>CM062833.1:18888765-19350863 GCA_031772345.1 Himalopsyche anomala | reverse complement strand
TTAATGCCGGAGGGCCGATAAATCGGCCCTCCCTACCTATGCGAAAAATGCGCCGGGCCGATCTTTCGGCCCGGCACTTCAGACACCAAATTTATATCTATTCAATTTTTATTTGTATTTTATAGGATATTTAACAACAACAGGAACATTTTTGCTCTACATTCGTCAGGTTTATTTGAGTAGAATCAGGATTTTTCCTATTTTTTTTTTGTGACAAATATCCTGTTGCGAAAAAACGGCCGAAAAATCGGCCCGGCGCTTCAGATACCAAAATTATACCTATTTAATTTTTATTTTTGTTATAAAGTTATTTTACAGCAAAGGGAACATTTTTGCTATACACTCGTCAAGTTTATTTGATCGGAGTCAAGATCTTTCCTATTTTTTTTTGTGCCAAATATCCGGCTGCGAAAAATCGGCCCGGCGCTTCAGATACAAAAATTATACCTATTTAATTTTTATTTTTGTTATAAAGTTATTTTACAGCAAAGGGAACATTTTTGCTATACACTCGTCAGGTTTATTTGATCGGAGTCAAGATCTTTCCTATTTTTTTTTGTCACAAATATGCCGCTGCGAAAAATCGGCCCGGCGCTCAGATACCAAAATTACACCTATTTAATTTTTATTTTTGTTATAAAGTTATTTTACAGCAAAGGGAACATTTTTGCTATACACTCGTCAAGTTTATTTGATCGGAGTCAAGATCTTTCCTATTTTTTTTTGTGCCAAATATCCGGCTGCGAAAAATCGGCCCGGCGCTTCAGATACAAAAATTATACCTATTTAATTTTTATTTTTGTTATAAAGTTATTTTACAGCAAAGGGAACATTTTTGCTATACACTCGTCAGGTTTATTTGATCGGAGTCAAGATCTTTCCTATTTTTTTTTGTCACAAATATGCCGCTGCGAAAAATCGGCCCGGCGCTCAGATACCAAAATTACACCTATTTAATTTTTATTTTTGTTATAAAGTTATTTTACAGCAAAGGGAACATTTTTGCTATACACTCGTCAAGTTTATTTGATCGGAGTCAAGATCTTTCCTATTTTTTTTTGTGCCAAATATCCGGCTGCGAAAAATCGGCCCGGCGCTTCAGATACAAAAATTATACCTATTTAATTTTTATTTTTGTTATAAAGTTATTTTACAGCAAAGGGAACATTTTTGCTATACACTCGTCAGGTTTATTTGATCGGAGTCAAGATCTTTCCTATTTTTTTTTGTCACAAATATGCCGCTGCGAAAAATCGGCCCGGCGCTCAGATACCAAAATTACACCTATTTAATTTTTATTTTTGTTATAAAGTTATTTTACAGCAAAGGGAACATTTTTGCTATACACTCGTCAAGTTTATTTGATCGGAGTCAAGATCTTTCCTATTTTTTTTTGTGCCAAATATCCGGCTGCGAAAAATCGGCCCGGCGCTTCAGATACAAAAATTATACCTATTTAATTTTTATTTTTGTTATAAAGTTATTTTACAGCAAAGGGAACATTTTTGCTATACACTCGTCAGGTTTATTTGATCGGAGTCAAGATCTTTCCTATTTTTTTTTGTCACAAATATGCCGCTGCGAAAAATCGGCCCGGCGCTCAGATACCAAAATTACACCTATTTAATTTTTATTTTTGTTATAAAGTTATTTTACAGCAAAGGGAACATTTTTGCTATACACTCATCAGGTTTATTTGATTTTTCCTATTTTTTTTGTGACAAATATCCCGCTGCGAAAAATCGGCCCGGCGCTTCAGATACCAAATGTATACCTATTCAATTTTTATTTATGTTTTGTAAGTTATTTAACAGCAAATGAAATATTTTTGCTCTACATTCGTCAGGTCTATTTGAGTGGAATCAAGATGTTTCCTATTTATTTTTTGTGACAAATATCCCGATGCGAGACCTAATTTTTCGAAGCGAAGCAGAACAGTAGCAGGTAACGCACAGTTGTATTTCATTCACCATTTTACGCATTTCAATCTCCATTTAGATATTCTACAAAAACAGATGTTTCTTAGTTTTAAAAGGTATGTTCATTACCTCGCCAACAGTTGTTTGTAGTGCGTTGTTTTTGTGATATTATCTCGTGTTATTTTATTTGGATTGTATTATTCTGGATTACATATTTTGGTTAGTGTGTACTATTTTGTCTACAAAACCGTGAGGACACCATGTCTTCAAATAGTGACGACACTGGCATCACCCGATGTCCCTAGATTCTCGCAGGAAAGTATCATCCTCATCAGAAAATTTGGAGACACCTCAAAACATTTATAATTTCAATAATTGAAAATCTTAGTGAGGAGTGGCTTAACTTTAAAAATAACCCAGTTGCGGAAAATTCAGATGTGTGTAAATTGTTGAAACTCCCAAACAAAAAGGAAAAGGATTGCTGCATGCGTAGTACTAGAGCTAACAAAAGGGGTGTAGCAAAGCGACGAAGATCTCGTACAATATGCTCAAAGTGCCAAAAGGGTATGCATGCCATTTGTTTCAATGACCATAAATGTGTCTAAGATCTTATACAAGAGTCGATAAATTCAAGAAAATTTAGCTTATCAATCTTTTCGCAATGTAAAACAACGTAATGTGACATAATGGATGAACTCATTTTATTCACTTGCGTGCAAATATGCGAAAAAATCTGGTTCTTTGTAAAATAATAAAATATTAGTTTTTTTTTCATTCATTGACTACTCAATGATCATAGATGTGCCTAAGATCTTATACGTATGTATATGAAATCAAGGAAGTCAATAAATTTAAGTAAATTTAGTTTATCAATCTTTTCGCAATGTAAAACAATGTAACGTGACATAATAAATAAACTCATTTTTTCACTTTGCTTGCAAATATGCAAAAAAATCTGGTTCTTTGTAAATTAATAAAATATATCTATTTTTTTTTTGATTCATTGATTACTAATAGATTTTACTACATAACTACTTACAAAGTGTTACAAAATTAATATGTTTTAAGCTGTGTTTTTTATGCGGAACTTAGTTTTTTTTTTTTTTTTTTTAATAAATGTTTATATTTTTTATTGTTGTTTTATTTTTGTAAAATGCAGAAAATATCACCGAATACTATTTCCATAGATCATAGAGAATACACGTATTTTTTTTCAAGTTTCTGAAAAATGATTTTCAATACTTTTTTTGAAAAATTGTAAAAGTTGATTTTTTCTATAAAAAACGCTTAGCATTTTTAGCATATGCATAGCAAAATCGCCCGGCATTAAAAGGGTTAAGACACTCGTAAATATTAAATACCTGTTTTCCTTCCTTCTTCATTGCTTCCAAGCATTCATCCCAGAGTTTCTTATTAAGTAGGTCGTTCTTTATTGCTTCTTTGTCTTCCTTGGACAATATTTCACTTTCGACATTTCCATTTGGTAAGTCGTCATGTCCGTTAGTAAGTTTGGTCTTTTTGCTGCTTGCAGCCATTGTGAAAGGATTCGTTAATTTGGAAGGCGTTTTAGTTTCTATGCTTTTTTCTGAAAGAAAGAGATCAACATCACTATCTACATTGTATAAGCATCTGTATTGCTTTTAGCTCTTCTTAACTTGCCCGCTCTTTGAAAATGGGGCCTACAGCTGACAAATGTTTAATAGCTGGTGCTCAATAGTTCATCCACAATCACTCATAATCAATCCAGACAAGATACTTACTATCCTTCCCCTCTAAGAAAGAAGGCGGTAACTAGCAGAAACAATGTTTCGAGAAATTTTGGAGTCATTTTGTAATTATTCTGCTTTTTGGATTCAGAATTTTGATGGAATACTAAATTATCTCACAGATGACATTCAATTTGCCGTTTATTACATTTTACTGCTTTCTTACTAAGTGCAGTATTGAAATATAACAAAAAAGATTGGTATCATATTAAAACACAAAAAATATAATGAAGAGTTAACCTTTTGAGACTTTGGGTGTCGAAGGTTTTGCTCTAGGCTTAGCTTTATTTTCATCTTTGGATTCCTGCCCCAATGACGATCTGGTCTTCATTTTTTTGACAGGAGGAGAGGCTTCAGTTTCCTTCTTCGATCGTCTTCTCTTTTTTTTTTTCTCAGCATCGATTTTCGGGTTACTTTCGGATTCATCTGTATTACCGTTGCTCTCTCTTAAGACTCTGGTTGGAGTGTTTGTGTTCGCTGCAGGATTTTTCTTCAATTTTTCGCGTTCTTTCTGTGCTTTTTTTTCAGCTTCAGCTTCAAGATACCCAGGTGGATACTACAAAAAGTAACAATATTAAAAAAAAAAAATAATGGATGAAAAGACAATATATACATATATATAAATGAGTGTTTCCATAAATGCAGGGCTGTGGAGTTGTGCAAAAATCAACAGAACAGAAATCAATAAATCAATTGAAAAATGCTATTCATACTGGGACAGGCTTAGGATAGCTAACTCATCGGCCTGCATGCATTTGAAACAATTTTCATATTAATAAAAAATTTCATATTGTCTGGTTTTTATTGTAAAAAGAAAAAATCAATCGCCTTTGCAACTGGCGACTTATATGATTGTTGCAATGGACTAGTTTAAAGAAAGAAAAATTGGGAGTGTGTCAGTTTAGAGTCCACAAATTTGTCAAGATTTTAAGCTTAGCCCCGTTTTACAATGATATATAAATGTATCCGTTCCATCCATTTTATTACGAACTTCTTTCAATTAATTACAGAGCACTTATTACCACAATTGGAAAGGTTTTCCCTCCTTTTTCCCAGGGCGCTGGATTAGGATCATCTCGTCGGACAAGATATTTCCAAACCTTGAAGCCAGACTTTCCGGTCTCCTGGTAGTATTTAACAATCTTGTATATGCCATCATACCTGGAATAAAATGAATGTTTACATTATAACTGCGTTACAAAAATATATGAAACACAATTTTGCAGTCAAAACAGGTTATGAATGATCATGTTGAGCTTGCTCATTAATCCACATTTAACTAATGTTATGAAGGTTAAGTTGCAACCTTTACAGCCATCTACAGTGTAAGTGAAAAAATTGGGTAAACATTCAGCCCATAGCCTTTAGGAAGGGTTAATGTATCCTGCTAATGGTCAAGAGGTTAAAATGTCTAGAGCAGTGTTCCATTACGGTATGTTAAAATCTGAGTGGCCAATTAAATATTGGGATGATGCAATCATCCATTTTTGTTAATCTACGTGAGATGGTTACATTCATTTCTGTGTCAATGTATCCAAATTCTTTGACATTAATATTAGTTGACAAGACAAATTGGCAGTTATTTAAAGAGATACATATAGAGTATATTTTGGATTTTCATTTAAAATTGTAGGGGTCAAATCATTTTATTGAGAAAAATTTGTGGTTGATCTTTGATTGATTGATTGAATATTAAATTATTAACAGTAATTTCTTGATTTTAAATTATTTAATCTCAAAACAAGCTATACCTTATGCCTTCTTGAGGGGCATATTCAGGAAAATGTTTAAGCATCTTGTAAGATCGAACCACTCGAACTGGTTTTCCATCTCTCCATTTGTCTCCGGCATCTGCACCTTCTTCTTTTACTTCCTTTACAGCACAATTTCTAGCTAGGGCTCTGAAACACATCCAAAAACCATAAATAAGGAATGTATTTTTGCAATATACCTTATTTTCTCAATTATAAAAGACTTTTCTTATCTTTATTTTTATAGACTAATATAAAATATCGTAATACAAGGATTCATTCCAAAATCAGACACTCTTATAATCGAGGAAATACAGCATTTAATAAATATTTATCTTGAATTATCTGTCTTTAACAAACTACACTGCGCAGACAGAGGTCGAATATACACAATTGGCACTGCCACTTGATTTGTATACAATAAAAAAAATTCCAATCGAATAAAGAAATATCAAAATTAAACGGGTTGATTCATTACTTGTTTTCTCTCGTGAGGGTTTGGTCACTGGATTGATCAGCGGTTCTTTTATTCCCCGAAAGGTCCCGTCCTCCACTGCCGGTGTATGTGAACTCGAATCCGTGGTCCACATCATCTTCGTAGCCACCTTTGATAAAATATTGCAAAATTATTAGAAAGTTTGTGAAAAGTTACTACTCGAATTTCTTGTCTGAAGAATCAATTAGTAATAATACGAACTACTGAAACAACTCGTATAACTCTCCTCTGGTAAAAATATGGTAAAATTGAATCATTATTATATGAAACCTAACCGGAAAGAACGATGCTGTAAGCGCCTTCTACATCTCTGCCATGGATTCCAGAGACAGGTGGTCGATGCACTCCAGATTCTGAAAGCTAAAGAAAATCGTTAATAATTTTGACTTTTTGAAAAGTTTCAATATTTAATTTCAAGACGTCTGTTCACAGCAGGGCTGTGGAGTCATGCAAAATAACCCTGACTCAGACTCGTACAAATTGCATTAAAAAAACAAAGATGCAACATTTTAATATAGTCTGTATATATTCTTAAAATCTAAGTTTTTTTTTGCAACTCTGACTTCTTAAAAAACATCGCGACTCCAACTTTTATTCCACAGCCTTGATCTATGGTACTCCTGATTTATATTTGATAGTTTGTCTAAAGAATTGTTTTTAAGATAAGTGAATTCATTAGAGTGTACCTGTATCCTGAATCTCCATGCCATTCCAACGTCTATACCAGGGATTGGTCCGAAATGATTTGCAGGCATCGAGCAGGTTTGGGTTTTTCCTACAAAAAAAGTTAAAACAATACAGTTTGAAATATGCTGAGTTTCATAGGTAAGTAACAGTGTGTTTTGAAAGTAAGTTTGATGTCAACTGCGATGACAAATAATAGAGATAAAAAACTCACCAACAAATGTAAGGTTAAGAAGATTGCATCATTTGCATGATCAATGATTTAACAATGCTATAATTTTTATTGGTTTGAATTATTTGAACCACTGATTAAGGATACTAATAAAACTGCAAGGTGGCATTGTAAGTTAATTTTTAATTAAGTGACACGTTCTTCTATTACAAGACAATATTGAAAACATATTTAGCACATACCGACACAGGCCATTCCTCGCCCCCAATCTCTGGACGATTTTCCCTGGTTTGGTTTTTTGGTTTGTTTCTTTGCACCGGGAGCGACCACGGAATCAGGATCCCTCTTGCAATCAGGACAGTACCACTCTTCTGACGGGAGACATTCTAACGCTGGTTGCAGGCATGTCATATGGTAACCCATGTTGCATTCGTCACAAAGGATAGTCTGAAAAAAAATATTGATTGATAAAATTGTTTCGGTGAATTTGAATATTATTGTATTTATGAACATATGTGAATGTGTTCAAACCTGATCGGGTAAATTTTTTCCGGCACATATATAACAACCGCACTCTCTACAGGGGATGTCTGTGTTGTCTCGGCATTTTGTGCAGGTTAAGGGGGCGGCACCTGGTTACAAAACAGAATTTGAGTAATCAATATCTTGTGTCCAAAACATTGAAAGAGCCGACACTTTAGATTCGTTTCATTATTCATTATAGGATTATAATATTAATTAACTCACAGGCATAGAAAGAAGATTACGAGAATTGATATGGAAAACAAAATAAAACATATTTACAATTCAAGATTATATATTTATTAATTCAATAATATTAATAAATATATAATCTAATAATATCAATAAATAATTTAATATTATGTCGCCTGCTGTGGCCCAGTTGGTTAGGGCTTGCTCTTGATTAGATGATGCTCACTTCAATTGTCCCAGAAAATATATATATTTATGAATGTTTGAAAAATTTGTTGTCATTGAAAAGCTTAGTAGATTTTCTCTATTATATATGTCCGCTCCCAATGTGGAGCATATGGCCTCCTAATGGAGGTATCTCAACAGAAGTTTTTTCTACGTGAACTGTTTGTTACTCAGTCGCTCAACCTCACTTTTTTCAAAGTGAGTAGTGGGGAAGAAAAGATTAGGCTAGAACAGGACTAGTGGTTGGCTGATCGCTATCGCTACACCCAGTTATTAAAGGATCAGAAGGATGGGAGGAGTCGAAATAATGTGAATTGCCATCACAAACACCCAGTCTTCGATCACAACTTTGAATTGAATAATTCTCAAATTCACTGTGATCTGACCGGGAACCGAGCCCAGGCCTGCGTGATCCGTAGAGCAAGCTCTAACTGGGCCACAGCAGGCGTTTAATAATATGAGAAAGAAAATAAAATATATTGTAATTTTCTTACGTTTTTCGGTAGGTGTAATCATCAGTTTTTCATATTCTTTAGTCCTATCAGATATCGGTATGACAGATTCAATAGTAAAAAATTTATCATGACATCTAACTCTCACATCATCCTGCGGTATATCTTTCCCATGATATAATGTGCCGACAAGTTCAGTATTCTTACGTAACGTTTTGATTTCTTGTATGCAAAAATCAAACCTGAAACAAATAAAATAAAACCAATAATTTAATAAGTTTCTGCAAAATATAATAATTTTCTGTAAAATATAAAATATTTTTTGCGTATCCCGTATTCAAAGATCGATAGGCAGCCCTTGCAACGTCTTTTGAATTGATTTAAAAATTAAGTGGATAAACTAACTTTTTTGATATGGAATAAATATTTATTTTCCATTAGAAAACATCGCGACGCATCAGCGCGTCGTTTGTGTATGGAGTCAATAAGCATCGTACACACCAGCGAGTTGTTGGCGTGCTAGTGGTTTAACACTGACGTGTGATGACTTTGCTGTTATTTTATCATGGTCCAGGAAGTTCTAAAGATTTGCCGTGATCCAGGAAGGTCATATATTTAACCGTTGCTGTGCTGACTTGCACAAATAGACAAAATAAAAAAAATAGTAAACTGGGAACTTTGGCCACCATTTTAAAAAAAAGCTGAAGTTAAACCAATATTAAACTTAAAGCTTACCAAAATCCTTTTTCATTGGGTTGCTCTGGGTTATAATTAAGTAGAACCATTTGATTGGCTTTGAGATCTTCAATATCAATTTCGGTCCGTGATCTAGGTCTTATTTCTGACAATTTACAATATTGAGCTGATGATTCATCTTCACTAGAAATAAAATTTACTAAATTACAAATATTATAAAATTAAAAATAATATTAATAGCTAGATAGTTTATATGTTTAAAAAAATCTATTATAAACTATCACACTAAACTTTCATAGTAATTTGTATGAAAACCACTTGAGATTGTGCACCTAAGTCGCTAAAAACGATTGATTGCTGTAAGTGGTTATAAACGGATTCGTCTTTATAGCGAAGACATTCAAGTAGTTTTTTTTTAAATATCAGAATTGTTTTTAATAATATTAGCATATATTTTGGCAGTAGGCACAATTACTCAATTTAGATCAATGAAAAACAATGAAAAAATTGGATTTATTTTTGTGAAAGTCTTGAGAAAATTCATTTGTAACATAAAATTTAACTGAATTTAGTTCGGCCATCACGAATGAATAAAAAACAGAAATGATTAAGTAAGAGATACTGGGAGCTCTGTGGAAGCGGTCATTTACGGTATATTGAGCAGAATTAGATGTCGGACAAAACTGAATGTGTCTTTTTGATTAGTTTGTATTTGTGTAATGACGTATTCAATATTTTTACAATATCTTTGCTATCAATACGCACATAGCATCTCAACATGTCTGATAGTGATTAATTTAGTTAAGTTATAATATTTTAAACAAAAAAAGCTATACATTCTTGCGATTTGAAGAGAAACTAATGTAGTTTTTAATAAATATGAAACTAGAATACTTATTCCAACTATTATTTTATTTTATCAAATTACATCAACTTACTCGTGAAAGCATACTTTGAACAGCAATTCTTTTTCATCATGAGAATATTCAGGTTTACTCGGTGATGCACTTTTTTGTACGATCAATTTGTCAGATTTTTTATTTTCTGGTGTTTTATTTTTAATATCTTCATTACTATCTGCTACTTCTGATGTATCATCCTTCTTTTTGGCAGCAAAATAATCTTTGATACCGCGTTGGGGGGTTGTGTTAGCAGATTTTGGGGATTTCCTGGATTTCGGACTGTCGCAATTACTACTGCCCGGTTTATCATCGGGTTCTGTTTTTGGGGACTTATGATTGCCATTAACAACAGGCTTTGATTCCTTGTCAGATTTTTGAGGTGTCTTTTTCGGACTTCTCGGAGGATTGGTTCTTTTCGAAGGAGATTTGGATGTCGTCAGTTCATGACCTCCGTTTGAAGTGGTTCCGTTTGAAATGGTTCCATTTGATTTACTGCTTGTGCTTTGTATTTTTTTGAAATGTTCTGGATCTTTGACAATCTGTAAAATCTTTCCTTCAAACCATGCACTGTGAAATCTATCTTTGATATCGACTAGATCACCAACACGGTAAAATTTACTAACAGCATCTAGAAAAAGAAAGAAAAGAGAGTCAGTCTGCGCTATTTGGGCATTAGGAGTAGTTCACTGCTCAAGGAGTTTTTCGTAAAATTAATTTTGCAATTGGTCAGTCACAAAAATAAATACAACCCAATTTAATACTTTCGATGGATTCGGCGGTTACTTTGTGGAAGTTCATTTTAATATAAAAAATATAATAACTTTATTAATAATCGATGGAGTATTTCTACGTTACTATTCTGATTAAAATTATGCTCCTTTTCTATTAGATGATTGGCAAACTCTGAAAAATTGTTACTTTTTAGACACCTTATATGTTCTTTAATTTTGATTAATTCTTGTTTGTTTTTCTATCATCCCCTCTTTGCCTCCCGTTTTTATTCTATTTTTATTGTAATAATATATCAGAATAGTAATTAAAACCATTCGTACTTAAACAAGCACTTGTGAAAGTAAGACTGTCTGAGGGTGCCTGAAAGAGGCGAAACACGTGTCACAGTTTGTAGCACAATACGTGGAATAATCTAAGTTATTTTATAATACATCTCAATTTAATTCATTACTTAATTAATTTAATATCTACAGTTTGTATATTGTGACTGTAAATCAATTTAATCTAGCCGCAAAACTCACCATACTCACTGAACAATGAAAATCCGTGGTCCCCATATACCGCCAGGCGTTTTAATGTTAATGTGAAACCAAATTAGAGTTTCAAAAAATTTTGAATTTGATTAGATACTTTTACATAGTATCTTTAGGCTAGATTTTTGAGATGTCCCAGTACAGTTCTCTTACACGTCTTAAAGTATCGTAAAAGTGAAATAACTTAAGTTAATGCACATTGCAATAATGTTATCTCCGTAAAATAAAAATATTCAATCCACCAAATAAAGACAAGAAAAAAGTTTTACCATTTTACAAGTTGGCTCACTTCACCTCTCGAGGGCTCATGTGCAATGCATATATGTGCTCACAGACACACTCCTGTGTTGAGTTAAAAGTACGTTTGTAGTCTTATACAGAAAAAGGCACCAACGTACATCTACATCCATACTCCTCTTAAGGTTTATAATGATCTTACCAGGTCTTGATTACAATGTTCAGCGATTATGTCATAAGCGATGATTGAAAAATAACCAAGAACGATCCCCGTAATCCATTTCCAACATTATATTACTATATTAAAAGAGAGAATAAATATTTGCCTAGTGCCAGTATACACAGCTGTTTGAAATAAACTAACTTTGTAGATTTATCAGCTTGAGGATTTGTATTTTTTATCAGCAGCAAATACACGCGCCTGTTTTTTGTAGTGACAAGCAACAATGATAAAAAAAAAAGTGTTTGATTTAAATAAAAAAACCAGATAACATACAAAAACTTCCTGTCGAATGAAGCATACATAATTATTATTTGAATAAAATATAATTTAGAAACTTGATGTCAAGGTTAACCCCATTAAGGGCGGATAAACTTTAAATTTAATTAATAAATATACAGAATATTCTATGAACGAAAGGTTCTGTTTACAGAAGAGTCTGAGTTTTCTTGAACAGAGAATTCGTGTTCACGGGTAGATAATACCTAATGATAGGCCATCAGAGTAAACTTGCCATTAAAACCAAGTTACTATTTTACACCGTGCTAATCGGTCCGATCATGACCGAAGCACGCCCAATATGGGCATACGCAGTCACAAATCACTTTGAAACTCTCCAGATAATACAAAATTTGCACTATAATGAACACTCCCTGGTATGTCCTTAACACGACACAACACAGAGACCTCAACATCGATCCTATCCTAACCCAACGATAAAAGCATTGCTTGACAATTACATCTAGACTATCCCTATGCATACGTGAGATCACGGAAGGTCCTTTTACTCAAACCTAACTAAACCCCCCTTACTTCCTCTACTCCCTATTTCCCCTGTCTGGTTAACGATGTTGACCCCAGACAGATGAAAAGGACACTGACTACAACTAATAATAACAACAGGCACCGAAAAGGGAAAAAAGGGAAGGGAAAAAAGGAAAACGAAAAAAAAAATTGTCAAAAAACAACATCAAAAAAATACAAGAGAAGAAAGAGAAATAGAGCAAGAACTCTCTGTAAAAGATCTAGTCAGTCAGTTGAAGTATTCTGTTCATCGTTTTTAATAGCCTTAAGTATTTTTTTTACACACATTTACAGTTTTATAAAATATGTTCCGCTTAAGAAGCAAATATGGTTAAAATATAAATATCAAAGTACCTTCGTGTACAACCTTCGTCTCTGTCGCCTTTTCTGATGTGATTTCTTTTTCATTAGTTTCTCCAGTGTTCTTGTCACTTTCGACAATAAGTGGAGCAATTTTTTGCATCAGTTGAATTACATCATTAAGTTTGATATTGTAGTCGTGGAATGAATATCCGTCTTCAAGCTAAAATTTTAATTTTAACACATTCAATAAAGTAGCCACACAACATAGTACAAACTTCTCTAGTGGGACTATTTTCAAAGTGATCCTTATTATATAACTGATATATAGGAGATATATCAATATTTACAACTCTTTCCTACTGTTTAAATTAGACAATAAGCTCTCAATTAATCACTACCTATTTCATTGATCCACTATTCTGGCAGATGATTAAATAGCTTTTAAAACAACTATTCCAGTAATCAATTCACTCTTTTAAGACCCAGTAAATATCAGTCCATATGCCTTAGTTTAGCCCTTCAATCATTTATGACTAGGACGGCACACAAAACCAATGCTCTGTTTTGACATCCATTTATAATATCAAAAGTTAACCGATTTCATTAAAATAATGAGTTTTAAAAAGATTAGATAGAAGTTTAAATTATGAATACTTTTAATCGTATTTGTTTAATTTGCAAAAAAAAACTGTTATTTATCATCAATTTCCCTGATTGGCATTTATGATAATTACCATTTTCCTTATCGTAATTAAATTTTAAACATGGCTGTATATCGTAAATTTTCGGGTAGAAAGATAGAAGCATGTTAAAAACATATAAAATATAATAACCACTTAAGGACGCGTCGTGCTGTAATTGCTACGCAATAACAATAATATCCGATTGCACTTATATTGAATATAGGATTAAATTTGCGCTTCAGCACTTACACAACGTTTACAATTGTTTGATAATTGAAGTTATTTCATAATGCATGCAAATGAGTCGATAACCTATTACAAAAAACTAAGTGAAGCCTGAATGTTACACTGTTTAATACAACTATGTGTGACTAAATAATTGACTACAACTTTAGCATAAAATTGACATATTTCAATGTTCGAATAATAATTACCAATTTTCCGCCATAGAAAAGCCTCTGGAGACCAGGTTCAACGTTGAATTTATCTTCAAGCAACTTTCTGAAGGTGTCGATTTTAGTCAATTTTGAAGGTACCACAACTATTGCTTCTGGGTTTCCACAAAATCTCACTCGCACGTGCATTTTGGTGATAATCTACAACCATAGGCTGTAAATCTAGTCAATGAATTTTACGAAAACAACGCGCACCAACTAAGTATAACGTATTGACAGCAAAGTTGTACGGTGAAAGTTCGGTTATGGTTTTTGGCGCGAACCTGCCATAACAATTTTCTTTTATATGTCTGTATATGGCTAACAAATTCATTTCACATACCAGCAAAGCAAAAATAGGATACTTGAATATCTGAAAATAATAATATGTATGTTTTTAAATGGCAACTAATTATTTGGTAAATTTCTAATTCGATAAACGGTCAATAAATATTAAAGAAATTCTCAGTTATTAATAAATCAAACAGTCAGTGAAAAGTAATAAATGATTAGTAAAAAAATGATAATCATTCAAAAAATTCCTTTTGGTCAAGATTTTATTGAAGAATGGTAATTATTTTTTTGTAAAAAGATCAGTAGATATTTATAAAAATACCAAAATTTAAGGCAAATTCAATTATATTAAGTTTATTATGTTATGTAAAGAAAATGTAATTTTTAAATTTCTTACGATGTCAAAAAACTACTTACCTTGATTGACCAAAAATCTTTAGTTACTAAAACTTAATAAACGTATATATATTGAACTTTGTATTTTACTAGCTACATATGTATTTATAATTTTGAGAAATAAGTAAGGAAACATATTTAAATGAACAAGAATAATATTATAGTAACGCTTGGTAAAAAAATGATTTCTACTGTTTCATAATATTTTATCCACCATTTTTGTTTGGTATATGAGTTTTAGGTTAAAAAAAAAAAAAATGTCTTATTTTTTTAAATAAATTATGAAAAAGTTAATACTTCATATAACTAAAAACTTACCAATATATATGTTTCAATATTTACCCACATATAATTTTACAGCTTGTTTCCAGATCTATAAATTTAATTTAAATTAAAAATGCTGATATCTTAGACGAAGAAGATTTTAATTATAATCTAAAAGTAGGAAGTGCGCTGAGATTTTCAACTTTTATACATAGTTATACAGTAAAAAGTAATATGAATTTACATCAGTGGATACAAAATGCTGAATTCGAAGTGTATCATTATAGGTGCCATTTTACAAAATAACGTAACACAATGAAGTAAATTTGATATTGTTCGTTGTGGAAAAGACCTTAAAGCTTATATTAGAATGAATGACAACATTAACTGCAAAATATACCCTTTAGAAAGTCCATTGACAGCTGTCATTACTGTGTATCGAAGTGAAATAATATTTTTTAGGATGTATTTTTAAGATAATGCGCATTTTTTCGAACGACGTCATTGCGAGAGTAACATTTATAGGCTTAACGAAGTGTGAATTTTTGTTTTATAGTTTAAAAGCGGTTGATTATCGTGACATTGCAAAAACTAACGCAACATATTGTAAGTATCGCAAAATTGTATTGTTATATTTTTTTATTTTCAGCCTATTACACATGAACTTTAGTCCTTTACTATAAACACGTAACTATGTATATAATTATAATCGACATCATAAATGTAATATCTTATCTTGTTTTCAATGTCTTCTTTGTGCTAACTTTTGTTTTCGTTTACGTGGATATTTTTCGTCATCAATTGAGTCTAATGTAGAATATATTGATTTGAATACATGTTTAATGCTGTAAATATTAAAACAAAACGTATAGCAGCAGTGATTTTACAGGGCCAAAGAGAAAGCTTTCTTTTCCCAGTAGTCAAATTTAAACATAGCTCTACTTATGACATCTGTCAAAGTCATTTTTATTTCAGATGAAAATTGGTAACATTTGATACCTACAAATTAAAAATTCATATTAATTCGTTCCTACTTTACCGTTTCGCGTTATTTATCATGCAAAAACCAATATGTTCCTTCATTTCATTGAAGTAAATACCTGAAGGTAAAAGTTTTTTCATAACTAATTGACAGCTGCTTAGATATTTTCATATACAGATGTTTTCAATAAACATAATGAACATTGAAAGAAATATAATAATATTTTATTTTTGACAATGGTGATCAGACATCCTGATTTTTATGGATGTGTCATCTTTTTAAGAGGATCCTGGATTGTTTAGCAGAAATTTTAGTATGTGACCGGTATTTCAGAATTTATTGTCTCTGCCTATTAACACTTTATAAGCGGGCGTTTTTTAGTGATTAGCGCAAAAATATATTAACTTCTTAAAATCAACACAACTTCTAAACCAAACAATATTTTCTGCTGAAATTTTCAAAGAAATCATATGTGACATTTAATCATTAAAAATAAAATGAAAACATTTTGAATACATCATAATTTCTCTACTTTTCTAATCTGAATATAAAAACCTGTTATTAATTTAGTAGATAACACTCCACTTGTTATCAATATGAAATATTCAAATTATTCTATATAGAAAATAACATTAATCCAAACCATACAATTATATAGATAATTATAGTATAAGATCCTCATTCCTACAAATTTACAATCACTGGAAGTGTGAAATCTGATGCCCTAAATATTCGAGAAACATGTGCGCCTTTTAAAAAAAAATCTATGTGTGAACGAACATTCAGGGCATAATAAATTAAGAGGTTTATTGCTTATTGTCAAAAAAAAATCACTTGCCGTGGCAGTTATTTTGAAGAAACCATTCAATTATGAGTCAATATACCAACAAAACGGACAGTACGCGATAAACGTATTTTTACGTGTCCCGCCTATAATGTGTTAAAAAAGAAAAGAAAAATGGTGGTTTAATTGTTGAATCAGTACTATTTCTTCAGAACATGAATTATTTTTATTTTTCCATTATGAACTTTGAATAATTTAATATTTTTCTATATACTTACGTGGCTTACAAATATTATGAATCAAGATTTTATTTTTATATTTAAGATTAAAATTTGAATAAACCTGAAATAAACTATGTAAATGATAATCTGTATTTTTCTGAAATATGAAATTAAACTATAATTCACAAATAAAGTAAAAATTGAAAAAAAATCTTCTTTGACCATATTCGTTCCCTATGTAGAGAATATGGCCGCCACGCAGCACCTTCCATGTTTCCCTGTCTCCTGCTTTGCTTCCTCTCATGACTTGCCAGCATCCCTCAGTACCGGCAGAATGCAAGCGTTGAATAAGTGGCATTTGGTTTTAATCGAGTACAGCTGCGTGTCCCAGACAGTCCATATTGAGTTGAATTTGGCTCCAGCCATTCCTAGATGAATGGCGAGCTCCTTTTTTGTACTACTGTCTTCGGGGATATGTACACCGAGGTATCTGAAGCTGTCAACCCTCTCAGTGATCTGTCCCGTGCTGATCAGGGTTCTATCAGAGTCATGACATGTCATGGTCATGGTTTGGTTATACATCACACTGGTGTTACTAGTAATAATTTTTAGACCAATGCAACCTGAGTTAGTTCCTAAGTCATCAATAGTCTCCTGGATGCCCTTAACAGATTTGTCGAATATGACAGCATCATTGGCATATTCAAGGTCACACAGCCTCAGACCGGGACCAACAGCTACACCTCGATCAGGCGAAATTGACCTGTGAATTATGAAGTCGAACATAGTAATAAACAGGAACGGTGCAAGAACACAACCCTATCTCACTCCAGTTGTGACCAGTGTTTCCTCTAAGTTCCACACAACTCGCCGAGTGCGCGCACATACATTACAATAGAGCGTACGATAGTTACACCAGTTATACATACCACCAGCTGAATAAACTAATTGACATTATATGGTGTTGTTAATTATAATCATTATTAAAATGATACCGTTGCGCATTACCTACTAAAAGGTTTAAATATCGTTATGTGGCACACAATTTTTTTAATTTCCTTTTAAAGTTGCACAGTCAATATCTTTTGCGCACATAACAATTGGAAAATTATAGGGAACATTGGTTGTGACCCTGAACCATTTGGTATTCGAGTTATCGGGTATCCGGTATCGGGGCCCGATCGCATTGAAGCGGACTGGTGCAGTATCAAATGTGCTATTACATTATCCGCCAAAGATGTTCTCGGATTCCGGAGGGAGGGGCAACCAAAATGGATATCCAGAAATACGTGGGAGAGAATTGAAGAGCGGGCCAGGCTAAAAGCACTGAAGAACAGTGAAGCCGGCTGAAAGATTTGAAGAACGTTGCACTGATTACCGTAATCAGGACAAGGTTGTCAAGAAGTCTGCGCGACTTGACAAGCGCCGATTCTTGGATCGGCAAATTGAGATAGCTGAGGTGGCGGCCTGCAGAAATGATACCGAGAAGGTATTTAGAATCACGCGCGAGGTCTGCAACCACCAACTCCCGGGCCCATTCACGGCCCTAACTGAGTGATAGAGTCAAACCTATTAACCCAATAATATAATAGTCAGTTTTGGATGAAATTATAATTTTCCGACCTTTGTTAGGCTAGGTTTACCTAGACTAGCAAACACTCGGACCTAGCTAAATCAGCGTTTCGTGATTTTCTCCATAGACCACTCTGGCAGTATTCATTTGCCTTGCAAAAATGTCCTAGCTTCTTTATTGGTACATGGTAGAGTGAATAGTTTAAGGTGAATGGGGCAAGAGAAGCAGTGGATAAAAAATAATTAATGAAATTATTTAAAAATGTTTTTTTAATATAAATTGAATGATGTGTTTATATAACGAAAAGAACTGAAAAAATATGGTTTAAATGAAGTTCCCGACGACAATCAAATCTAAATTTGAATCGTTGAACGTTTTCAGTGTCTTTTTTTCAGACAAACAAAAATAAATATAATTCTTAAAATTACTCACCATTCAAATCTGTAGGCATTCCATGGGTTAATCCTTTTCGCCAGTAATGGCTTTAAACTTAGTAATACATGTATTTCTTATATAAACACGATACATTCATTTACTAAGCGTCAGTTCAAGTTCATCCATGCACTTGAACGCTTAATGACAAAACATGTGTACATAATTTGAACGATTCAAATTTAATATTGAAATTCTACCAAGCACCTTCAGTCGAAATCTTAAATTAAATCAAATCTTATATAAGAATCAGTGCAAATAAGTCCCTACCAAATTGTTATTGTTAAAATAGCATTTGTTTATTTTTCTAGCATGTCCTGGAGGGAACTCCCCATCCTGCCATTGTGCAGAGTGTTTGAATGTCTCTCCATCTCGGCCTGTTTAGCTGCTGCATCGTGCTGCAAAAACTGGCGATATGCCTTCATGTTCCATCGCATTGAAAGGTTGCTACACTTTCTATTTGATATGCATTATAGAAATAAATTTTATTTGGTTTACTTTTATTCCTTGGTGGAAAGACATATGTCTTGACATACATAAAGACATTGTTCTTCTTTTTAGTTTGAATCAAATTCAGCATAACCATTACATATAATTTTTATGATAGTTTAAGAAGTTGAGTTTTTTTTGTTTTTGACAGTTGCATAATTTAAAAAAAAGACCTGTTGCCATAAGTCTTTTGATGGTTTTTTACAACAATTTTAATATGCATAATTTTTACTGTTTTGTTTTTTTAGGGAACGTCTTTCACTAAGGGTAGACAATGAGAACATAGAGAAAAATGTCTTCCTGGCTAATGTTTTCAGCCGAAATGTCCAGGAGTTGGAAATCACATTAGCCAGCTCGATCGATGAGTACACCAGATTTACCAACTCTGTACTGACAAGGTGAGGTTCAGTTCTCAATTGATGAAAATTATATCTATTGTGTATGTTGCTGTTGTGTACTGATAGGTTATTGGCACATTTAGAAATTGGCAAAAACATTTTTTTCGAATGTTTCTAGCCTGTTGAATGGCATACTATAAACACAAAGATGTGTCAGCCGTTACGTTGTTGTGTTTATTTTTTCCACTTAGGCCGTGGGATAAATTTTAAATTTTAGATACGTCTTTGTGTTACAGATATAATCAATACATATTCCTTTAGTACTTTCACACAAAAAGTACTAACAAAATGCGAATTAATATAGTGGTGATGAATGATCATAAATTTTGCTGGCTTTTACATGTAAAATGATGTTACTTTGTTAATTTCACTTTTCCTGTCATTACATTACATTATTGTTGCAGATTCTGTGATTCAAAACATCTTTCCTTTATAACATACGTGCCAACATCAGAGTATTTGACTTTTGAAAGTACTCATAACAAGGAATTTATACAGAGGTGAGATATTCATTATTATATTTTTATTCTCTCTTTTTTAACTACTTTATAAACTCTTGGATATTGATTTGAATTGCAAAAAGACCAGTTGTCTAGGCGTCACTTGTAGGATCAGTTAAGGACTGGTCAGGGTGAAATGGAAACATGTCATTGGGTGGAAATTGATAAATCAATATTTGAAATTGTCCATTTAGATATTTAAACCCTTGAATTTAGATGAAAAAATCCACAAGTAAACAACTAAAATGTAACCACTTGGCTGAGAGATGAACGTCTTGTGTTGAAACTTTACAGAACATTTCAAAGTAAAAAGAACCCACATCCGAGGTTATTACATCGTCGCTAATAGTGTAAGAACACGTAACTATTTTTTTTGGTAAAAGTACTTTTTTTATTTGTCAAATATACCTAAATTCAAAAGAAGTATTCTTACAGTATTGGCGACAGCATATTAAAATCCAAGAAATGGTATCCCATTATTTATTGTTTCTTTTTACCTCAATTGTGTAAACGTCGGAATGTCGTAATATAACTATTTTTTATAAATTTTCCAGAGTGCTGATATTATTTTTACTCAAACTATGTGAACTTCCATCTCTCCAGGGAATTAACATACACGGTTGCGGAGAACTGACTGTGCATGCACCCGCCTTATTGCAAGCGATTGTAAGTTTTATTGTTCGATATCCTAAAATAGCCTTTTCTCTGAATGTCTTTCTTTCAAGATAAAGAGCTTGTAAATTAAGATTTTTACAACAATCAAACATCGTTTACTACTAACATTGCAAAGACATTATGAATTTTGCCTTTAGATGCGTCGCCTCATATTGTAAAAATTCCTGTGCTCTTTATTTCTTTTCACCCATAGAAAATGCTCACAATGAGCAAAACTCGTCCTGATAATTACATAAAATTGTGCAAAAATAATGTTTTATTTTTGTGAATATATTGTCTTTCAACTTAAAATTGACAGTAAACTCATGAAATGTATTTTTTTTTACAGAATCAACGAGAATATTTTAGGGTGCTAGGTTTAGCTGGGCTTAGACCAACTTCAACGATAGCTAGTCCAATTAATCCTCACTTGTTTAATGGATTCACCGCTCTCCAAGTAAAGTATTGTTTTTTTATATTTTTAATATCCATTACCTGTTTGTTAAATGAATAGAGAAAATAAAATTCAAATATTAAGCAGCTAATGGAACATTGTAAAATTAGGTAGAAGACCTGTGTTCAGTCGGAAAATTCACCCTCTCTTTTCTCTCTACGCTGCTCCGTTTTTAGGATTAGCTAAGAAATGGAGTAATATAAACGTCACAGACATCTTTATCTTTTTCTGAAGATAAAAAATCATAAACTAATATAAGTAAATAATCATGGAGCAGCATTAGTGTGGACACCTCATAGTGGTGCGTAACTTTTGTTGTTGGAAGGATGTATGCAAATAAATTTGAATTTTGAATTTGATTTTTATACTATGTTTACTCCTAATATGATGCATATGGATTGGTAATGGAGGCTTCTAATGTTGTTTTACAAGAACTACTGGTTGTTCAGCTACTCATCTCCACTTTTATTTGCAGTGAGTAAGGATAAATGGTATTGCCTGGGATAGTACTAGCTTATTGTTGTCGCTACGCTGTGAACATTTGCAGACATTGCAAACATCAATCTCAAGCTCATTTTATGAATATTTCTGTGCTGGGATTTGAGATTGAGCATTCAGTTACAAGCTTGACAATTTAGATAGGATATGCAAATCATTTTAACACTAATTTATTTTTAACAGTATCTATCATTGGACTATGGTAGTCTATCTGAGGAGCTCCTTATCGGAGCAGGAGAGAAGCTTCCGCTGCTAAGTCATCTCGTGCTAAACATTTCGAGTGCCCCAGTTCACGGATTTGCCAATTTCAACTTGGCATGGCTTAGATTGAAGAACTCCAGGATAGCTCAGAACACGCCCACCCTGCTAGAAGTCACAGTTAATTGTGTAAGAATAAACTTTTATTCTGATGAAGCTTTTCTTTCCAGAGGCTCAAGGCGAAGTCTCTGCGGCCGGACATTGGGTTTGTCAATTTACAACCGGCCATGGAAAATTTAATGTTTAACTATTTCGGCTGAGAAGATGGTTGAAAGACCGGATTGCAATTGTGGACACAACCATCATGACGCTCCAATCGTATACTGTGGGGAAGCCCTGAGATGAATGGCTCAATAAGCCATGCCGTCCTGATCTCAACCAAGGCCAACATTAGGATAATCAATAAATTTGCAACATCGCATGAGGAATCGGATATTCTTGATTCCTCTTTAGATTCAAAGCGCAGTAGACATGGCAGATTCTTAGTATAAGAATAAATAGGATACTTAACCTTTTGGGATTGAGTGTTTTTGTATATGAGTACTGGCTTGAAAATTTTAATAGGATTCCATTTTCATCCGGCTCCCCAACATTTTTGGGAAAATAATCCGGCCCGTTTCTCGAAAAGTTTGGCAACCTCTGCATGAGAATACAAAAATGGATATAAAATAAAAATAAACTGTTTTTACAAAAAAAAAAAATATTTTCAGTAGACAACTGAAAAATATTAACACAAAAATTATTATTTTTATGTATTTCTCGTTTCTTGATTATGGTACATAAATTGCTATTATTATTTTGTGCTAGTACAATCTTTGGTTAAATAATATTGAAAACTGCTAGGTCTTAATGTTGAGAAATGAGACTTTATTCTCATGCCACAGCTACGGCGACACTCGAATGCAAAGAGTTAATATCTATTAAAACGCATAACTGTTAAAAGGGTTGGAGTAGCTCATTTTTGTATGACTCTGACTCCATAGCCTTGGTTTTAATTGTCAGGAAAAATCTCGCTTTACCAAAAATTTTGTAGATTAGAATCATTGGACTAGACAAAATGTCGTGATATCATTAACAATACACTAACATTGTCTTCACTCATTAAATGGAAGGTGCGCTAAGCTTTTTTAATGATGTTTATTTATTTCGATTTCAGATTGGCCTACCATCAGAAAGCTTGCACGATGTGAATACAAATGTTCTGTGTCCGGCTATTCCGCTGACAGTCTTGAGAGTCATGTTTTGTAAAGCGGTAAGAAAATAAATGAGAATTGTTTGATAGAAATTCGGATAAGTTAAACTTAAATACACACATTTAAGCAGTATTATCCGTACAATGCTCATTTGTTTTTCCTTTTATCAACAGATAAACATGGACATATTGAGGAAGTTGGATCACTATAGCCAAACTTTAAAAGAATTGTTCTGGGTTGACTCCATTGTGGCCAACTCTTTGAAATCTGTAAGTATATAGCATTAGGCTGCAACTCTAAAGGCTTTACATCAGCGTTGTCCAACAGAAATCGATTGATGGGCCAAATAAAATATTCCCGGTATATGGTGGGCCCCATTAAAAACAATTTATTAATTAATAATTACCATGATGCTTTATTTTATTTTAAAATCAGCCAAACAATTATCAAAACATTTTATTTACTTAATAATTAATGTGACATTTGTTTTTTTATATCGACTGGTAATTTATTCGATGCACATCGCAGTTTATTGGTTAAATTTTCATCGGCCAGCATGCTGGGACATTCCGTTTTTACTATTACCAATTTTGAAAAAAACGACTCAGCGATATGTGGTCCCAAATGCAGCGGTAATACACATTGCCAGCTTTTTAAATTTCGGAAATTTATCCTCGAGGATATATTTCTGATAAAACTCACTATTAATTTTTTCAAACACGCATTTTAACTCGATGCTTGATTGGAGGTCTATCAACTCCATTTGTGACCCAACTGTCATGAAAACAATTGGATGTCATACACACTGTTTTGTTTGATTTGAATGAATAACAAAATGCAACATATATTCGTAGAAAGCTGTAAACTCCAATAGGGCCGCAAAAAATCTTTAACTGAGCCGCATGCGGCCCGCGGGCCGCGTGTCGGACATCGCTGCTTTACATGCTTAAAAATTCAATAATTTTTGTTATTTTATTTTATCGAAGCAGGTTTTTAGTCATTCCAAATTTGTTTTATCACTATTAAATTTGCCTTATACATGATATTGACTTAATTAAATCGATTACCTCATCATTTCAACATAGCTAATTTTGATTACATATTTTAAATTCTCCATGAATGGAATGATTGCTGGTTGAAAGTTGTTCAGATAACTTTGTACGTGTACAAACATGACATGGTGAACTTAACACCTTTTAACTCAACTGTTAAATACGCTATGGATATTTGATAGAATTGTTTGAATTCAAATTTTAAATATTCAATGAAAATATTGCATAAAAAATCTTACTCACAAGCTTTTTGACATTTAGTACATGCAATTCAATTCATTTCAGACTACATTAAGTATAGCCATCGAAACAATGTTCAATCTAATATTGTTATTACTAAATCTATAATATCTGTTAGATTTTATTCTCATTTGCATATTTATCAGGGTCCGGGAACTATCGAGGGCCGGAGAAGAAGCTCACGTCGGGCAACTCGTCAGCAAACTCCGAATCCACTCGTGATGATGTGCTGGAGATGTCCACTCATGCAGAACATCACAATACATGGTAATATATCAATTGATTTATTGTTATAAGCCACGGAGACCATGCGACACATAAATAATGATACCTTTTGAATTTTTTGAATAGTTAAAAGTGTAAAGTAAACTTCTTCATTATTACCAGGGCTGTAGAGTCGTGTAAAAAAAAGACGACTCTGACTCCGACTCCAGCTTTAAAATAATCCAACTTCGACTCTGAGGAAATTTTTCAAAAATTTAATTTTTACTTATATATATGTATTCCATCAGATCCTCTTTAGTCAGCTAAGCATGAAACACTTTGGCCTATTTTGTTTGAATACACATTAAAAATATTTTTCAAAAAAAAATCCAGCCGTTCATATTTCATGACTCCGACTCCGGCCAAAATACCGCGACTCCGCGACTACGACTCCGACTCCAAAGCCCTGATTATTACTTTTAAATAATTTTCAAATTCGGGCATTTATATATATATATATATAATGCAATAAATCATTGGAATTGATTTTGTCAATTCTAAGATCTCGCACAATCCACACCATGCATAAATTTTAATAAAATATGTGTTAAAACAACTTGAGGGACATTTGAGTGGAACATGGTTTTCGCAGCGCAATCGCGCTGCTTGGACGTTCAATGGTTAAGATGTTTTGACATTTTAGTTATGGTTTTTTCTGTCTGAATCATTGCATTAAATTTGTGTTCCAGGCTATTGGCATTCAGCCCACGATCTTCTAGGCATGGCCAGATTGCGCGGCGATCGCCTGGAAACTCTGCGAGTGTCCGCTTTACTTCCTCCGGGACCGGCTCTATTGCCTCGGCAACCTTTCAGTCCTGCGAGACTACCACGACAACACCTGGCATCGATGGGTCCACACCTCACCGAAGGATTTGTTCAGGTCTGTTGGAACACTTATGACTATTACGATAGCATACAAAAATATAATTATTAGAGATTTTCAAATTGACAAGTTAAATTAAAAACATTTATTATAAAATCTAAAAATAGTTACTATTGCAGAACTATGCCACATCTAAGAATTTTGACCGGTGCTACTGTTATCTTGCATTTCTTGCCAATCTTGCGCTATGGGCTAGCACTGTGGACTGAAACTGGTTTTGGTCATGCAGATTAGATAAACCTTCTACCGTGTCATAATTGTTTAATATTTTAAAGATCTGATAATTAAATAAACCAATTTGTGATAATTATTGTTTGATTATTTCAGAAAATGAATTATTGTCTAAAGTTTTCTTGGCATTCTCCCATATGGAATGAGCTACATCCCGCTTTGCGATCGGATCCTGAAGAATTCCCCAATCTGGTGCAGGAGTACATCATACAGACTATCAGGCAAGACATTCCATCCCTCGTGGTGCCCGCCGTGTGAGAACTTTTATTCCACGCGGTCACCGTTGACGCAAAAATTCCAACCGAGTCACTTCACCTTAGCCAATATGACATTTTTACAACCTATTGTCTTATGTTGTGAAGGCGACGATTTATTTTTTAGCATTAAACAACATTCAAAATGTTTTTTGACCATGAATGCTTAATATTTAAGAACCATGATGGCCGTGATTTTTTGACAATTAAAGTCAAACACTCGGGAGACTTTTCATCGTATTTTTCACTATTTTCTCTTATGATTCCATCTACATATGTCATCTCACCATACACAATATGACATTTTTACAACTTATTGTCTTATGTTGTGAAGATGACATTTTAAATTTGCAGTGTAGGCAATTGTCAAATTGCATTTTCCATCTACACATTTACGGCATTGTGCAATGATGAGCATATCGACACTGTCTTCATCTTCGGCAACTTCACTGTAATGGTCACACGTAGTCGTACATTATTTCAAACGTATACCATCATTCATATTTTATTAGCCCTTTAATTTTTTCACATTGTGAAATATGTCCTATTTTCACAGTTGCAACATCATTTCACTTTGAATATATTACAGCTCAGTTGTGGAATGGACATTTAACAATTGTTAAAAAATATATTTGTTTAGAAACCTCAATAAAGCTGCGGTTACATAGTTGTTATTGTTTCTATTATCTGAATTGGGTAAAGAGGTTACCAAATGTATACTATAATTTTGAATATATCACCATTGAAACTATAATTTTTCATCACAAATTTATATTGTTAAATATTTAAAATTGATGATGAGCTACTCTTCATAGACAATATGACATCTTTACACCCTATTGTCTCATGTTGTGAAAACATTTTTTTTAATGTAGACTTATTTTTAGTTTCTTCTTGAAATATTGTCAACGTTATTATTATTATTATTATTGTGAAAGCGACAATATGCTGGTTTTGTTTTCTGTATCTAACCTATCCATGTGGGCTTCATTCAATGAAGTTATAATTAAACAAAAGTTTTTATTTAAAATAGATTTAATTCTATATTTTTAAACTGCATGTGAGTTTATTCCATTCTCAAATATTGGATTGTAATTCCGTTCACCATCCTATTCAGTAGTTATAAAACGATTAATTCTTTTCAATATTGATCTCAGATCTAAACTTATAGAAGTATTATGATATCTATGTATCAGTTTATGGTCAAATTTTTATCTTATCTTGTTAACCTCAAAGTATTTGTAAATGAAATTGTGTCCAAGGGTATATAAATGTATTTTGTAAACATTATCAAACATTTGAACTTATGTAAAATATCTACTAGTAAATTTTCTAAAGTATTACACGGTCCGGTCACGGAATGTGGATATAATTTTTGTAGCGTGTCTTTACATTGTCTATTAAATATTATTTGAACTGGCAAACAATCAAAGAGACTTATTCTTTTGACGGTATCGATGGCTGATATGATTGTTTTTTTGCAGTTTCAACTTCCAAGGATATCGAATAAGTGCGATGTTTTGTGGTTTACGATTTCAATGTTGCTACAGTGTACCACTAACGAATGTATTAATTAATGTAATGTGTAAATTGTTTACAAAATGCTATGTCATGATTGAACGGTGAATATGTATATCCCAAAGATATTTTTCTAAATGTGTCACCCGTACGATTGAAGAATTGATCAGTGTTCTGTAAAATATCACGTATTGATTGCTAAAATTTGAAAGAATGCGGGTTAGTTTTTTTCAGTATTCTCTTAGAGAGATGCTCTCTGCGTAACTCATCTGTATGATATTAAACATCCGCGGAATGTTAACCCCATTGAGACTGATTAGATGGCAAATGATATTTAATACCTCGTGATTGTTTCAATGTCTAATGGAGGTATTGAATAATATATTTACAATTTTATATTATGCAACATCCGATGCGTAAATATGTTTAAGAATAACGAAGCTCAAAGCATAATGTAAGAACAATTTGTGACAGTGCATTTGGAGAAAAAATGACAACAATTAGCGCAAACTGTATATTGTCTATGGTTATTGATTCAAATATTTCCTATCGCTCACAGATTCTTAGAATATTTTGGTTGTTATTTCAGTTTGACAATAAAGTATTTTCAACAAGAACAATCGACTGTTATATAGCATTCGGAAAACAGAGACATTCATATTTTAACAGTTTTAATCTTCATAGGCTTATAACACAAAGTAACTTATATTTTCTGTTAAATAAAATTAATTTAAAGTAAATCTAAATGAACCTGCTGTGTAGTTAAGTAAAATTATAATAAAGTAAATCATTCCAAATGAGATGACATTTTCAATAGATTTAAAAGAACATGAACTTGGCAAAAATATCTGTTTCAATAATTGAATCATAATTTGCTTTGTTAAACTCCATTATGATCAAGTAAAGATTGATAAGTATTTAGTTCTACAAAGACTGTCATTGAGTTTTTTACATTATGAAAATATAGATGCACTTATGGTTAAAACCTTGAATTCTTTTGAATACTACAGATGTATTTAAACAAATAAAATATTAAGTATTGGAAAGTTATGACTAATAATATATGATGCGATTGTTCTTGTAGAAAAATCTGAATATTCTTTAGATATTTATCTTCTCAGGTCATACGAGAAGATTGTAAAAATAAAGACACTGGTTGCAAAATACTATTGTATTTAATAGCCTATAAAGTGACTCGTTCGTTGAACTTCGTCTTGAGTTGAAGCTTTTTCCCAGTAGTAATCTTTAACTGCTTTAGTGTTGAATTATATTGTTTGCAGGATATATCTACATTAATAATGTATCATCGTCGACCCTGAAAAGAAATTCCTTGACGGCGCACTTAAAATATTTTTTTCTATTTCTTAGTCGTTCCTCATCTTAGAATTGTCAGGGTTTTTAGATCATTAGGTATGTTTCTCAGACGAAGCACTGTAGGAAATTAATACTATTGAATGAAGGTGCTCATTAAAAATACATTACAATTCAAACCGGTTTCGTGTTAGTAAACTTCCATCAATTTGTTGATTTAAAAATACCAACTTGATTCCTTTTTACCATAGACTACAAAGACTGTTGTTTGGAGGGTCACTTATTTTAAATGTAAAATATTTTTAGATTATTTCTTTGAGTTTACTCGGCTTTTCCTCAAACACAATAAAAAAAACGTTTAAATTACAAAACTTAGCTAATTACTGTCAATTTAGTTAGAAAAACATTTTGTCGCCTGTCATTTTTATTTTCATGTTTAAGAGGCATTAAAAACTGAACATTTCGATATCTTTTTGTTGGTCATTTTCCTGATGCACCAATATGATTAATAAATGGAACACACTCATCAATTTTATTAGACTAAAATCACCATAACATGAAATATTAAAAAAACGATTTATTTTAAGAACTCTCAGCAAATTGCGTATGGTTTAAGAGATGTCTCTTTGACATGTCTGCTCTTAGAATATGATTGTTTGAAATGTTTTGATCGACATACCAAACAAAATCTAATAGTGAAACAATCCATTTCCAAAGAGTAACAATTTATTTTCTGTGTGTGCAATTTGTGCATTTTTAATTAATAAATTCTTTGTTAAAAAGTTTAAGGAAGTTTACGAACATTTAATTAGATTGATTAAACACTGTATAGTCGCACATATGTATTTTTATCTATGACAACATTGACGGAAATTTTTAGGCTGTTCGTAGTTGTCTCGACAATATAATTGATATTGTGTATATTTATCATGCCATACAATGGTTGCTGTGAAAAAACAAATTGTCAATCGAATGAGTTATAACAACGTTTGTAATATATCTATGTTAACGAAATGTTAATAGAATGTAGGCGATCGACATTAACTAGAAGTATGTTGGGTGAAAAAATGATATTGTAAATTGAATATGTATAAAGACTAACTGTGTATTTTTTTCTATTATGTTAAATCTTTTGACCGCAGTCAGACAGTGCAGTAAATGCTTTGGTGACAGACTACTATATTGTCTATTAAAATTTTAATATAATTGCATAATATTAAATGGTTAAACAAATAATAAAAAACTGTTAAATTAAATAAAAAGGTATCCACCGGCCTTGACATGTGTATAGGTATTAACCGTGAGCTTCGAAGATACCGTAGGTATTAAAATATGTAATATGAAAAATGTTGCTACAACTTATGAAAAGAGTTTGAAGGAATGATGCGGAATTATAATTTAAAAATTGGTGGCAAAGTCAGATCTGCATGACTGTGTGTCGAAAATAATGATTCACCTAATTCTTTTTTACGTGATACATTGGTTCCAGAAAGTGGCACGTAAAAAAAACCTCATTTTCATTTAATTTGATAAATCGGTTCTAAATCCGCATAAAAAAATATCAAAAATGTATGAAAAAACGTAACGGTGCCTCCAAAAAAATCGCATAAAATCAAAATGGCGCAAAATTAAATCGCCTAAAAAAGGTTTGGCTGTATATGATGTTGCTCATGCAATTGATGATATTTCATAGATTTATACATTCATTATCAATCTTTGATTCGCTTTTTTAACAATACTTTGAGTGTAGAGTTTATGTTGCATTAATATTCAATATATACTCTAAACAAAACACACGCGTGAGTTGATACTCCTCTAGAAGTCAAAAGCCTTATTTAGTAGAGTGAAGGTATCCAGAGTGCACTATTGTTTTTTTAAAGATTTCATTGTGTATCTGACTGTAGTCTTAAATATAATATAATATATGGTTATAGTAGTCAATATTGATCTTTCGTTTTCACCTGTCAATATTGATAGTATAATTACAATATTAACTATGTTTCAAAATAATTTCAATCTTTCAAGAAAATATAAATCTCAATAACGCCTATACGTTTTTTTATATTTCTATAGGCACAAAAAAAAATGTTTTTTTAAATTTAATAATATTAGATTATGTAATGCATGTTCCAGCATTGTAGGTGTATAAAGCGAAGAAAAAATATTTAAAAATAATGTTTATCAATTATCCTGTAAAGCACTTGAAAAATTCATATATGTAATATGTATAATCGTATGTTGTGATTCAAATGCCAAAACGAACAATATAAGAGAGTCCAACGAAAGTATTGCAATTATTAGAATATCATTGGCAAATGTATAAAACAATAAATCACTATATTTTATTATTATAAGAATAAATTACACAATCATAGTGCCGTGGTTTTAAATCTCAGCCATATTTTTACAACCTAAATTAGATTATAAAAACAAATGCACACTTGTTATAATTAATATTCTAAATGCGAAAGATTCCAATCTTCCCCCGACATCTTGAATGTAAATTTGCAACCAAATTTAGAAACAATTTTAATATTTGACGTTTTAAGAGCGTTTTGGTCTGATGTTTATAATATATATTTTTTGCGCAATCCCTTTAATAAATTCACAGGAATATTACCTTGTTTTATCAGACTATATATAAATTAGTTGTTTAATAGTTCTTAAAAATAACAAGGTAATTCATGTAAACATCAATTCAGTACTTAAAAAGGGTGACAAATAATTGTTTTCTTTATTTTTTAGTGAAGTCTATTTCTTCCTAGTTTCACTGCTTAAATATTAGTAAATTTTAACACACCCAGGCCTACAATTAGATTTATTATCCTTATGGACTTTCCATTTGTCGGTTTTTGCAAATTGTTTATTTTGATATATTCAAGATATAATTGTGGGGCTATAATGCAAAATGTACTATTTCCAAAATGAGCGATATTGAGTTAGGTATGCGGATAGGGTAATTCAAGCCTAACGAATCGACTGGTATTATTAGTTTTACGATAAAATGTTTTAAACACCGTTGTTTTTCAACTACAAAATTGTATTTTTCTGCAAAACGTACTATTTCCTACAAGAAATCATCTACCTTTTCTTGCAAAACGCACTATTTCAAAGTGCACTATTTCCAATAGAAATTTGAGCGGAGCAACAATTTTTTCTGCAAAACGCACTATTTGTATTGAGCTGTCAAATGTTGGCAAATTTGACTGTATATTTTAAATATTGTGATCTGCTCTGAAGACAGTAAAAGAAAGGATAATATTTTTGTTTATTCCTGACAGGAAACCAAATCAGGAAGATGACCAAACTAAGGACCGAATCAAAATCGATCGGACGTGCGTGGAAATGAGATTTTTTATTTGGTTTACTTGAGAAATTTGACAGCCGTATTTATCATACATATTTCTACGAACGTTTAGGGATGACTTGTAATTGAATGTTCAGGGATGAATTGCAATTGATTTGTGAATTCTTCAATGAAACATGATGTTTATCCAATTATAAGCCACGCAGCTAGAGCTGAGTCGAAAAAAATACTTACACAGACGCATTGGTTGTTAATCGTCTCTTTGCTTAGGATAAAATAATATTTTTCATCTTATTTTGTTGAAAAAAAAATTCTTTTGTATTTTCTTTCCATTTTTTACTAACTTGTTTCTCCAAATATATTTTCTTATATTGTTTGAAAAAAAAAGAAAATAAGTTTAATTTCTGTACAATTAGTTCCAGGACTATTTCCTTTTGAAAAAAAAATACATTAAAATGATGAATTTAAAATACTTTTTACCATATGCCAAGTTTATGAAGCAGGTCAATGATTTCAAAATAATTTATTGTATGATTTTTAATTGATTCAATCATAATATTATGCTTGTGTTGGTCGCTATAGTTTTTTGCCTCTACTGAAAAGTTTGTTTTTTGGAAATAGTACGTTTTGCATTATAACCCCACAATTTAGTCCTCGAAAAAAAATCATTACGAGGTAATAATTACTTTATCCTTGATTTATCTGCAAACATTGAGTTGTCCAATATTATTATATCATATTGTATCATAAATGCAATATCGTTGTCATTTTACTGAGTAACCAGCCAAATATGTGAAAGATATTTTATAACAAACATAAAAGTGACACGAATTTATTAAAAGCTATCGAATTTCAAACTACATTTTGAAATTTTTAAATGATAGCGGCAAAAGCATTTTTCACTCGATACTTCCACGATATTTAAATTAATGCAATATCTTTTGTTTGTTGTCAGCTTTAGTTTAAATATTTTAGAAAGAAAACTTGAATATTATTCCTAATTATTTTTTACTTTTCCTTTAATTTGATTATAAGAGTTAATGATTAAAAAATAATTTTCTTACAGTAATTTTCATTATTGTATTGTGATTTCGGATACTTAGTTAATTTCTAGATTGATTTATTATGCAAATGAAATGTGCGCTTTGAATGAAAGAATTGCATAACATACTGTATTTAGTCATGGTTTCTTATTTGTTGACAGCCTCTGAATTAATAATAAACTGTATTTATCATATAAATATGTTTATTTTCGTAATTTTCCTGCAATTTTTATATACAGCTGATTTCGTTGAGTTGGGACAACTCGAGCCACAGACATTTTGTCTCTGAAGAGCGGCTGGCTCTTGTAGGCAAAGGCGTTTTTTTTATTATAATGTATGTATTTTATTATTGAAAAAATATTGAAATTACAGAATTTAACAAGTAATCAGTAAGTTTGCGTAAGAATATGTAAAAACTGATTTTATTAGTCTGAATGTTGATTCACTAGTAGAGTAGTCTCTCTGGTTTTAGTAGTATTGCATTTGTACAAAATCAGCCTAGTGGAGATGTAGAGCTTTTGTCGTTGCACATTCCGATGATATTTTCTTTGCTTCCTGGTTAGTCACATAATTACGAGAATCATCATTGGTTTCGGTAATTAACAACTTCAAAAATTGCTTCTTTAGTCTAAATTTTTTTTTTATTCCGGAGAACCAAAGTAAATTACTATAAGTTTCTTCAATTTGTCTTTGTTCCATGAAATTTTTCCCAATAAACTGGCTGTCCCGATTAAACGGAATCAACTGTATTACTGTGCAAACTTGTAAATTACATAAAAACGTCATTAATATCAACCGTGTGTACATCTCTATTTTTCAAAGGAATGTTATTCTTATAATATATTGTAATCACTTCATGTATTTAATCAATGGTTATTGTTATTGTTTTGTTAACCATAATAATTAAGAAACTTCTTTTGTTTACATTTATTATAAAGATATTCATTTTTAATTTCTTTCGCATAGGGGAAGGTGTTATGTTAAATTTTTATTTTATTTTATTTCAAACTTCACATTGCATTTGAATTATTAAGAAAGAATATCAGTGTTTGTTGAGTATTGCCATAATTTGTTTTTTTTTTTGGAAAATATGCACCCATTATTTGAACTGTCACTGATGGGGACTTAAAAATAATATAAATAGACTTAATAATAAAATTTATGGTCTTTGCAAAAATATTAGATTGCCGATTCAACGCATTATTGCTTAGCTTCGATTTGCTCTATGTTTAATACCATCTTGTGTTCTATGTTCCAATTTCAAATTATTTTCTACAATGACAGCAAGATTTCATTCCTTTGATTTAAATGTAGTAAAATTGGCTTAATTTAGTTTGCTGCGTTTCAAAATGTGGCATCACTCAACATTCGTAATTATCTTTAGCGTAAGAAACTTGAATGGGGATCGTATGCTCAGATAATTTGTACCAAGAACTCTCGACTGATTACTGTGTGCTGAAATGAGCACTGCAAACATTGTGATAGCTATACATGCCAGAATTTAAAAATGGACTCATCTCGATATTAAAACGCACAATAAACATCTGTCAATTGTACTTTTTATAAAGCCAAACAGGTATTAAACAACCATTATAAATTCAACTTAAATGCATATATGTTTAAAAAAGCTTTTAATATTTCGATTCGTAAATGATTTAGATCGAACTTGAATCAACTTTTTAACCTGTTTTGTATTTGAGTAACGTTTGTAAGGGAAATCCATATGAGAATAAATATAAATGAATAATTTAACGTTTTAAAAAATGTTCATAATTAGAATATTTTACAAATCTTACAATATTCCATCAAGTTCTTACGTAAATCAACTGATATTAAAAATTACTTCTCACAAGAATTGGAATGTAGTGTCTCTTTTACCTGTTTCGAAAAAAAGTGTTGAAGTGCACTCTAATCCAAAATTTTTAATTTTACTTGTTTTTGTATGAAATACCTTCAAATCAATCAAAAAGGCCACCTTGCGATTAGTAGTTAATTAAGTTCAATCACGATCAGATAATTATTTAGGGCATATTTAAAAAAATCACTGCAATCTGTACCAGTTGTTGTTTACCAAAACATACTTGGATTTAACCATTTCTGTTTGTTATTGGAATTTTCAATAACAGCAGTATTTTATTTGGTTACAAATGTACCAATTGTTTTTTGTAAGTAATTTTGAAACTATTTCTACATTCAAAAACTGTTTCGTGCTTTATAAAAGGTCACTGTGGCTTTAATACTAACTGTAGGCTATGAAGTGCTCTCAATAATACTTGGTGCACAAAATAATATTTAGAACAAAGAACCAACACAATGCTTGATGCCAGTACAAATGAAAATATGATGCCTTTGTAGAATTATCAGTAATCATACCGAGGCTCCCTATGAAGATAAAATTTCATTACTTACATTAGACAGTTTCAATTTTGAAACTGATTTTTCTTTTCTTATTGACTTCATATTGAAATTGTCATAATGCTTTTCTATAATTCCTGAAAAATTCTTTACCATTAACAAGATGAGCACATTGCTGCTTCTCATTTTTGACTATACAATGTCTACGATAGGAAAAATGAAAGGGAATTAATATTTTAATAATGCTCCGATTTGAGCGATTGTGTGGTGTATTTTTAATATCTTGATGGCTGTCCGAATTCTGATTAAAAAAGCCAACACCGAGTACCTTTTTCGTCTGCTTGAAGGTCATTAAGTTGAACAACAAGCAAAGAAATCATCTGTGATATAATGACTTTTAGGCGACAAGCAGAAGTCTAGAACATCAGTGATCTAGAACAATTTTTACATCGTTTAAGTAAGTTAGTACAAAATTTTGATACCATTTCATTACACCACTTGTAGTCAACGAGTAATGCATAAACATTTTGTTACAATATAACCATCTGCATTTTTTAACTCTACGGTTTCTTGCCGATACATGATTTAAAAAAAGACTAACCAAACTACACAACATTTACACTAGACACATTTATATTTTTTTGCGAATTTCTTTCTTAATTTTTTTTTTGATGTTAATCATTTAAATATATTCAAAGGCTAATTAAATTAAATTGCACTCCATCAGAAATTATTGCGACGTACAATTAGTACTGAATGCAATTTAAATTTCTAATTTTGAGATCAAAGAAAATAATATCATGCGAATATGAAGCATTTAAAAAATATTTATGTAATATCTATTGTATTCACTATTAGGCTTTTTTAATAGTGTCCGATATTGTGTAATCTCCAAACATCAATATTTCAAATATATTTCTTGAAAACAACTAAAGTTTCCCAGCAAAAAGTAAATATTGTTGATTTTATTTTTTAGTTGAGATCATTTACCCGATATTTTACTTACAATTTATTTGTTTCATGGGGTAAAGTTTATTTGTCTCAAGACCTGTTAAATTCTAATTGTAAAAAGCATTCTATGAGCAGTGGTATACGAGTATTAAACTAAATCTAAATGTGAGCGAGCTATAGTAGGAGCGCCTCCATAAATAATTGTGCAAATAAATAAACGGAAAACATTTTCATGAGAAGTGAACAAACACCTGATGAAATTCGCGTCGTAGTTATGATGAAATGGTAAACAAAAACTTGTGCTAACTTGTGCCTGAATATCAGAATAATAAAATGGCACGTAAAACTTAGAATTATATTTCATAGTGTACTCATGTTGAGCCGGCGTCTATGAAGGAGGAATTTAATTGCTGATCCATCTATTTTGACATTCTTTAGAGATGTTTGCATTTTTGATGCGATGAAAACATTCTATCTTAGGCACTGTAGTACTTGTTTTCAACAAATAATTTATTGATTCTGAAGACATTTTGCCATAATAAAAGTGCATCTATCACTTAGGATCTACTGCTATTATTGTAAAAATGCTTTAATGAGAAAAAATTAATACAATTGTTATTATATTAGTTTGATTCAATCTTCTGATTATAATTTTAATCAGTTTTCTGTTATTTTCACGAAATTTGATTCTCAGGTGAAACTATCAACATTTAAAGAAAGAAAGTTATCATATTTGAAAATCAAAGAATTTATAATACATCCATGAATAAGTTAAAGTTTGCTTTGTAATTTTTTTTCATAAGGTTGACATTTTGTAAATAATTAAATATTCTGCAAATTTTGATATTTAGAATGAAAACAAATACAACAATAGATATGTGACTGAAATTATATTCTAAAGACACATTTTCAGCATTGACCGCCTTCATATCTAGCCTATCAAATGAGGTCCCTAACGACAACATCCTAAACAATATTTTATGCGCATAAATGTTAACTGAAAAATATATCATATATAAAGTGTTATTCAAACTCGATTATTGTATTGAAGTAAATATGTTATATCAAAATATGTAATGTAATAAATCAAAATTTCTTCAACCGGATATTGGTACTTGTTTTTCTTTTTCCTTATGCTTTGCTGTGCTTGGTAAAAAATATCTCGTACTGTAAGTCCATACAAGTAAATTCTGATATGAGATGTTCTGTACCGACTTTAATGCTATGTATTACTTCTCAACAGAAAGAATGTTTGATTCTAGAATTTAGTAATTACACATATGAAAATCTGCGTTGTTAACCTTCTTTTAATGTTTTAATTAAAACTATTTATCAAAAGTTTTTGCAGGGTGTTATTTGCGCTACAAAAAGTTTAAAAAATAATTGCTTTCTGGGATAGTATGGAAAAAATTCATTGTTGTTACACTTTCTTGACGATGCATTTGATTTATAATATAATATATGTATGTCAAATTAAAAAAAACATCAATAGTGTAAGTTTTACATTATACAGAAAGCCTTCATCGGCCAACCATATGTTAGGTCAACGATACATCATTGAGGATAGATCAAGCTTACAAAATACTTATGTATGGAAGGTTGCTTAGTCAGTTAATATTATTTCACTGTTTTAACCCTTCAAACATAGATGGCGTGCACGCCAAAAACATGCTCTGTTTTGATTCCCATTTATAATAGCAAATGTTCACTGATTTCAATCAAATAACTTGATTTCTTATAAAGATTACATTGAAGTTTTGGATATTTATACTTTTTATCATATTTTTCTAAATCTAAATAATCTTAACTGTGAAAAATATTTTTAAGATGAAGTTTTATAAGATGGTAGAATTTTGGAATTTATCACATAAAAAAATATTTTTATAAAGCCAAGTGAAATTTAAAAAGGTGTTTTTTTTTATTCTGTACTATGTTCGGAATTTTTGGTGTTTTAATATATAGTGCCAATAAATCGCCAGTCTGTGTAATGGACTGGCTGATTCTGCAATTCATTAAATACAAATCAGCGCTATTCGAAATGTATTTTAAGAATCCGTGCCAGAAAGGTTAATATGGTTGCATGAATTGTATGAGTGATAAAAGACTAATCTAGTGATTAATGACCGGAAAGGGCCGACGTGTCGGCTGGATAAAGTGTGAATGACTGTTATCTTCATGGAGTTTGTAAAAAGACAGCTGCATCGTAGGTATATCAGAGGACGAACACCAGATCATCCTGCCAGAGACGATTCTTACAAGAAGGGGAAATATTGAAACAAATTCACTCATGGTATTTAACATTTTTTATTACATTCAAAATTACTCTATTCTAATAAAAGCTGTGTAGAATCTTCCATATTATAAGCAGTCAATAAATATTATCTAAATAATGACATGTAATTAGCACATAAAACATTTTTAAATTGACCTCTTAGCAATATTGTTTTCATACAGGAGAAAGTGACTAAGAGTAAATTGGTTAAGATAACCATTTGAAAATTTGCCATCAATCTGAAAATATGTCATATTGTGTTCACATTTCTGATAAAGGTTTTTGATATATTTGTAAGTATATGAATGTTCTGTCAGACATTTTTCGAGATGCTGATTATTTTCATAATATGTTATAAGTTCTGGAGTCAACGCATGTGGCCCATGCGTTGCGGCGAGAATCTTGCGGGCCGCAACACGATGCCTCGCGGGCCGCAGGTTGCCAAGCCCTGATTTAGTGCACTGATAACAAATATATTGAATAATTCACTTTTTTAAATTATTTAAAATACAATTTTTAGTTTCCATTGATAATTGGGCTTGATTTATGAGATATTTTATCATTCATCTTTGAAATATGATAACCAAAAAAAAAGCATCTTTGATATTACTATCAAATGTTGCCAGTAAAGATTAACAAAATGTACAACTTATTTTATTGGAATGGATTTTAATGGCTTATTAATTTGTTATGAGCACTATGATAGAGAATGTGAAGAATGAATAATTTTTTAAAAAAATAAAAATTTATGTTCAAAATCAACGTAACGTAATTAATTGAAATACACATTGTACATGTGGTAAATTTAACTATTTTTCTTTGAAAATAATTTTAGCTGAGCTGTTCATCGAGGCTTAAAATTAAATTTATTTGAGCAAATAATTCAGTATAAAGATAAAACGATGAGAAAAAAGGTTAATAAATTGTCACCATACCATCATTAACAGAGGTTAGAGTAAGAAACAAAATTGTCAAAAATCAGGTAGGTTTGGCAAAAACAGCATTTTTTTTCATCGATAATAATTATTAATGCAACTTTAAAGTAAAGCGATTGTCACTGCTTATCAAATCGTACCATTATTTTTATCGGATCAGAATAAATCCATCTTCGTTTTAGTATTATAATTATATTTGTAACATACAATATTGAGGCTAAAGGTTTTATCCTATAAGTTAAAAAAAATCATTTGCCGTTTATTCAGAACTATCAATTTGTGACTTAATAACTTCTGTTGTATGATGATATAAAACATTTTTATAGATGGGAGATAAAAATGTAGTTACCGTATTACATGTACATAATTATTAATAATGTAGTTATTCACAATGTAGAGCATACGGAACAATGATACAGTATTTCAATAAAAAGTAATCTACCATAATTGGTTGCAAGTCAGTCACTCAACCTCTCTTCACAGTAGGAGTTGGAAGAAGAAGGATAGATAAGCAAATTGCTTTCTCAATGCCCAGTTTTAATGATTAAATAAGATAAGCGGGAAAGAATGAAAACATCACAGATATCCATGGCACGGATACACTATAAATTGATCAATGTATAAGAATGTGTCGATTTGGGGCTTCAAACCCTTGACCACACCGCAAGGTGTTACCAGCTACAGTACTGGCTTAGTTACTGGAAGATAAATTTTCTCTAAGAGATGTATTATTTAAAAACTATTTAATGTTAATTTCAGCAATTAAAAAAATATATTCTCAAATTTAACAATTGTTAAATTCTCCATAGAAACGAGAAGAATACAAAATTGTATTCTTTCTACATCCCGAGTTGAATTGATGAATGAAATGTTGAAATTGACTAGATTACCTATATTTATTTTGTAAATATAATTGTTTTAACTATCAAAGCATCTATTTTGTATACATAGACTATTTTTATGCTATGACTAATAATTGGATGTAGCTACCCAAAAAACACAATAACTCACATTGAATAAATTAAATGATACACCTCAAACAATACATCTATGTACAACAAGATTTTTAAAATTTTTAATTAGTTAAAATAATCATAAAAGAAATTTTATGGCCAATATCACCATATATCCATTTACATACTCAAATATAAAAATAATTTATGGGTTTTTAATTTTTTTTCTGCAACCGTGTCGTACATTAATAAACAAAACAAAAATTGAGGGCATATTTAATTATATTATATTATATATTACAACATATTTTGAAATATTGGAGAGGTATAGATTTTATGAATAAATGTAATTTTTTATTTTATCAAATTCAAAAACAGCATGCCATTTCATTTAGAAACTAGCATGCCATTACGTATTTGAAAGAAAATAAGTTCAAGCAATTCAGATTTATAACACAAAGTTTGTTCTAATAAACATGAATAGGAATCGATAAAAAAAAATTGATAATGTTTCTATTAGTGATAATTATGTAACATTTTTCTAATGCCAACTTATATAAAAAACATTACAAAATTATGTTTAATACTTCATATTCATTGCGACCTTGCGATTTGCATTAATCTTAATATTGTTGAATTAATCAAGTAATAATTTGAGCCCGTGAGAGGTGAAGTGAGTCAAGTGGTGTTTTAGGAAAAAATGAGTTAGATGCGTTATGCTATTCTACATGTCCTAAGTATCGTAAAAGTGAAGAGAGTTCAGTAAATAAATACAGACTGCAGTAGTGTCATTTCCCTAAAATAAAAATATGAACACATGGCAGCCCACTGAAACACCGTATAAACACGTGATTGTACTTAAAAATCCAATTTTTTTTTTTTACCACTTTACTACTAGGCTGACTTCATTTCTTGAGGGCTCATTTAGTATCAACTGAAAATTTCTAGGAAGAAGTGAATTTGCAAAGGAATATAAAAACATTTTTTTAATACCTATAGCAAAGCTAACCAGTCAAAGCTTTGTGTTTCCACCACCAGTGGCACTATTCCTGCGTATACACTTATTTTGGACAGCCTGAAATACTCATCACGTGATTGTGCCGGCTGGTCTGTATACATAAAAACGTGATTGCGTTGAGTATTTTAGATCATTTAAAATAAGTGTTATGCACGCGGGAATAGCATTGCCGGTTTATGAACTGTAATTCTATAACAAGATTTTTATATAAACCCAAATTATAAATATGTTTTTCTAGTATTAATTTTGCTGATAATTTTAATTCAAGAAAAAAATATAGTTACCTCATTTGTTTTTTGAATATAATTCATTCACAACTGAATCTCTTTTTGAATAGATTTTTTACATTGTTCAATATATTGTGAATATATCATTTATTTTTCTGTTCACATGCATTGTTACTTTGCATAGAATGTATTACTTGTATAAATAGATAGTTGAGTGTATAATTTATACAATTTTGAATATAAATTTTCTTTTAGAGAAGAGCCTCCATAATTAAATTAGAATATATTCCTCTGGGGTAAAAAAATCATGTATTTAAAGTGAGCATTAGTTATTTTAAAAGTAAAAATAATAAGTAATAAGAACGAGTTTAATAGCGATGAGAACGTAGAAGAATTTCCACATGACAGCTTTGCCGGTGCCTTTGACAGTTTTGATAATTGAATTATTGTACGTGAATACCATTTGGCTTTCGTTGATCAGCGCACACCTTTGTTCTTGCGTCCAATTCGAAGCAATCTTATTCATCGCGGACTTCATCGACTTCTTCAACTCGTCAATGTTAGATCCTGAGAAATCGGTAACCGCATCGCAATAGTTCTCGTTGAGAGCCAGACTGTTGGATGGATGCATGAAGAGAGAAGTCATCGTTATCTCGCGGAATCGTCTCTTGGTTTGTATGATTTGGCCGCCGCTCAGCAGACCCAATGTCAAATGGTAAACATACGCCAAAAGAAGCAGAGGCCTTTCTTCTTTCAGCTCTTGTAAATGATCTAAGTATTCGATGACCTCTGAACGTTTTATATAAGTGTCTTGCCATCCCATGCCGTAATATCTATCTAAATCCGTCACAAATGCGTTGGTCCTAGGCACAAAAATAGAGAATGATTTATAAAGGACAACGTTTAAGAAATATAACGGACTTAATCTCCATTTACAATTGTGTTATTGGAGTTATGCAGATAGTAGTAACATTATTACATTTCAAGTAAGAATTAGTTTATTATTAATTTGAGTCAGTGGCGGATTACCCTATAAGCACACGAGGTGCGCACTTGGAGCCTCTAATTTAAAGGGACCTACAAAAATAGCATATTTTATAAAACCCATATAATATTTGAATTCAGTTTTAGTAATTCGAAAAATAAGGCCTCTGAATTTGATTGCGCCTGGGGCCTACTGAGTGCTTAATCCGTCACCAGTTTTAGTATATATATATATATATATTATACACTAGTATAATTATTATATATTAGTATAATTTGTGACATTCGAAAACCGGTTTTTCAACTTCGTAACCGGTTGTGCCGAATCTTAAACGAGTCTATAAAAAAAGGACAGAATATTTGGATCTTTTATTGGATGGCTTGAAGACCATATGCCCCACATTATCACCCAGCGAAAGGGTATTTTCGATATCAGGAAATTTTGTCACAAAATCAGTGGAGGCTTTGTGTTTTCTTAAATCATATTTTCTGAAGAGTAACACCGAATAATTTCTTGTCGTGTATTATTATGTAAGTAAACAACATTAAAAATTGAACTTTTTCTCACTATTTTAATCGAATTATCCATTTTTTGAAAAAATTTTAAAACCGGAATAAAAGTCGGTTTTTGTATAAGCCCTAGTTTTCACCCAATATGGAGCATAAAATTCTAATGAAATGATTGCAATATCATCCGGTATTACAATCCCAAGTAATAGTTATATGTTATATATTTCTAGCCCTTTATTTAACAAAATATATATTAACTGGCTATACTCGTGATAATTTGAATGTAATATAGTGCAATTGCAAATCTCTCACCTTAATAATACTTTATCAACGTAAAGTTCTTCAATTTCTGGCATCCGTATTTCCTCTTTGATGTCTTCTAGCCGTTTGAATACCTCGTAGAAAACCAAGATGGCATCCGCCCACACGGATTCGTCGGACAGAGCTTTCAGAATTCAAGAAAGATATTATAAATTTAACTATTTTATTGATAAAGTGATTCTTTTAGTTTTTTGCAATCCTGAAGCTTACATTTTGAATTTTTCATAGGTACAAAATAATGCAGGCAACAAAGGATGCAATCAACACTAGAAGCCATCAGTAATTTTAAAAATTCTATTGGTTTTTTAATTTTTATTTGAAGATCTGACAAAGGAAGATTTATTTTCAATAATGATTTCAAAATGAGTTGCGGATCAAACGTGAACCATTTTGCGCTAAGTAAGATCAAATACGAGGTCCTCAAGGATATCGTGTACTGTACAGAAATAGTTTTTTTTTCGATTTTCAACCTGGGAGGCGTGGACCATGCAAAGGGAGACGCGAACAGTTTAAAATATTTATTCATCCTTTACGTGTATTTATTATTATATGAAATAAAGGATGGGGAGGCGCGAAGGTTTTTTATTTTTCGAAGGGAGGCGTAGTAACATAAAGGTTGGAAAACCACTGACGTAAAGGCTAAGAAAAAAACAGAAGAAAGAAAAAAAACTAAAAAGAGAGAATCGCAATTTTTTGTGACATTCTTAAAGTATGCGAAATATTGTAATAAGCATGAAGAATCTATTTAATAATAAAGAAAACAAAACAAATTTTGCAACATATGGGTCATATGTATTATTGGTATGTTTCTTTGGTGAGCTATGTGATTTTGTTATTGGTTGTAAGCACTCCAGACCTTGATAGTTCATTAAGTCTTCAAGTATTAACAAAAATCTTTGAAAGGAAAAACATCTACTAAAAAGATATGTAAAAAGTAATTTATCCGCTGACAAAAATTGTAATTCATAAAAATGTAGTTGTAATGACTGAACAGTATTTTTTTAAAAGACTACGCTGGAAGCTGTTAAAAGTAAACGCTGTATTTAAAAAAGAAAAGAAAATCTATTTCTTACCAATGAGTAGTTTAGAATTCACTAGCGTGTCAGAGATCGAATGCACGTTTCTGGTAGCTCGCCTCATTTCAGTTGTGAATAATTCATTCCTGCAAGTCATTTTCAGGGATGCGTCGCACTCTCTTAAGGGAAGAAAGACAATGGGAAAATGCGCAGTTTAAAAAGTGTATTCATCAACAATATACAACTGTCAGTATAAGTTAACTTGACAGATACGTAAACGTATGCACAAACAAAACATTACAATCAATATTACGATACGTTCCGAAAAAATATATTTTACAGAAATACACAGTAGATTTCAATATAACATGAAGTAAATTACATTGTACCTAATTTTGTAACATCACATAAAATAAAACCTATTAATTTAATGATGCATGCTTTCATAATTTAACTGTACAATTGAACGCATTTGTATAACATGATTATGGCATGAATTGCTACTATCCTATGGTAACGTCATTACCTCGAGTATAATAGCCATACAGTAAAAAAAGCTAAAGCCAAACTGCCAAAGCCTTGCAAAATCTTCATGAACTGTAAAAGTTTTTATGGTTACGACCTTTACTTTTAAAAATCTTAACACAAAAATAAGTACATAATGAAGCATAAATTATAATATTGAAAAAAGATAAATGTGAGTTTTTTTGATGATTCTAATAAGGCTATCGAAAAATACCATGTTTTGTTTTGCCAATGTTCGCGGTCATGGAGAGAAAATGTTGATTGGCTAATAAGATTGTGTGGTTTTGTCATTTTGCTTTGAGAATTAGTACACAGTTGGGAGAATTACTGATTATTAAATTATTTTCTACATATATAAATATATGTAATATACTATAGCTATGCGGTAATGTGTATAACCTATAATATTTTATTTAATGACTCTTATTTTACGTTTGTATTTCCGCACAAGGCTATACATAGTAAAATTGAATTCCTATTTGAGGTAGAGGCAGTAGTGTAGGAAGGGGTTCTGCCGCCCGGGGATGTTCTTGAATTTGCCGACCCAATAATTCCTCTAATTTTGTTTTTAAATCACTTATACTCTTTGTATCTATGAACTAGGAGATTTAACTACAGGTGGCTTAATTTTTGAATGTATAAATATAATTTCTCGATAAATATTGCAATTATTTTTGAAAATGCCGCCCCCAAAAATGTGCCGCCCGGGGCGGTCCGACCCTCCCACACCCCCCTTGTTACGCCACAGGGTACAGGTAAAACATTGATTTTTCTAGAACCTACTTATCATAACTCAAGCTACTTTAACACTGATATTCGTGTTAAATAGCTCCACTCAGTGACAGTTCTAGGTGGGCTAAGCCCACCCTGAAATTTTCAGCAAAAATTTGTAAAAAAATTAGAAATGACTAACCTATTGCAAATTCATACAATATCTTTGTTTTGATTCTCTCCTATCAATATAAGCCAAGGATATTTAAAAAGCAACAAACAACATAATTACCAACAAGAATTCTCGGATTCTCCTGTGTATGCATAGGTATTGAGAATAAGAAGTTAGGCTGGGCTGGTTTAAATTAGTCCTTAGTAAAACAAAATATGCTTTTACACATTTTTAGAATGACAGGACTAGTGGTTAACTAATCTCTCTCGCTACACTTGTTTTCAAGGATTGGAAGGGCGAGAGGGAATTTGTAGACATCAAAAACATCCGTACGTCAGAATATAAATCTTAAAATCAATTGAACAAATGCTGTTCCTACTGGTCACCAATAACTTTGACTTTTTTTACACTACGGACTTGATAGAATATTATAATGATCTTAAAACTATTAACAGTGCTATTGGTTAGATAATCGCTCCCGTTACAGTCTGTTTTTATAGAATTGGATGGCAGGGCAGGAATTAAGAAATTCATTTTTGAATGGTTCAAATTATGTACACTCCCACAGATTTTGTCACTAACGACCCGGGTTTCGCCTTTCGGCATCTTCAGGCGTTCAAGCGCACGGAAGAACTCGAACTGACAGTTCAAGTTCATCCGTGCGCTTGAACGCCTGAAGATGCCGAAAGGCGAAACCCGGGTCGTTAGTGACAAAATCTGTGGGAGTGTACATAATTTGAACGATTCAAATTTAATATTGAAATTCCACCAAGCACCTTCAGTCGAAATCTTAAATTATAAGAAATTCATGTTTTTAAACACAAACCCGAAAATCATTTTCCATGAAACTGTCCAGACTGGGATTCGAACACATGGATACTGCTACTGAAATCAATGACATTTATCATTCAGCTATAGGCTCAGCTAGACCATATATTTCCTAGCTAATTGCTTTATTGTGGAAATAAAGCAAAAGACGGTTCTGCATGGAAAACTTTAAAGACTGAGATTTTTTATTTTGATCTTATATGTTTGTTTTGTTTCAGATGTTGCCTGGAATATGCATTGTCATTACATAATATAGAGTCTCTCCGAGGCAAATCTGCGAAGTACATATGTCAGAATATGCTAAGGCAAATAGGAGACCCAATCAAAAAATGAAGAAATATTACCAACTCATTTTAGTAATCGTGTGCTTGGTGAGTGTAGTGACATTATTAGTTTATCGCCATGAATATTACCGACTACGATATGTTCTGGAAGTGCTCAATTTCTTCGGGAAACCGGGAATCCCGAATCAAGCAGACGTGTGCACGTTTGGAGTGAATTCAACTTACCTCTCGGAGAGACTTGAACAAGTCAGATCGCAGGCGTTGGATATAACTCCCCACTTTCAAAGAATTGACGACAATCATTATGCTTATTCTTCATTTTGGAGAACTAACAACCCACATTCCGGCTTGACAGTTCAATCTCAATATTTTGGCGTCTCCAATACTATCGTCATCGGGTCCAAGCACGCCAAGCAAAATTTCCGATGTCACTTTTTGTTCGAAGAAGACAGCAAGCCGATAATAGGAAAGTTTAGTTATTCGAGACTGGAAACCAAAGCAAGCGTCAAAGAGAGCAGTAAAGATTTTGTACTGTTCATATTCCATTGTAAACTGACTAGATCCCTAGGCTCACCGTACGCTGTCAGTTTTTATCCTAACTCTGACATGAATCCTTTTTATTCTCCTATAATAAAAATGGTAGAATTGGACAGAGAGAGGAATTCTCACTCGCCAGATAAAAACTCCAATGGAGTTTCGTTTGAAAACAATTCCAAAATAACCGCTTGCGTTATGCCTAATATTTTGCCAGTATTAACGAAACGAGAGATTGTTGAATTTTTGGCGTTTCACAAATTAATGGGCGTAACTGAATACCACGTGTATGACAATTCTTTACCGGCGAACACTTTGGAAAGAATACAAATATTACCAATCGAATTGACAGGGTTCACTGTCCACATTTTACCATTCAATTTTCCGTTTTCTTCCGAGGGTTCTTACCATCTCATGCGGGATTTGGCTGAGCTCGATTGCTCTTTTAGAAATTTAAACAGAAATAAACGAGTCGAAGGGAAAGACGTCAGAACGAACGAAAGGACGAGTCACATAGTCAATCTCGCCTGGGACGAGTTTATTGTTCCGAGATACCATCACACTCTGAAGATTCTTTTATTGCGCTACGAATCTGGAAAAAAAACTGTCAAGTTGCAGCTGCCCACGCTTCATTTTTGCACTAACCAAAGGAACGATCCGAAGGTTAAACCCGACTATCCTGATATCGTCAGAAAGACTCATTATGATAAGTCAGCGACGAGCGAGAGGCCTTCGTACATCTACAACATCGGTTCGATGACCGTGGATGATATTGAAATATCGACCACATTTGAACTCGCACCGAGCAAAAATGCAGTGCGTAAAACTGAAAAAATGTCACAAGAGATTATCGCTATTCAAAAATATTTAGATTGTAGAGAAAATGCATTCAATAGGCCTTTTAAGAATGTCGATATGGACTTTGCCGATTTTGAAACTCGACCTCATCAATTTGAAGGGGCTATGATAAGATTCGCTGAAGATATATACAATAGTAAGCTGTACACGTTGTATCGCAAAAATAAAATATGGCCAGTAAAACCGACCGATGCCAATTGAATAATTTCAGTGGCAATATAGGTAAACCTTTACATCTCCGACACTCGTATTTTTTACTAGAAAAAATACAATCTACCACGTAGAATGATGCCACCCACAAGAAAGGTCAAATAATAATACATTGAATAGACGTAAAAGAATTAATAAAATAAAATGTATTCATGACTAGAAAATATTGTATTTCTATTACACTGTTGTTTTTTATTGCGTTCAGAAAAGACTTATTGGCTGCTAACGTATTTGACCTTTCCGTGCATTGACATAAAGTTTTTGTACCAATGTAAATGTTTATTCCATGTATGGTGATGCAAAAAACAGTTCAAGTTTTTTTGTAAGAATTCTATCTTTTTGTTATTTATCTTATGTGCAATATTTTTTTGTTTTTTCACTTCTGTTTTAAATCCTGACAATTTCAGGAGAACTGTATTTTTTAAATTAAGAACCAATAGATTTACAACATAAAAATGTGATATTTCGGTATTTTAATTTTTCAGTCTGTATAGATTTATCTTTTCTACGATAAGAATTATTATAATTTGATGTTAAGTTAGTTTTGTACTTTTTTAATGTGACTGTGTTGTCAATGGCAGTTCTTGAGTCCACTGACAAGATGATTTTCTTTGAAATAAATCCTGTATCACATATATCCGAAATTTTATTTGATATTAATATCATTTTAAAATACGTAATATTTAATTGAAAGTTAATAAATTTGACGATTTTATGAACCTCATTATTATAAGTGTAGCATTTAAATGTATATAATAATAGGTTTCCCAATATTATTAGAAGTTAAGATAATAAAATTGAAAACATTTTTGCACAAAAAACGACATTTAAACCAAAATAAATTAATGAAATTTATAGTCTCTCAATAAGTTTGTTCGAACTCATAATTTAGAGATAATTTGATGACTGTAATTTTTATTTAAATCTAAGATTTCATTTTATAAAAATTTTACTACTTAGTCTTAGAAAAAATCGTTTTGTTTTATTTCATGGCGTATTTATTTAAAATTATAAGTTAATTATGACACTAAAATAGATAATAAAATATGTGTATAGCCCAAGGTAGTATAGTATATTGGACATATACATATTTAAAGAACCGATTATTTTTATTGCTTTCATCACCATCATTGAGGGTCAGGGCATTCAGGAAGAACTTTCCACCTATTTCTTACTTATGTGGCAGTTTTCAATTCGGTATTCAAAGTATACGAGTCATTGAAAACTACACCTAGCAGCGACATTTAGGCCTGCCCGAACATTCAAGTCTGCCGGATTGTTATCAAATAATATGAAAACATCTAAGGTGAAAACATGTTAGCTGACACCTTTGTTGAAAATGAGTTACTTTCAGTGAACTAACTCTTATTGCTCTAAAATGACCACAACATATGAATCTTTAATGTGTCAAACATGTTATCTGCAGTCTTTTATGAAGACATACTTTATAAATAATGATATGATTATGTTAAACGTGTCAGCTAACATATTCTTGTCAGGTATTCCAATATGTATGATAAAACCATAATAACAAATATGTAATGTAATCAAAACGATATTTTAAGAGAAGTGTTTTTTTGTTATTGATAAAAAACCCACTGTTAACCTTATTTAAATGTAACATCTTTTAGATGTCATTCCACTTGGCAGCGTTGATCTGATTGCTATTTCTCAGATATTTCTCACTTTTAAAAGGTTTATCTCTTTTCATGGCTCTTCCTGCGAAAGAGATACTCGGTATTTTATATTTTCCGAATTCCTCATCTAAAATAAAAAACTGCTAAACTATAAAAATATAGCAGTTCTTATTTTGACCTGCACATGAGTCACTCCATGCAATTAAATGAGATAGGAGTTGTAAAAAAATGTGTAGTTAAGCTCAAAATTTTTTATAGCTCTTGCAAGTTTTTCTCATTTTAACCACAAATCTTAAAATTTTTCCCAATAGTTATTGAAATTCAGATCAATTCACAATTGTCTAAATATCTACAAAAGTCATTTTTGTTAGTTAACCTGTTTTTCCCTTGACTTCCTAACTTCTTTAATTTCTCTTGTTCAGTCAACGCATTGGCGTTTGAAAAAACAGTGCTTCAATCATGAGTGTATTAATGACCGAGCTTAAAAGGAAAGGTTTGAAAGTGAGTTGTGTATTGTACCTATATTAATTATATAATTTGACATAAATATCACACCCATCTCCAGAATTTATCACATTAATGTTTGTTCATCGTCATTTTGACATGGAGCCAATCAAAAAATGTTTTTTTGAAAGTAATTATATGAACTATAAACCTTAACGGCTTTGCCGTGATGAACGAATGGTAGAGATGGAAATTTTAGATTGTAGACATAGATATCGAGCTTCAAAATTAGCGGTGAAGGCGTTTCTTTTGAATTAATTATTAAGACATTGTGGTCTATATAAACCAGTTTAGTGTTGTTATTTTAAACAAAGTGCCATTATAGTGTTTACCTGAGACATTTATGTGAAAAAATCTTTCTTATTTGAATTATTGTTACTGATTTAATAATTATATTGATAAAATTAAAAATAAAATGCAATATAAATCAAATTGCGTTGTTATTTGTATATTTTTTTGATTTCATCCGCTCCCAATGTGGACTCCTAATGGCAATTCAACATAAGCATTTCTGCGAGAACTCTTTGTTATTCAGTCAATAAGAGATACAAGGATGCGGCTAAGACAGGAGTAAGAGTTAGCTAATTGCACTCGCTATGCATCTTTTGAAGGATCAGGTGGGAAAGTGCAGAAAGTTTTTAGGTGATACTGACGAGTAGTGAAGTGTGATGGAGGCGCGTCGAAAGTTAAATTTAATAATGAATATTTTATTTGAACCCTGGAGGCCAGTATACCAGCCTGAATAAGTGAAGAATATACCAGACCATCTAGTATCATGGCCCCACGGGCCGTTTTAACGACCCATGCAGAGGCCAGTAAACCGTCCTGAATAAGCAACGTATATATCCGACAAACCAATTTACAGGCCATAGCATCTAACATCATTATTATCTATACAACGAGCTGCGTTGCGTATAATTTTTTATATGTAAAATAAATAAATAAGAACAGATATATACTATTTTCCAAATTTGATTGGTAGAACGATTTGGTGTCACTGTTACTTTTTGCCAAACACTAAAAAACAAAATTACGAGTTTACAGGGTGGGTCCCAGTGCTAGTTGGTGTGGAAGCTTAGGATTCAAAGGGTTAAAGTTGATTTGCATACACTTCTAATATATTCTAATGGGTCGTTTGAAAATGACGAACTATAAAAAAAAATTGTAGATCCTTTTTTTAAAGGTTTATTCAATATCTTATAAGGAAAAAATATTAACAAACATTCAATGATTTATTTCAGATATTAAAATATTGCCAAATATTTTATTTTAAATAACAGCTATTATGATTTTTAATTGATAGTGCAAGGCTGGAGTTATTAAAGGTATTAAACTAAGTTTCTGGAAAAGTTATCCATTATGAAATTCTTGTGCATTTTTCAGCAATATAGTTAATTAGTTAACAAAACAGTTTAATACGAATATTGTAACAATTCATTTAAGATGTTAACACATTGAATTTATTTGTCTATAGGTCTCTGAACTTATTGTTGATTTTAATTATTGAATAACAGGAAATAATATATTCAACATCTTGGCGAATATGTTATTTCCAGTCAAATATATTACTAAAATTTTTATTTTAATATATTTATACGACTGTCTAATTTTTATCAGAGGTAGGAATCTCTTCCAGAAATTTCGAATCACAATTGGCCAAAGACTAAGGTATTAAAACTAATGTTTACTTGAACAGTAATTCATTGAATATAATATCTATATATGTATATATAAATCTCTTAATCTTCAGTATAATGAACTACTAATTGACTGATTTATGAAGGATCTTGTTTTAAATTAAAATTGTACTATTTTGAAAATTATCTTGAACTCCGAGTAAGATAGTCATTGGCAACATTTTGCCACTGTTCTGTGATGTCATCTTCAGACTCCGTCCAGAGTGTTGGTAATATTTCCAAGATGGATTTTTTTGTAGTAATCAAATAGGAGTTTCCAGGGTCCTGCTGGTGGCTGTACGTTCCTAAGACCAGACTCTGGCACAGTCTGGCAGCTACACACAGCTACAAAGAAGATAAATTTACATCAGTCTTAATAAGTATGGTCTTAAATATAATAATGAATATTTGTGATATGACATTACTGTAATAAGTAAATCAATTAATTTTAGTAATGTAGTAATGAGGAAAGGTGTACAAAATAACTCCTTTAGGGCAGTGATGTACCAATCACAGTTGCTTGAGGCTGAAAGCATAAACAACTTGTATACATGTAAATTTTTGAAAAAAGTTTGATCTTATTGTCAATATTACTTATTTGAGGAATGTCTTAGTTTCACAAAGAAATAATGAGTTTTTGTTTACTTCCGATGTGGAATACTAAATTGCTATTATCATAGTATTATTTAACATGAATTTAAATATGTGGTGAGCAGTTTTGATATATTTTTTTTTTCTGAAAGCGCGTACTAACGTGAAATAAAGAGGTAACACGCAAATGTAGTTACATCAAAAGATGATTGAACAGTAATTAAGGTTTATTTGAACATACAGGCTAAAAATGATATTACCGGAAATACAGCAGTAAAGGCCATTTATTTTTTATGAGACCAACGTAGTGGACCTTGCTCACAGTATAAGCTAACACAAATGACTTACTCTATAAGGCTTTGTAAAACTATGCAGGAGTACAAAAAGATACCTTTGTAAGTAAAGTATTTTGAACTTACTCTTAATAGTTGAATCTCTGGATTTGGTATTATTCTTACTGTAGAATATCCGGCTAATACTAGTCCACCGGTTTTGATGTCTCCGCTGAGTAAAATGGCATATGCCATGGTTATTGCAAGTTCAAAGAGGTAACATGACATGTGAGTGTCGCCAAAATCTAAAATGGCAGTTATTCTCCAGTCTCCATCTCTATAAATTGAGAAAAGACATTTATGTATTTAGAATTTATCTGGGTACTGTTTTTTAAAGCAGATATAAGGCAAAAAGTTAGGTGGAAAGTTAAAAGGTAGATGGCAGTATATACAAGTAAGTATCTTTACATGCACAATCCTTTTGTTGTTTGTAACAACATTTTGAAATCAATCTGAAAAGTTACATTCTAAGATATTTGAAATCAAAATAAGTAGAAATAGCATTACAACTCAACATCTAATTATTTCTTTTAAAAATATTAAAGTTATCTGCCATTTCGAGCAGATATAAAATTCTGCAACATATTATTTAAGGAAACTGCAGTTATAGCTGCCTGCCATAACTGAACCGAGTTGTAATAATATGCTGATAAAAAGCCAAGTGGATCTTCATTGTGATTCCATTTTGTTAAAAATCGTAAGGATTTGTGATAATAATATTATTGATTCTGATAAACTAATGAGAGTTAAACAAAGTTTCTCAAGATTGACTTCATCAGAAAAGACATCAACACTGTTTTACTTTTAGATTTCAAACAATTTTAAACTATGAAAATAAACATCATTATTAATTTATGTTTGATATTGTCAGGATAAGAACCAGAATCAAATGCATAACCACTATTCCCTCCAAAGACAGATTGTAAAGCAATAATCTTTTTTAAAAATCTATATGGTGACAGACTTAGAGGTCCACGTTTAAAGCACCGTGGCTTATAAATATAGGAAATTTATTCTAGTGAGAATAATAACTTACTTTCCAGATGTTTTATTATTAACAATAATGTTATGTTCATTAATGTCACCGTGTATAATGCCCTTCTCCAATTTGGGAATTTTGGGAATCACTCGATCCTTAAATTCTGTCAGAACTTCATCTACAATTTTCAGCATTTTCTCATCCTTCAAGGCAAATTTAAAGTTTTCAAGTTCTGGAATATTGTCCAACATCCAAATATGTTTGTGGTTAACATATCCGGAATGGTAGAATCCCTATAAATATAATATTAATTAAATGGCAATAAGTACTACAAATGTCTGAGATAAAAACTTCTTAGTGAAAGCGTGATTTGAATACCTTTAAAAGCCTGTCCAGATTTGCTGCATATTCTCCAGCTTGGTAGAAAAGAAAATCTGCTCTCGGTACTGATGCTAAAACTTCTCCTGGCTGGTACTCCAAGAGTCGAACCACATGGCTCTTTCCCGACGACATTTTCTCCAAGGAGAAATAATGGCCATATACATTTCTTATTGGCTTTGGACAACCGATTTTGTGGCTACCTAAAGTAAAAGATTAAAATTCGTTAATTTGGATTGTGGTATTACAGTGATAAATTTAATGTTATCGCATGCAGGTTCTTAATATACGAAAAATTTGAACACTGTGCAGTGCATCTAAAATTTAACAACTCCACAATTCTGTAATTTCATAATTATTCCACAATACCCTTGAACATTATATGAATGGTATTCAAATGACTCATAATTATTTATGAATTAGTGTGCATTGGCAATTATTGTTAAATAGCTGGCATTGAAAAAAAATCATAACGATGTTATTTCTTTTTATTCATGAAAAATATGAATTCTGTTACTATGTATATTGTTTCATTATAACAGCGGTGGGCTGCTAATATCCTAACAAGGGACTCGGTAAATCTCAGCCATAATTTCTCACACCGTGGATGATGCAGAACCTGTGGCTCGCTTTTTTTGTGGCCATTAAAAAAATAAAATATGTGAATAAGTACATCGAATCCACTTTTGCAAATTCGCGTTCGAACTAACACGACCGAATTTAATGGAAATAATCTTTCAACACCTCATTGTACATGACACATGCTTGATTGAAAGTTTGCTTCCTTTACTCGTAATTATATTATTCACAATTCTTAAACTTCGTAATTTTCCTTAAACTCAAACAGATTTTTATAATTTTTTATTATTTTACATGATTTTTTTTTAGGTTTTTATGTTATCCGACAAACAGGGCCTTCAAATTTTGCGCCTAGGGCCTCTCATGAGCTTAACTCATCACTACTTGGAGAATAAAATACAGAAGTCCATTTTTTAACGTTTGCGGTTAAAAACGTAAATGCTTTACGCTGCAAATTAGATTAGCACGGTGAAGTACACAAATATACAAATTATATAATTTTATAATAGAATTATACACAATTCCTCATCAGCTGATGTTCCACTGAGTGACAATAAATAATTCTTATTTAGTTAGTTTCTTAAATACACTTATTTAAAATACTTTTACATCACACTTAGTGTAAACATAATAATACGTGTTAGAGCATGAACCACAAAAGTCCATTAATTTATTAATTCGCAGTAAATTAGAATGTTTATTTTTACTGTAGCAAAAATAAAATAATTCATGCCAAATTCAGTTTACCGACCTTCATTTCTATACTTGTTAAGGAAGTTATGAATTTTCAAAAATTCAGCCCTCCATAAAATCGCTTTCCTGAACAAAAGCCCAAGTGCGACTGCTTTGGTTTATCCTTTTACGTACAGATATATTTTCTAATTAAGCTATAAAAAAACCAAAAGAAATATAAGAAACCTATTCTAAAAAAAGTGCGCAAAATAAATACGGTAATGATCATAAAGTGAAAAAGTATATGTACACGTGTTAAATATGAAAGTCGGTTGATAAAAATATTACGCTGGACATCCTAAAGACCTAAAACATATGTTAACAATATAATACGATAAAACCCCCATTTACACTATAGTTGGGACCGTGTAATTGGAGGTGTGAATCTCATACAAAATTAAGGATTTGGTTTTTTCCGCGGAAAATGCAAAACTAAGACTTCCCTTAGTTTTGAAAAAAAAAATGGACGAAATATGTAGTTTTTGTAGTAGTAAATATTCCGCAAACAGACGCCCAGCTATGCGTATTGGCACGTATTGAATACACAAACGCTAGCCAACATTTGATTGTATGTGCGGCACAGACGGCCGTCTCGTAATAACTAACGACAATGGAATGCGACCGTGCAATTGGGGGAGCCAGCGCGTAATTCGGAGTAGTGTAATTGGGGGTTCCACTGTATCCAAGATCGGTATTTTGAAATATTGTCGGACAATAGACAATATACAGTTAAGTTTTATTTTATTATACAGCCGAAGTAGATGTATTTTTTTTTAAAATGAAATGGCAACAAAGTCGTCTGCTTCGTATTACAATTTAAAAGAAATTGCAGTTTGGTGCTGATTTGATCTGGGACGAATGACTTAACAAGGGGCTCGCCGGCCGCGCCAAATTTTAACAAAGATCTCGGGCGGTAGCCCCCTGACCCCCCTCCAGCCCACCCCTAATTATAAACATTAAATTTTCAACTTCCTTTATAGTTATGGGAAAAAATTAGATTTTACCTGGTTTCAATACCATTTGCCGCTCTTTTTCGTTAACCAACTGACGTTTGGATAGCTATAGACTTTTTCATTCGGTTTATCATCGAATAATATATCAATTCATAATATTTATGTTTTTATGCATTTATTGATTTTTAAATTAATATTTTGATAGCCATACAAGCTACAGCTTTACATTAGGGGTTGCAATAATGCTGCTAGTCCAGTTTCCAGAGAGGCAGAGCCCATTTTTTAAATCTTTAATTAAAAGAACACACTTGAATAATTGTTTTGTTAAAAAATGATAACTTCATATTTTGCACTCATTATTCATGAAAATAAAAATGTAACAGTTTATTACCAATGAGCAAAGATCAGAATAACAAATATTTGCATCGTGAGTTTTTTACGAACGTGTTATAAATTAAAAGTTCTAATGCACATAACAACGCAAGATGTCTGAGTATTATCGTCTCGGGATGAATAAATAAACGCTTATAATAAATATGATGGATGATGATAATATGGTTATTTTAAGATGCATATCTTGTCTATTACTTACGAATGACATAGACAGGTACACGGTGACATACTTTTATGAATAGTAGCGAAACTGATTGAGCAGAGAATTTCAATCGTATTAAAGAACCGAGTCTCATGCTCTTTTGGCAAATAAATAAATGCAATCGGTTCTTTTTTGTACGGCTTGAGAAAAAATAATCCAAACAATATTTTCTCTTGGAGAGAGGAATTGAGTTGTAGTGTTTGATTTACGCCTTGGTGCTTATTTTACATCTTTAATATATTATGCGATTAATGAAAATTTAGATGAAACTTATGAGAGCATCATTTGATGTTACATATTATAATCTATCTCTCTTTTTCGTATGTTCACCGTGTTTTCCAGCAAAGTTCTCTTTCGAGATGTTCCTTGAAACGTATCACTTGCGCACATTTGAATCGGCTGTATTGATAAACTCACATCTCATAAAATACTACAAAAGTTAAAATGCGAACGGAATTTCCAATAAATAGATTTATAGAATTGTGTGTTTTATAAGTGAACTAATTAATGGTAAACATTCTAAATACAACGAAGCGGTTAAAACAAGTCGAATAAGTAATGTGAGTTTTTCGTGAATTTCGTGTATTATAAATAGGCTAGTGAAACTGGCGAGAACCTTATTTGATTTTAACAACCTTTTTGAATACAAATACGATGGATGTTGCTGGTTTTTTTTTTATTCAGAGCTATCACAAAGGCATTTTTTTCATTTACTACAAATTGTCAACCATAAAGGTTACAATTATTTAAACATTTTTAAGTATGGGTTCAATTCTGTTTTCCATAATACTTTATATGTTACGCGACTAATTGATTGAGAAACGCTGCACGTAACTTAAATATATGTAGTTGAAAATTGTGCAACTTGTGTGGCTGGTATCTCGCTTGTCAAATATGCATTTAACAAATACAATAAACAAAGTTTTCACGATTTAGACCGCTCGAATTCGTAATAATGTCATAGTTTACCGAGTGAATTATTTAAACAAATATGCAAATGAGACGACACATATATCATAACAATATTTTGTACAAAATGCAAGGAGTACACTTTTCCGTTTGGATAGGTGTTAACTAAAAATAAATGCTTCTACACGTCTTATGACAGGTCAGCAGAATGAAGTACATATAAACTAATTAAGTTATCATAGGATTGGTAAACTTTGTCATGCCGAACCGTATTTGTTTATCTGTCAAGATTTTTTCTCATTCAGGAACAGTGACGTTCCTAAGCTATTTATTCATTTAAATATGAAACTATATTACATATTAAACTTTTAAAGCAATACGCGTATATGTGATATATAAGGCTGCAGGTTTTATACATCTAGCATTTATTACATTCATTATACAAATACATAGATCAATTGGAAAATCAATGTATCAAAATGTCCAATTGGGAAATCGAAGCCTTGAAAACGCAACCGAAAAGAAAGAAAGCTTTTTTGAACAACTTTCCATTCGAACAATTGAGAAAAAGTCATGAGTTATATAATCATAAATTTCTATAAATGTTATATTATATTATAAGCGGAAATAATGTTTGTTTTTTTTACATGTGACGAGGTGAAATCAATCAATCTTGATTTATTTATTTTAAATTGAATTACTCATATATGTGGTTAAAAACTTAAATTCTTTTAAAAGATAATAAAATCTTGAATAAAAACATGCCGATGATAAAAGTTTTTCGAGAAGAAGGAATTTTAGCAAATAGCATTTTAAATAAAGTCAACAATGATTCCAAAATATCTACATGATTATAAAAACGAATAAAAACGGACGCACAAAAGTCTTAGCCTTAAATCCAATCACTGTAATATATTTGATGTACCTATTTTAGATTTAAAAGTTCAAATTTCCAAAACTTCAAACTTCTAGTCGACAATATACAATATTTCACGTTTTGGTCAAAATTAAAATAATATAATGTTGTAATTACAGCATAAATGTTTTTAAGTGAATTTACATTTTCACGAGTGTAAATATATTTTCTAATAGTAATTCAGGTGATGCAAAATTATAATACAATGTATTTACATTTTCACTGCTCAGTATCAGTATAACTATATTTGGCAGGTGTACACAATATCTAACCTTACCCAGCAGCGTAGCCATTTCATAGCAGAGTCATGTAACGCATGAGGGCCCAGCAAAAAGAGGGGTCCAAATTTTTATATAATCAATACAACAAATTTCGTGGGGGGGGAGGGGTTGCGTGAAGTTTGCACGAGGGCCCCAAATTTATAGCTACGCCAGTGACCTTACCTAACTCAATAGTAGAAGCATATTCCCGAATACAAGGATTGAACAACTAGAATTGAATACAACTAGAGGTGAAGTGAGCCAAGTAGTAAAATGATAAACCTTTTCTTTTGGACTTTTAAGTATAATCACGACTTTACTTGGTGCTTTGGTGGATTTTATACTTTTATGTTAGGGAGATAACATTATTCTAGTGGGTATTTACTGTGCACATTTCATTCTAACGATACTTTAAGACATGTAGACTATTATAACGCATCCAATCCATTTTCCTAAAATACCAATTGCCTCACCACCTCTCATAGGCTCATATGATTTCACTGGTCATTTATTAACTGCCGAATTTAGTTGTAACGACAGTTTGAAGAATAATATAATTTCATTTGTGACGTTCAGTGAAAACATATTTTACAAATAAATGTATAAGTGAAAATATAATTGGATATGATTTCACTAAAGCGCCAGTGAAATTGTAGTTGCACTTAAAATACACCTTTGCTGTAACATAATATGCATTGCTCAATTTGAAATTTTCAGTCTTAGTAGATTTTTTTTGCAGTCGTTTGACAAATATTATCTGAATGCAAGTATGTAATACGACCCACCGGGAGGTTTTTTTTGATTAATGAAATATTTACTTAATTCCAGAATACCCCTCTTCTACAACTCGTCCACGACTACCGCCTATTGTTATGAATAAACATTATTACGACAATCGTATTGTATATTAATAACATGTATGCCTCGACTGGTTTTCTCATAAAAGTACATATTATTAAATGGCTCGTATTTTTCCGGTCAAAATTTATATTAAATGATCATAATACATCGGTCAGAATAAATAGCCATAATTTAAATGAAATAAAAAAACCCTAACCTAACCAAAATGGTTATAAAATATTCTGACCGTATAATATTTTTATTCTGACCATTTAATTTGTTCCCTTATTAAATGTATACAAAATATTTATTTCGATTATTTTGTAAAGCAAAATAATACAATTTTTCTGGTGAGTGAACAAATACATAGATGTTTTTGCCACATGGCGGTTTTGAGTTTTAAATCGTTGAAAGTAAGTACAATAGTTATTACGAGATACTAAAATTTGAGGTTTTCTGGATAAATCTATTCCGACCGAAGCTTAAATGTTAACATAGCTCCGTAGGTCTGTCTATTTATAGTGTTATATATTTTTATTTTACTCACCTAAAAATATCATGGTCTCAGTTTGTGCTTCGACGAATGACAGTTTCTCAGAATCCATTGAGTTCATAATTTTCAAAACGTAACCGTAAGGACAGTGCTTTGTAATGAGGGGATTTTTCATATTTGTATCTTCAGTGATAAGGAAGTTCCTATCGTCGAACGCATTCAATTCCTTTAGTTCCTGGCAGGATATGCCGTAAAGCCTTTCGGCGAGTGCCCTTACGGCCTCTTCTGTTATTTCCGGTTTGATAATTTCGCCGGACTGAAGTATTTTGGAAGGCGCTTCTTGGATCTCATCTCCGTTGTCGCTCATGGTTCTGGTTCTCGAAAATTTGAGTATGTTTGAATCGGAGCGCGTTGTACGCTGTGTTGACTGCAACAAAAGATAAATTGGACTGATGAAAAAACAAAAATACGATTGATTTAATTACCCGACAATACTACAATGTTATCTATTTGCTCGCGTGGTGTCATGTTTGCCAAATATAAAATACTGTTTATTATCTTCATATCAGTTAAATCATGTATAAATCAGCGTATTATCGTTAAACTATGGATTAAAATTTTTGTATACACACTTAATTTTACATTAAAAACAATGAAACGTTTTCTAAAGATTTTTCAGTTAACATACAATGAAGAAAATAATAAATACTCACTGACCTTCCCAAAAACGTTTTAAAACGATAACATAGGGTTTTAATATAATTTAAAATTTCGACTGAAGGTGCTTGGTGGAATTTCAATATTAAATTTGAATCGTTCAAATTATGTACACTCCCACAGATTTAAGTTCATCCGTGCGCTTGAACGCCTGAAGATGCCGAAAGGCGAAACCCGGGTCGTTAGTGACAAAATCTGTGGGAGTGTACATAATTTGAACGATTCAAATTTGATAACATAGAGAACATATATGGGGAATTCGTAATAAGCTATAGTTTAAACTAATAATATATTATTAGTAGTTTAGTTAGGTGTTGTCAACATGTAAATACTGATAGTTTGTTTAAATTATAAAAATAATTAGCTACCATTTTATAGCGAAGATGGTTAAAGATATTTAATTACATTAATAATACTATTCGAACTTGTTGCCAACATCTCACATGTGATAATTTCGTTATATCTATCTGATGATTGCGAATTTTCCCAATTAATGTTTAAAATTCTTAAGTTGTTTTTTTAAACTTGTATCACTACCAGAAGAATAAGTTTAATAGTGATAATGAATGAAGGTCTAACTTTATATAATACGACTAAAAAGTGAAATTCGTTCGAAAGAAGATGGTGACAATTTTAAAAGAAAAATGTAGTCAACTTATATAACAGCAAAATTATGTTGTAGTACTTATCTGGACTGTGAAGTCGACGTTGTAAAAAACGGGTTACTCCTAGTGCATTAAAAAAACAACAAACATACATTATATGCAATTTAATAGATATTAAAAAAATACTTTCGTCTTTTTAAAAATTGTATTCGTACAATTTGTTTAAATCTGAGTCGTAGACGCGTTTTTTTCACGACTCCACAGCCCTGATATTAATCATTTATAGTTGTTATCAGGTGAACGACCAACAATGTTTGTATAATAAAATCTTAAGTAATCTGTAATAGTATTTATAAAGTCCGTAAATGATACAACTTCTTAAGCATGGATTTTTGTTTTGCACACATTTAAAACGTTTCAATAACTATTAGTATAAAATCAATAGATTACTAAATCAATGTAGATAATTTTCATATCGACAATCAACATTATGTCATAACACTCATAGCCCACAAAATAATAGTAATTTGTAGTTCGAAATAAAAAGTAAATGAATTTTCTATTATTTTATTAACAGTTGGTTTATAAATAAATATAGTAAAATACGTACATTATTGATGAAATAAGAAAAAAGAGCGATTCCAATGATGTCTTTGATAAGACTGACCGAAAGAAAATGGTAAATGTCGCCTACTTCGCTGGAGATAACATTCACAATAAGCAAGTTAGAGGTGTGAAACATTTTGTATATTAGTTGATAACAGTGCCATATTGTTGTAATCAAATAAAATAAACAAAACTTTACGACTTTGCATAATTTATTATTATATATTATTGTTGTTGAGAAATTTTATGAAGTTCGACGAAATATTAAATAATCCAATTGAATAAATGTATTTCAGTATTCACGGTTCATTTCATATATTTTTTTTGCGTCAAACATAACGATAAAATAATAAATATTGATAAAAATACTAATTTATTTGATTATTTATTTATGTAAAGAGTATTTATTTCAACAACAATTTTAATACGTGTGTTAGCTATTTTTGCATCACTAAATTTCCAAATTTGTAATGAATTTTTGTTCACCTATGGACTAGTGATCAACATCGTTGGCTTCAGTTACAGAGGTCAAGGATTTATAGATTTCTGTCCAAAACCATAGATGTATATTATGTTTTTAATACCTTCCCATCCATTCTTTCCGAAGAATAGTCGTAGTGAAAGCGATCAGCTAATCACTTATCCTGTTCTAGTATTATCCTTCAATCCCTACTCTTTTTGAAAAAGAGGTTGAGCGACTGAGTAACAAAACAGTCCTTGTAAAAACACTTATTTTTAGTTAGACTCCATTAGGAGTCCATATGCTCCAAATTGGGAGCGAACATAGATACAAAATAAATATACTTAGACGACACAATATTTTTTACTTACTTTAACTTACTCAAGTTTTTTGCATGAAGATGACAAAAGGCGAAACCCGGGTCATTATTGATAAAACTTATGGAAGATTACAGAATCGAAATAGTTCAAATTTGATGTTGAAGTTCCATTAAGCACCTTCAGTCGAAGTTCTAAATTAAAAAGTTGTCATAATAGTTTAAGGTGATGAATAATATTGGTTTTTTTCTTATGTAGAATGTAAATAATTCCAATGACTATACATTTATCTGTTTGTAGAAAATTGCTTCATGGTATTTTTTACCATATTAATAATCTTACGAATACCATTTGCAAATACGAGGTGATTAACAAATTGAGATTTGATTTTTTAATAGTTAACATTATCATAACCATTTGTGTTGACATACACCTTTCTGTCTCTCCTATAAATTTCAAATTCGAGTGGATTTTTCCACTCATTTTAAATTCATCGATAAATGATCACATTGTACCTATATACAATGATTTGCACGGCCCACATGACTCATTATAGACCTCCATACTATACGAGTTTATTGAAGGTTTCACACAAGATTGTTACTTATGTATTTTATGTTATTTTTTGGAAAAGAGAGGTTGAGCGACTAGGTAACAAACAGTTCTCGTAGAAAAAAAACTTTTTTTGTGATACTTTCATTCTGAGCAAAAATTGATACAAATAAATGGATAAGATTTACCGAGCCCCTTGTTAAGATATTGGCAGCCCACCGCTGGCTTACATGATAACATTGTATTGATTTGAAGTAACGGATCAATTTTGGTAAATTAAGACAAATAAACACCCAAAAGATCTTGATTTTATTTTTATGTAGTGCTTTTTTTAGTACCGTAACTGCATGACCATTATGTGTTCAGTAGTTTTATGTTCGTAATGAAAATCATTTTTTTATGTGTATACTGACTAAACATAGATCAGACTTATCTTTCTCACTGCTTTAAGCTCAGTTAATTCCATGTGTACAACTCCTGACCAAACGATGGGCATATTGTAAGTGGCCAAAGACAGTTATGTCCATTTTCAGCCGGTGTGTTGTTTATGAGTTTGTTAGGTAAGTACTCACATCTACACATTGTCTACTATTGAATCTACTACCAATTTATGTTACGCAGATTTTTGAATATCAGGGGTCATCAAAGATTTTATTATTTTTATGGATAAATAACTGCTTATAAACTGGGTTTTCGTGCTTTCAATTCATAAAAAGATAAATCGTTCAATTTCTGGTGCAATCGTCGATTGGTATTTGTTTTATGATATCGTAATTTAAATTACGGTGAATTATTCAAAAATATTTTTCTGCTGGAATATTAAAAAATTGAGAATTTTAAATCGATGTTGCAGAAATGTTTTATGGTAATTATGATGACTATTTTAGTGAAGTAAGAAAACGATATCACTTCCCCAACTCAATTATTACGATATCTATATTTTTTTACGGATATTTTTATTTTGAAATAAGAAATTGTATTATATATAACATCTAAGAAATATTTTCTTTATTTTGATAACGAAACCAAATGTTTTTTTATCATTTGTTTTTGTGATAATAAATGTGTATTTCTTACTTATCTAGAAAACTAAATCTCGAGAACATATTTTATCTCGTATTCTTCTTTGTTTCACTGACGGTTAATATTTCACATTAGTGCACAAAATGAAATTGATTTGATAAACAAATAATTGATACAATAATAATACTAACCGTAATCTACAAGAACAAATATAGATGTGATCAAAAGTTGATTTTTCTGCTAGTCGGTGAACCATGTCTGCATTTAATTTAAATCAGCCAAAAGGTAAAATCTTTTTTCCATGATCAATTTATCATGTTAATGTTTTTGACAGTAAAATATATCAGTAAGTATTAACGAAGCATATTATAATCCATGCTTAGTACTAATTATAAAGCAGCTCGTTATATCCAAGAACAATTTGACTTTATAAAATAATTTAATCTCCCGTTCAAATTATACTTATGTTAAACAAATAAAACACAAGTAAATATATACATATAATGGCTAACAACGAGTCCTCAAGAAAATAGCTAATATAGATGTAATTGAGTGTTCAATATAATTCATTTACTAATTAGAGTTTAAAAAAAATGTATACTAACAGTTCAGTATGGTTGATATGTTTTCATAATAAAGCAAAGTCGTAATTAAGCACAGATGTGATTTAATATAAAATAATATTCGTTAAATTTTGTACTCCACTTGTTGTGCTACAAATTGTGACACGTGTTTCGCCTCTTTAAGAAGCATCATCAGACGTAACTTCGCAAGGTTTGCGAATAAGCCAAAATTCATTTAAACTCTAAATTATAAATTAAAAAATAAAGATAATTATTTAAAATTTACTTTTATATTAAAAATAAGCTACCGACGGATTCACTAACAATATGGGTGTGATTCGTTTATCATTAATCAATTGTTAAAATTGAAAACTCTCTTAAAAAATAAGACAATTTAAAAACCTGGGAACATTGAAAAAAATATAAGATATTTGAGAGCTTGTGCCATAAATTGATATGTATTGAATTCCACGGCGTGTAATGGATATATTTCGTATTCAACGACACGGAGATGTCTTAATAACCCATAGTAAAATATATCCTAAAATACGCTCAAAAACAAATCAAAGCTGTACATTTATTTTTAACGCGATCGATAAAATAGACATTCGAGTAAATTTTGCGTAGAATGTTTAGTTCTGACTTATCTCCGAGCGTAGCTTATTATGTACTGAATAAGTAAATTTCTATAGGTAACTGAAGTACGTACGTTGCGATCTACATACACTCTTTAATTATTATTAGCTTACATAAGCTTACGGATTTACGCTTAAGAGTTGTCACAGATAATTTGAAAATAGAACACACTGCTAAGAATTGTACGTATATATTTTGGAGACCGCTTGGCCTGAAAGTTTACACTTATTTGATTAATCTCACTCACTTCTAGTGTCCACAAATCTAAGTGACAATTTAATAATGTTGTTCAACGGTATCGTCTGTCAGTCAACTTACTACATACTTCGTTATCTACAAACCGACTAATAGCTGATTGCCTTTTCAAGTTGTTGTATCCTTCTTCTAGTTCAGGGGTCACAAAAGATATTTCTTTGAGGGCAGCTTAATTTATAACATCAAATCTATATTTTTAAAAAGTTACTGTTCAAACAGTTTGTGAATTTTAAAGGTTGCATGAAATGTGGTGAAAATTTAAGCTCAAAATAATTGTAACTAAGCTCAAGTTCTTTTAGAAATCAATGATTAAAAATATATATTATTTTAAAACATTATTAATAAGATTTTATTTTTTTAAGAATTTTATTTTTTTCTCTGATGATTGAATTGACATTTAATTGATGTAACTCTGTCTTTGAAAAATAGTAAAATATTTTATTTTACAAGAATCGCTACGATGAAATGGCATGATGTCGAAAGATCTATTATTAATAATAGTATGTTTACAATAATTCTTGTGTAACCAAATACTCAAGTCTATTTATTACTGTAAGAAAGCATGGGTGTTTGTGGTGCTTAAATATTCCTTCCCACCCTTCCAATAAAAAAATAACAGAACACAGCAAGAGCGATTGGTTAACCACTAGTCATGTCCAAGCTGTAACCTTTCTAACTGATTGTAAAAATGAGATGTTGAACAACTGAGTAACAGCAGATCTTGTAGAAAAACTTCTGTTGAGATACCTCCATTAAGAGGCCATATACTACACGTTGGAAGTGGACATGGATTAAAAAAATATATAATTCTTGTTTAAACAATTACTTAAACCTATTGATTTTAGTAAGAAGGCACTGCTGTTTGTATTGTCTAAAAAGATTCATCCCACCTTTCTTATCCCAAAATAAACAGCCATATCGAGAGTGACTTGCTAACCATTAGTCCTGTCGTAGCCCTATCCTTGCTATTGATTTGTAAAACAGAGAGGTCGAACAACTAAGTAACATGCAGGTCTTGTAGAAAAACATCTGTTGATATACCTCCATCAGAAGGCCATATCGTCATCATATGAATGAAATCTCTAATGTCCGGCAAATGAAGTTTCTTCTACAGAGTGAATGAAAAATCATTTAAAATTATGTTAAAACCTCAAAATTATTGTGCTGTCTATATATTGACACGTTTTTAAAGGTCGTAGGTCTTTTGGTTTCAAACGTGGAATAAAAACCTCGTATGCCCTTGCTAATGTTGGTAGATTTATTGATTATAGAGAATTTATATGTTAAATTGCCTGTTTTTTAATTATTATGTTTTTTCCTCTTCTTTTTAATCTTCTCAACAGAATTTAGTGATCTTAATAGTAACGTGACGATATGGTCCATATTATAAGCAGACATGGATTTTAAGAAAACTTGTGATACAATCGATCAGAAGATAATATTCTATAAAGCAAATCAACTATAAATTTTATTTTTCTATGAAGTCCAAGCTGAATATATAAAAAAATATGAGTATACATAGAATGCCATTTATTTTTTATTGTTTGTTTATTTTATTATTTATCAATTCAAGTAATTTGAACTAAAATTATTATATATATCTTATCTGAATCAATCTATTAACAAGTTTTTAAATCATAAATCAATAAATAATAATTTGATCTAATGATCGAATCAATAAGGCAGTAAGTTAATTAAACACTGTGTACTTACGCTCTTCATGAAGGTGAGTGATCTACCTATAAAGAGAGACTTTAAAGGCCGAAAGGAATGTTAAAAAAGGAAGTGAAAAAAATACAAATTAAGTGAAAGTAATTTAAGGCTTTAAGCTAAATACACAAGAGCAATTTGAAATTAATAGGCATAATCAAACCAATGACATCCTTAATGACCAAACAAATATGAATCAATCACCATTACAGTAAAAGTCCGTTAATTCGAAATTCAAGAGACCGGATTTCCGGAAAAAAATCGAATTACGAATTACGCGATTAAAAACCCCACAAGACAACAATGAAACTAAAATAAGTAATCACATTAATTTAAACTAATTTATTTTTAATAATCCCATATTTTTTATCATTCCAAGAAATACTGAAGCCAAGTTAATATAATATTATGGTTAATAGTAATATAAATTAGGATGTGAGAGTAGATAACAGGATATATTGTGTATCTCTTCTGAGCCAGTATATACAACTGAGTTAATGTAAGTTAAACATAGTTCTGATGAAGGCGTACACCAAAATAGCTTTTAACTACATATAAATAATATTTGTAGAACTAAAATACTTTGTTATTTGTTCACCTTATTACAACGTAGTTCTATCAAGTTAATGCCAATTCAATCAATAAAGTAATTTAATGGCTTTAAATTCTGCAAAGATTTAATTGCCAATAATTTGAAAACTCTTGATTTTTATTTAAAAAATGTATGTATATTTTCTTAGCCTCTGACCTTGTTGATATAACTGAAACAAATAGTAAATATAATAATGATTAAATATAAAAAATGTCTTATTTTGTATGTAGCTACGCAAAAAAGTAGTTATATTAAAAGTATTCAATTGAATAAAATTAATTATTATGATTGGTCATTGTGTTTTCCCACACAACCCTAGAAACGGTTTTGTAGGTGAAACCAGCTTTCTACTTATTTATTGTTTAAAATTAAAATACTTATCATACTTATCATATCCTAACTCAATAATTTTGAATTTATTGATTGACTTGAAAATTTTTGAACGCGGTTTATTTCTTGTCCGGTTTATACAACTTCTCACATGAAATACGCGGTTGTGATCAATAGACCAAAAAATCTTGAATAAATTTGAAATGTGTATATAACATAATTTAATGAATCTTTTAAGTGTGTTGTGCAAAATTGGGTGTGTCAGTGTATAAATGTACATATATACTTACATATATTAACCTTTCCTTCCCTCTGATATGTATTTACTTTCAAATACTTTTAAAATACTTTCGACTCAAATAATGTGAAATCGATATAAAGTATAATAGATACGGGGCAGAGAATTTATGTATTCCTCCGAAATATAATTATGAAATATATAATTTTGTATGTATATCTGGAGCGAGGGAAATGAAAAATTTGTCAACAAATCAGGGATAGACTCACCAATTAGAAATGTTTGCCAGCGCACCTTATCTGTGTACGCGTGAGTGTGACCACGTCTGGTGCTAAAGAGTTTTTTTTCAGTCGTATTGTTTACTCCGCCCGGTAGACTGTCTGGACTGACCGGTCTACAGTAGGTCTCAAGCGATTTTTACATGTATTTTAGTTATGAAAACAAATATTTGTGGTATTCACACAAATTCTGTCTTTTTATTCAACGAAAAATATTATTTGAAACAACTGATCAACTTTCGGCACGCGTGTAATTTTTGTAATCACGGCTGACCATTCTAGCATATTAGTCATTGTATGCGATAGTTCTGCCGGCCATTTGCGATGCTATTTTCTTTTTTCAGACATGTTTCAGCAATAGTATTACAAAAATTGTTACATTTCTACTTGAAATATGATCAATAAAATCAATACTCAAATTTTTCCGATTTTTCACTTATTCACTTTTCATATTTTTCATATTTTTCACTTTTTCATATTTTGTTCAAAATACATATCATCGGAGCGCGGGATTTTTTTATCTTAGTATGGGAAAGGTTAAAGCTCTTTCTCATATAAGTTGGCAATATTAATAACTTATACGAGAAACCCATTGGTTTTTAAAATGAATCTTTAATTGTGCACATAACTTTTTTCAGTTTCATTCATCGGTTTGTTCCGATTGATCTAGGAAATATTTTATATCTATTCTATGCTTTGGATATATTGATTGTTTGGATATATATTAGTTGTGATATTTGAGTAGATGGAATGAAACTTCGTCTGTAATTAATTATCGTAAATCCTTATTTTATTTTCGTAAAGTAAACTTCAAAATAACAATACAAGTTCAAACAATAAAGCGACCTGTAATGTTCACAATGATCGAAAAAGTAATATGGCTATCTACCTAGGTATCTACATAACAAATATAATGTTACCTCTTGTATATCATTAGAATATAATTGAATAAGATGGACTCTTAAGAATTATTTTATACACATGGCAAAGAAAAGTTGAAAATCAATTGACTTGTAAGTCATAAATTCCTCGAATATAACTGTTTTATAGTATAACACTCAATATACTCACGACATCTATGAACTGAATTCAAAAGTGTGCTGTGGATAAAAAAGAAGTTTGCCTTTTAATATTCTATAAATTCTAGCTTAATATTTCTCCATATTTTTTTAATACGTTTTCACATATTTATGTCATTACAGCTCTAAAAATATTTGTTTATTCAATAACAAGTATAGAGAGAAATTTTTTTACATAAAAAAATAATATTGGTAGTTTTATTGGCTTGTAGGGTGAAAATACTAGACAGCCTTGTGATAAATGATTATTCAAACGTAGTAAGCTCAGTATAGTTTATATCAATACAATATAATGATTTAGGAATTATTGTATTAGGTTAATGTGTTAATAATACTTTTTTATTAATAATTGATACTTCCAGCATAGCAACCATATTGAAATTAAATAAAACATTTCAAAATACGCTTTCTGCATATACATAATTAAATCACCTTGCAAGCTGAACAAGAACAGGACGAAAAAGTAAATTTCTTTTAACTCAGTACGCACCAAAATAGATAATTTTTTTTCAAAACATACAACAGTCCAAATATCAATTACTCAACACTAGATGAATGTTATTTCTGGGTAATATTCCGAGAAACATTATATAGGTATGTTATCAATTAACTAATATTATTTTTGCTAAGTATAAATAATAATTCAAATGTAAGTATAATGGCATAAAAATAAATTCACTAACAGATATTAAAAAAACTATAGTATATATAAATATATTTTATAGTTTGATAACCTAATCTTTTGACCTTTTTATTCCATTCATTATTTTTGATTAGTAATCAAATCGTTTACACAAACAAGTTATCGTTGTACAATAATAGCACAACATTTTAATTATTCCTTCGTAAAATCGAGTTGTAGAATTTTTACAATGATCTATGGATTGAAAGTTTTATGTAAATTATTAATGTTTAACTTTGCATTTTTATCAACATATATATTCCACCATTAGACAAAAGTTTCATATGTTTTTCTTTAGTTAATATGACCAAATAGTTTTTATGATTTTGTTATTGACAAACAAAAAATAAATTAAGTATAAAGGTTATATTGTTATATTACTACACACAATTTAATAAATGTGACATTTATGAGTAAGGGTTACTTAATTGACATAGCTTGAGATTATTTATAAAACAATGGATTGTGGTAAAAAAAAAATCTTGTTGATTTTTAATTTCAAAATTAACCCCAAAACACTAGATACATATATTTATATATGTATTGATAATCTAAAAAATCAACGATTGTAACATTTCTAAATGATTTTTGGATTTAAGATTAAACATATTATGGACAAGCCCTGAAGATAAAGATGAAGTGAGGTTATTACTTTCAAGCCCGGTTCGTTCCAAAATGGTTGAAAAATAAAACTTGAAATTCATTTTGTAAAACAATATACATTAAAGTTATTTTCAGTTTTACATTAGTTTGGAAAGATATTTTATATGTTATCAAGCCAGGTTTGTTACTGCTTTCCAAATATATTTTTATTTACAAAATTAAATTGATAGTTCATATTTCAACAATTTTGGAATGAGACGGGTTTATAAATAATAGCCTCAAGTGAATGTTATAGCTTGAGAGCCCAGTATAAAAAACATTGTGTAATGATTTTCAATTCACCATAAATATAGAAAAATAAAAAAGGATTATAATTGTATTTTGAACATTTTACTCTGCATGAAAATAGCTTGATTTTTGATTAAGAAACAATATAATTAATGAAATCAAAACATAATGTATTATGAATCATTTTTCTCTGTAAATTGAAAATCTGTAAAGAGACTTATACTAATGCAAATCGTATAATATATTTTATCATAATATATATATATATAAATGTTGTATTAATTAGTAACAATTATAATTGTGCATTTAAACATTTAATTATTGCGAATACCCTTTAGAAGGACATAGTATAATAATTATAATACACAATGGATAATTTATAAATATTATAACCTTCTATTAATAATAATAATTTCTTTTTGAAATGCTTATCAATAAATAATATAAACGGTTTATTTTGAGGAACATTTATATTACTACTTTAAAGCATTTGTTTAAAGGTTCTATTCTATGCGGGGACCGGTTTTGCGAGTCAAATGAAATTCATAGATAAAATTAAAAATGCTTTTAAAACAGTTATAATCAGCTCATTAAAAAAATGCAATTAAAATTGTAAATGTGGAAGTGGGAGTTCCAAATAATATAATTAAATTTATCTTATCATTCATGAACAATAAGATTATCATATGCGCAATTTATTTATGACATAAATCATGAATAACGGAGTCAATTATCGAAAGACAAAGCAGTAAACACCTGCCAACTTCAAACATAGCGTGAAACATCTGTCAATATTTCACAACTACACAATGTGAAACCTAACCAAATTGACCATAAAACATTTGTGCTGAGTAGCATTATTACGAAATGATAGCATAGTATTAAACAAATAATATGATCTTTCGAGGTGAAGTAAGAATGTTTTTTTTTTATAAAAAAAATGTAATCGAAATAAGCACATCATAGAAAATTACAGTAAATTAATCATTTAAAAAAAAAATAATTAAACAAAATTAGGTTTATAAAGTGGCATACAGCCAGTTGTGGATTTCCAGTAGGTTTTCTGTTATATTTTGGAAGCGGGGATCAATAAAGCCATTGCAGTAATCTTTTGATTCAGTTAAAAAAATATCAGGAGAAGTAAGTTAAGTGCAATTCATAGTCTAGGCTGTATACTGCACGGACATGGATCAATCAACATGAATGTCTAAGAGTTACAACCAAATTCACTGAAATATGTTGATAATGGAAATATTCATATAAGACAAATAGTGCATCTGTAAATTTAATCAAATTTTCCTCTTTTGTCCACTCATAGATATTAGTAATTGTTAAACAAATTATTCCATTGGCATGCCTATTAAAAGGTTTTAAAAAATGGTCCAGCTTAAAAATCAGCTATCACTTCTCACTTCACTATACACTTTTAATTGCACAAGTAAATTTTTTGATTTGTTAAGTTTAACTTGTACCATGATAAGGTTATAAATATGGCTGTAAGTGCTGGGTATAAGGTATTGGTTACTGTAATCTTCCTGCAAAGTTTACGGCTACCCCATTGATTTTGTGTTCAACTGCACACTTCCAAACAAGGACATTGTTAGACACGACATGGTTGAAGTGGGGTAACGAAATGCAACTCCATTATCTCAACAAACATATTAATGATAGTATTAATGATAGTTGTATTTTTCTGAGATATTCAATTATAAACAATTAAATAGACTTACAAGATAGACATGTCGTTTAAATATATATATATATAACTTTTAAGGTGTTCACCGCCAATACTTGGCATTGGTGGAATGGCATTATAATAAAAATAATAAAACATTTTTAGTACTTTTTCCACATCAAATGTTTTATTATTTTTTATAAAATATATATATATATATACATCTGTCATTGAAATAGTTTAAAAAAAGAAAATATTTTTTATTACTAAGCAAGGTGAGATATCGCTAATATAATTAAATATTTACAACATATACAAACATTAAATATAATGAAGAGGAAGAGCGAAGCTTAAGATTTTGTAACAGTGACATCTATTAATCAAAAAAATATTCTAGTAATTAATAGTAGAAATTTTCTAATCTATTTTTTTCATTAATAGATCTCAATATCATAGAAGCTTTACTGCTGCCCTCTTTTAATCAATTATACATGACAATAAGGGAAGAGTGATAAAATTAAATCATTTGAAATAAATATGTTTTACCATTGAAAAAGAATAATTTCAAAAACAATGCCTTTTATTCATTCAAATATTTAATATGCCAATTTTCAAAATTAATCACTGGTCTCAAATTGTTTTATAGTAGGAATGTATTATTATATTTATAATAGAATTCTGAATAATTTTGTAATGTGTACTGACATTAAAAATTCAGTCATTCATAAATAAATTATGTATTTTATTTAAAAAAAAAACCAAATGTTTCGAATGAGACTAAAAGGCATATGAAGTTTATTAACATTAAAGAAATATTCGAAACCTGACATAAAACATTAAATTATGTATAAGAGAAAAAATAGTCCCTAAGAAATTATATTACCAGAATACGGACATCATTGGTCGTAAAGCCTTAACAAACTAGTAATATTTATATGTCAATAATTATATATTACAATACATTTTTTTTTAGAAAACCTACATTGAAAAATTGGAATATTCATTATCGTAAAATTTCCGAGCCAATAAAATTACATTTTTCATTATCCCAGATTCGATTCAAAGCGGAACGTTTCCTTGATGCGACAAGCTTCCTTTTGTTTTAACTGTTACACATTTGAATTATTATTCAGACTGTCAGATTTGGATTGTTCGTTTTCATCCATAAATACATTGGTCAGTGTAGTTTATTCTTTATGGTTTCTTTCTGTGTTTTCTTTATGGTATATAATAGTATTGAAATATTCCGTTGATCGAATCTGTTCATTTCATACATTCCTTGACATGGGTTATACATTTTAATAATATAACTAAATAAACTATTATGAATATCATCAAATTCAATCATTCTTATAAGATATACATACAATACAGTACTCTCGCAGCGGAGAAGCGTCAAAATATTTTGTTCAAACAATATTACCATTATTTGAATATTTTAATAACAAATTGCAAGATGCCTGTTATGGCTAAAAGCTTCATTAATGCTTTCTGCAGGACTGGCAGCATTGCACCTGGTACCTTTGCACCCGGCACATATTCATCGCTCTGACATTTTGGCAAAATTTAGATGTATCTTTACAGTCTGTCTCTGGAAAATTAAGGTAAACAGATATTAGTGAATGGCAGAAAATGAGTTATTAAATAAAGACCCAAGCAAACTCTTCGATAATAAATTTAATCGACAACACACAGCACCGGCGCTAGACATTTGGTCTGTCTGTGTTTGTACGTAGCGCCGGGACTGCCTACGCACAATCTTCCCTTCGATTACAGTCTGTGTTATTTTAACTATGTTCCCTGACACATGCAATGTCATATTTGCTAAGAAATCATGAGTTTATACAGGATTGTAATAATTCTTAAAATTGTTTGATAACATATGGAAGGTTACAGAGAAGTCATTCATAGACATTCAATAAAATACTGTAATTAATTGTTGATCAGTCAATTATTTTGAGTGGTATTATTGTGTTTCAAAAGATTTATACTTACGCATGTGCTGGCAAGGTGGAGCCATGCAGGGCCTCACTACTGCGGGCCGTGGTCTGTGACGACAAGCGCTTCCCGCGGGTCGCTTTGTTCCAAACCAAACGCACCGTAGAATTCTATATCGTGCACCTTGCTCACCACATGGCCCTCCGCACTGAAATGAAGAGAAATAACATTATTTTTTTGAGACAATTAATTTGTGAGAAAAAAATGAGTTTACATCAAGAATAGACAAAAAATAAAGAATGAAATTTGTAAATTTACAAAGGCTTAGAGATTTTCATAGGAGAGAACTGTAGGAAAGAGACAGGAATACTTATTGTTGATGATACCATTAAATAGGGATTGTCATTTATCCCAATACATTAGGACATGTGGTGACCCAAAATCGTTTGACCCCCAGTATTTTGACAATAAATGTGAATTACGAGAGCAAATAGTAAAAGAAAGATGGGTAAAAGTTTTTAAAACTGAAATGTCACATGAACATATGACAGTTTTCAGTATTCCTGGCTGTAACGTAACTGGAGAGCAGGTGGAATGATGAATGGAACTGATTAGGAGTATACTACCACTTGTAAACAGTTTTAAAAAAGTGAAAATAATTTTATTTAATATGTTCTTTTGCATTGGAAATTATGCATCACTCACCTTTCAACAAAGAAAAATAGTATTGGAAACAACAAATAAGAAAATTTAAATCACACTGGTAGAAAATATGTTTAAAATTTACTAAATTATACAACGCTAAGTCTTTGTTCATCATATTGACCCAAATAGTTCATGACATATATGACAACCCTTTACTAGATATACTCTGTAGAAAAGATGTAGAATAACGTGCTAGTGCGCTGGATAAGGATGAATAAATCTTAAAGTATTTTTTTTATCATAGTCGGTTGAAAGATTTGTTTAACTATATTCAAATGATTTGTATGCTCATACCTCAGACCAATGGTCAGTTCGCCAGACTCCTTTGCATTTATCATTGTAGCATTCCTGACGATGAGGAGGTCTTTGAGTTGTATCGCAAAGAGTAGGTGTAACTCCGACTCCTCCATCACCGGTACACTGCACAACTCTCCTTTGCATGGCTGAAAAGATTAAAGAGTTTGTATTAGAGCTAAAAGCAAAAATTTTGTCAGAATAATTTAACATGAGAATTACTTAACCGCTTAGCGACAAGTTTAGTATAACGATGAAACACTTAATATTACCTGTATTCCAATCGAAGCACCTAGCTTTGTGGCATGGTGACCAATCTTTAGCAAGCCAAGTGGGACATTGATCCATACCGCATTTTTGTACTGTTAGAGGAGTTTCTAAGCCTGCATCTTCACAGAGCGATGACTCAACGTTTTGTGTAGAATTTTCTAGACGTACCTAAAATATTAAAAAGCAATATTATAAAAATATTTTCCAGCTGCGTGCTCGATTGTCAATATCGTTGACTTAGAACAAGGAGGTCACAGGTTTGAATCCCAGTACGGACAGTTTTTATAGATTAAATTTTCTATCGATTTATGGATTTCTGTCCGAAGGCATAGATGTGTGCGATGTTTTCAATTCCCTCCCGCTCATCCAATCACAGTTCTGTATTAGTTCGATCCTTCTATCCTTACTCACTTTGAAAAAGAGAGGTTGAGCAACTGAGTAACAAACAGTTCTCGTCGAAAAAATCTGTTTAGATATTTCCATTAGTAAGCCATATGTTTCAAATTAGAAACGAACATGGATTAAAAAAAAAACAACAACAATAATCAGGCTACCTGTAAATTATTCTATCAGAATTGTTGTTTTGGTGGAATATGGATAAAGACGACAAATAACCCAGAAGGCGGAAAACAGCAATCAGTGTGTTTTTATCGAAAAATCTAAAAGTTTTTAGGATAGAAAAAATAAGTTCTTTAGAGCTTAAGAAAAAATCTTTTGGAAAACTCAAAAGCACAATAATAACTAAAAATATTATGCAAGTCTGTTTCTTTTCTGTTAAAAGATTATCATAAACCATTAGATTATGTTTTTACATTATTCAAACTAATATTCTTTAGCCTTTTAAAAACCAATATAAAGAATTTTAATTATCAAATCTAATGTTCCAAAATCAAGATTTTTTGGTAGTGTGAAATTTGTTGCTACTTAGTTGTAAGCAAATTTAAAATTCATGTATACAGCGTTGTTTCTTAGACAAAGCACAAACTTAATGTCTAATCGATTTCTCTGTTTGGTTTTTATTGTTGACATACCTAGTTGAAAAACTCTTTTCACACGAATAGGAAGTTGAAAAAACCAACCAACTATTTGATAGTTTTGTAATTCAGAGACGGATATTCTTTATCGAGAGATACCTACAACTGAGAAAAGGATTGCATTTTATGTCTGGAAATCAGAGTAACATCAGAAGACAATTTTGATGTAGAAGTACAATGGTATTACTAAACCTGAATCACTTACCATACATTGAGCAGCTCTCATTTGGAAACCGGCCCCTCCACAAGTGAGAGAGCATTTCGACCAGTCCGTTACAATCCAGTCGAAGATCACATTTTCTGCTTTTCCTTTGCCAAGAACTGTCATTGATCCTGTACTGTCTTCATCACTCAGAGTTGATAATCTTGAACAAGACAGTAAAGTACTTTATAACAGACTGTTCAACCCAATAACAAATATTTTCTTCTTGGACTGTTGTTTGAATAAACTTTTTTTGGTTATTAATTTAGATGTAAAGGCCAAAAGTCTTATTTGATTCTGTTATTGTTTTTATCATCAATTATGTCAGATAATATTGGAGAGAATTCATGAAAATTAAGACAAAGACTAAAACAGTATCTGTCTGTTATGATACTTAAATTAATGACACAATTTTGATGGATTGATCTGTAATATACTGTTAGGATTGATAGCCTTGTTTATTCCACTGATTGTGTTTCAACGTAAAAAGAATGACTTCAGTTTTGATATCAATGTGAATTATGTTCACAGTTTTGATTAGGCCAAAAAAGAAGAGGTTGTATATCACTTGCATCATTGGAATGCGATTTAAGGTATTAAGAACTGTCCGTGAACAAACAAGAATTTTAAGAACACAATCTCAGTTTTATAAATAGTATGATGTAATGTCTTAATCTAGTTAGCTATTATATGAATGCATGTAAAAAATTCATCTAACAGTTTTTCTCATTAACTGTAGCCTTATCAACATCTGATCGTTTTCACTGACAAATAAAAATACTATTTGAAATAATTACCTGAATCCTCCCACTTTTTCACCAACAGTTGTGTAGTAGTCCTGATCGTCAGTAAAAACTGAATTACTTTCCATGGAAACGCTATTGCTAGTTCCAGCAGTGCTAGCTGTATCGGCTTCGTAATCAGTTGCATCTCCGTAGTCTCCGACAGTACCTGTGAACGAACCGTTGACGATGTCTTCGTCGCTCATGATTGTAGAGAATCGTTCGTCGTCATCTTGGCTGTTGCTAGTTGAAAAAGGTTCTTTGGTGAAGTCTTCTGAGCGGTTTTCTGTAGTTCCCAAGTCATAGTTCATCTCGCTGATCATTCGGTGGCCCCGGGAGTTGCTGAATGTCTGGAAAGGCCAAAGCATCTACACATATCATTATAACGAGTAATGACAGAAGTATGTACAGCATTGGGTAATAGAAATAATAACCTCAACTTTTAAAATAATAAGCTTTAAAAAGCAATGTAGTATACATCATGCGTGAACACGACTTGATAACTAGCTTAACAAAAAGAGCCCTCATAGCATGAATAATACGATTGAAAATATAATTAAGCTGTCAACTGGTTTCAAGAAAACAAACATAAGAAACTTAAGGTTTGAAGCAGTTAGTACACCAGCCTAGTCAAAAATGTAAAAAAATATCAGTTTTAGGTAAATCAATGGTGAATATTTTTGTTCATGTTGTAAAAAATTAATTCATGGTTTAACTCATGGCTGTGGAGTTAGAGTTGAATTCGTGGTGTTTTGGGCGGAGTCACGAATCGTAAGAAAATGGGAAAAACCAATTCCCTTTTTTTTAGTTAAACTTTAATACAAAAGTTATGCATTAACTATAATCCACTAGGATATTAAAAAAAAATACCAAAATTAGGAGACTCTTTTTTATGTGACAAATTTTACACTGTTTTTAAATTGTAGTCAGGGTTGGACCATTTGTTGGTGATCCACATTATTACAGTCCTGGTTTTCAAGGCATCTTCTAACAAAACCCACAAATTTATTGAAACTAAAATTTCATTAAAAAACACATTGCAAATACTCGGTATGAGTAATACTGGTGCTGATTCATTGATAAAAAGTATACAATGTTGAATGGTTGAATGTAAACCGCATTTAAATTACACAATTTATTGTTTTTTTTATTTCTGAATGTGTTTTTAGATTATTTTAATTTTAATATATTTGTGTGCTTCATCAAAAGATGGAGATTGAAGAGGAGGTTTTGGAAAAACAAAAATGAAAATGAAACTTTTGCCAGAACACAGATGTTATGACATTTTCGATGGATTTGGCGGTAGCTTTATGGAGGGTCATTTTTAATATAAAATCAAATTTGATAACCTTAACTCATTCATAAACCTTGCGATGTACAGTCACATAATGCTTCTTAAGAAGGCGAAACATGTATCACAGTTTGTAACACAACAAGTGGAGTAACAAAGTTATCAAACTTAATATGACATGTTTACATGTGATGCTGGTGTTAATATTGGTAGCGATGCAAAGTCATGCATAAGTGAAAGTATATAGTGCATATTTATTATAGAGCTATGATATTATTTTGTCAGCGTTAAACAATCTGAAATGAGGATTGATTGAATGATATTTAATAAACTTGATTTTCATAAAATATTGTCGTCGATATTGTAAAAACATGTAATGCATTTTTAACAACTCAAAAAGTAATTTTTTCCCTTACTCTCTTTTATGTCATGGTTAAATTTTTGCAATTACACATATAAATTAATTATTGCAATGCCAAGCGTAAGATTTCTTTTATTTTTGCAGAAATATTGTTTTTTGAATTCTTTCAGTATAGGCGACGATATGTGATTTATTTAAAAGAGTTTAGAATCACAAAGAATTGATAGGTTATGAATACTGTTGTGCAATGGCTCTATGTGGTGATATGACATCTAGCAAAATTTATGTTTTTTGACGTAGATATAATCTTAGTTTTATTAAGAAAAAACCCCATATTTTGGAGCCTTCTATTAGTACCGAGAGAATCAGCTGTCCATGTATTGTGTCTAAAACGTATATGGGGAACCACCGGCCCGTCGAGCTATTTTGTCCAGCCCAGATTCATCTCGGTGAAGTGTTAGATAAAGAAATTAATAGTTCCAGGGAGGGATTAAATAGTGGAGATGACACGGGCGCTTGCAGTGGCTCCACTCTACAAGTTCATGATCACCACCATATAAGAAATAGCAATGTGGTTTATTTAATTTAATATTACTTTATTATGTATAATAATTTGGTTCGGCCCTTGACTCAGAGACAGAATGCTAATTTGGCCCCAGACCTAGGAAAGGTTGCCCATGCCTGGTCTTAAAGGAAGGCCTTAAATACTTTATATTGAGCAGAGTATGTTTTTTTTTTGTCATTCATTTTGTGCTCATCACAATTTTTAAAATAAGGAATTGCAGAACAACTGTATGATATGATTTTGACAAGTGTAGAAAGATAAAAAGCTTTCGCTGTACGCAGTCAAGGGCCTGAGTCCTCAAATTTACACATTTATACACTGATATTCTTTATCCATGGGATGTCTCAAATATTTTCATTACCACTCATCTATCTCTTATACTTATATCTATCTCCTAATTTAGGGGTTGGCAAACTTTCAAGTGAGAAGAGCCAAGTTGTCAAGGGAACAAATAGCAAAGGTATCAGAGAGTCATAAATATGCAATATAGATTGAAAATTTAAGGTAATATATCGTGACGTGACATTTTATGTTAAGATTAGACATTGAAGTTTCTTATCCTAATTTGTCACAAAATTTTGATAATTATTGAAGATTTGTTTCATCTGAAGCTAAATTACACCCATAATGCAATACTCTTAGGTCATTAATTATTAGCACGAAACATGAAGCTGAGAATAAAAATTTCTCTATCATGCAACTTATCAATGATAGTATTAGCACATTTCAGGCATGAAGTTTAAAACTCTTCACTCACTCAAGTTTTGTTACGAGCCCTGTTTCTTGAGGAAAGCACTTAATTGATATATGAATGCGTTTTACAAAATTTTATCAGAAAATGGCGAATTTGTTTTACAGATAAGCAAAAACAAAATGAGAAATTTATATAAGTTTCTTCATTACCTATTGAAGAAATATGTGCATTAAACATTCATCCAGGGTTTGTGAAGAGAACAAAATAATTTACACATTTAATAAACACAAAATGAAATAATTATAAAGTGATATTATTATAGTAATGATCGCATAACATCTATGATGTAACGGTTTTATTAATGATTGCTAAAACTAACTTATGAAGAAATATTAGTATCTAAATCTTTATTCAGAATTCTCTTTTTCTTTTTGTAGGTGAGTTTTTTTTATATATTTATCATTTTAATATATCTTTTCTCAAATAATCTTGACGTATCAGGGTGTGAGTTTTTAACTACCTCTACAATTATTATTGAAAACAGAATGATAGTTATGCTCAAATTTACTTTTTAATGTTGTATAAAGATAGAAATGAACCGTGTATTTCAAAATGTGACATTATTTGACAGATGAAAAGGAATAACCCTCATTTTATTTGAATTCCATTTTATTTCTACAATATAATTCTCATTGGCATTTAGTTACATAAAAATCGTAAAGTATAGTTGATAACAATGTTTCCATTAAAGCATGAGGTTACCTGCGTGGAAAATTCAAATGCTGAGCAGCAAGCAGTGAAGGATTAGGTACCTGGTAAAACCCAGGCGCAATAAAATTTGGAGGTCTTGTTATTAAAAAAACTACCTAAAATAATGATAAATATTGAAAACTGAATTAAAAATATATGGCTTATATGTCATGTTATTTTTGAGGCCCCTAAGATTCGCTGCACTTATGATGAGGTAATCCGCCACTGCTGAGCAGGCCAATCCAACAAATGCGTGCTTTACTTTCAATCTTTTGCAAACATCAATTTATCATATTCAAATAAAAAATAGTGTTTTCTTTTGGTATGTATAATTAAAATAACTATATTAAAATAAAATCAAGTACGAATTAAGAAAAAATTAACAGAACGAAACAAAGAATCAGTCACTAATGAAGTTATTAACACGTTTTATATATTTATTTAAAATTTTATAGTTTTTCACATCAATTCTTACAACTTATCTATAAATTATATAATTCTTTAAATCAATCTCTTGCTCTGAGGACATCTAACTTATTTTAGTGAATTAGGGCTAGTCCAATTTTATTTGAATATTTGGAGCGCGCGCCAACGGTGTGTGGGGGCTTTCAAAGTTTCAACTTAGAGGTGAGATTGGTTGTTAGTTATTTTAGCATCATACGATCATAATAACTCGTATATTTTATTCATTCTATTGATAAAAACAAAAAATATACATTTAAATAGAATATTTTTTTTTTACAAATGGAATAAAACAGAAATGAACAAATTATATTATTTTCTCTGGTGTAAAATATTGAATACGTGAGATATACTTTTCAATCTTCCACAACCCATAGGATGAATAATAAAACAAATAGTGAATGAGGAACACAAACATAAATGAAAAATAAACATTAATCATGACATGTTGGCTTTTTCAATGTTTGAAAGAAAATGATTACTTCAAATTTTCAGATATGATTTCGTAATAAAGACCGTTTTCTATACTGTGAATAAAATAAAAAAAGCAAGGTTATGAAGTATAACAATGTCACAACACCAAAAGCTGAGTGTGCACTGCCAATGATGTGACAAATGAATGCTCGGTGATCTCACGACATCTCCAAGTTGGGTTCGTCTCACCTGAAGATTAGAGAGCAGTCGTAAAAAATGCGGCATGGGCCGAGCAGCCGAGCTGGTCTGGGACGGCCTCGGAAGGTCACCAGCGACTGACATTTGCGAAGGAACTACACCATCATCCTATTTTTAGTCCAGTCCGAGTGCAGCGGGAAAATTAATACACAACGCTCAAGTAAAATAGGTTAGTCACAACACAATACTGCCAATACTGTTGTTTATAAACATTTTTAAAATATAAACATTTAAATAAGTGTAAATGCAATAAACTTGTTTTAATATCAATTTCAAAAATAAATTAACGCATATTAAACTAAACTAAATTATATTTCACGGCAATATTTGGTTTCATAATAAGCAAGGACAAAAATATATAAAACATCGTTTTAAATACAGAAAAGTATAGTTTTGTATCTAATTGTTAGCAAGAATTTACGGAAAGTTTGTTAATTCTATTATTGGGTTAGTATTATAATAGAAATTGTCAAATAATGAGTTAAAAAAAAATGCTTATTAATTTATTACAAGATGGAAATGTTTACATATTTACAGGTCATAAATTATCAATACATAAAAAGGTTGCAGCTAATGTGTTGATATAAATGTAATCTATAGAAAGTTTATTGAAAATGTAAACTTACATCATTATTTCCGGAGCCTACTTCTCTATCACCATAGTCATCATCCGGTTGAGGATAATATCTCATGGGCATCTGTGTCGTGGAGAGAAGTTTCTATACGATTTGAAAAGAAAATATGTTCATGTAAGAATATGTCATCTACAAATATATATTGCAATTATATTGTGGAGGTTGTCGAACACAATTTGGATAAATTCAATTCTGGCAATTAAATTAACACAAAGGACTCTGGGTGCACATATGTGTACATTTTGCCAAACACTACTACAAAAACATACCTTCACGTAAATATACACTACATATTTAATTATGTTAATGTGAGATTTATTTATGTTTAAATCTTTTTAACATTCTATTCTCAATTTTATAAAAATGAATACTGTATTGAAAAAATAATGAATCTGACACATACGTCAATTTACTAGTCCTGTTGACATTATTAAGGACCTAAATTTGTCAATCAAAGGTATTATAATTCAATATAGAACGTACTAATTGTCTCTCTCGTTCTCTTTCCCTTTCTAATTCTTTTTCTTTTGCTCGTTGTTTGTTTCTTTCTCTCTCCTTATAGATGGCGGAAGGATCTCCTGGTCTTTGTTCATGGGATTGATCTTCAGCCCCATTTCCTCCCGTAAAAGGTCTGTACCGTCCATCATTTCTGTGAAAAAAATAACTCATTCATATTTATAATTTCTGCACTTTCAAAATTGGTTGTTTTTTTTCAAAACAAAGCAAGCTAAATAAAGTGTCAATTACAATGTCATTCTTCTAAAACAGTGCTTCCCAAATTGGGGGCCGCCGCAGAACATGTTTTGTATTGAGGGGGGCCGCGGATTATTTTTTTCAGATTTCCCTAAAATCGGAATTTCCCTAATTTCCCTATTTTCGGCCCCCTGGCCGTGGTGTGAAATTTTTTGGGAAGCACTCCCCTAAAACATCGAAATATTTTTTAAGTAATTGCACAATGCCTTTTATCATAATCATTATTTTTTCTTTGGTGAATTGTGAATTTAGTGCAAAAATTTGATTTTGTGAAAATATGAAGATAGCTGATTTTGGAGCCACAAAGACGATATCAAGGTTAGTCAATTTGCTTGCTGTTGTGAGTGACTGTTTACATTTTAAAAGTGATTACTTAAATCTTTAAACCACATTTTTAAATCCAAAAAATCTTGTAATGTGCTAGTCTAGTATTCTAGTAGTCTAGTAGTCTAATATGTATAAATTAATAAATACTTTAACAAAGTATTGTAAAAGTGTTTTACATTTTGTGTTGAATGCAAGGACTGGAATAAAAAAACACTGCTTCACTATAATATGTTTGTAAATCTTTTCAGACTGATAAAGTAGTAATAAAATCTATTTAATTATGAACTCTTCATGTATAAATTTGGTTTATGCAAACTTTCCCTATTTCCCTGACAAAAATGTTGACTAAAGTAAATTGTATTCAAATAAAATAGCTATGTGTAGTTATTGGATATGTCAAACTGTAAGAATCAAAGAATGACCAAAACAAATGTTAGTAAAGGTTACCTTTCAGCGTACCTATCCACAGAATCGTTTGGGTCATCTAGTGGACTTGCTCGCTGTCTCTCAACTTCTTCGGAGCTTGGAAATTCACCAGGTTTCTGTTTGACTATAAGTGTAAGGTCTGCCGTTGACTGGCCAGCCACGCACGTATATACCCCAGCGTCTTGAAATTTTAAGTCTTGAATCCTCAGGGCGCCCTAGAAAAGAATGATGATAAGCTTTATGAAAACAGTAAATGTTATGGTAAATGACGTTTTTTAGTGACACATGTAAATGAAACTGAAGTTTTGCAGTGATATGGATGGAATCAGCTACTGATTGCTTAGTAAGTTTAGTAAGAAATTTGCAAAGCTATTCTAGCCCTTCCTTATTTCTAACATAATTTTTAAGATTCAACATTCACTGACATCATCTTCATGTTCACCGTAGCTGAGTTATAGTCATCGAGATGATGTTTATCTTATTTGTAAAATTAAAAATACATATTTATACATAGTGATGATGACTCACCTTTTTTGACAATTTGAACTTTTTTGATTTAGTGATAAAATTTTTGTCTTTCGCCCATAGTATTTTGGTTCGATTAAATCTCTTCACGGGACATTTTATTTTTATTTGGGTCCCGTAAAAAACCGTTGCAGAGCCTCCAACTTTCAAATCAACCTGAAATAGATTTGCATTTTTTGATTATGACACTCATTTCACATCAATATCTATTGTGATTTAACTTAAAGGTGAGAGAGTAGTGGCAAATTATTATATTACTTGTTTATATTTTTGTTATTGATAAAATCTGGCTTAATAGGATTTTAAAAACATTCCGGTTGAGTTAAGCATTCCTTATTATTCTATTATAATGACAATTTTCTATATAAAATGAACAGGGATTCAGTGACATGGTTAAGCAGTGAGCTGCAATTGTTTTCAAATGGAAAATTGTTTAAAAAATAAAAAGTTAATGTCAATATATTAGATTTTGTTAATGTTTAGTAAAATTTTCAAAAATAAATAGTTTGTTTTGGTTAAGATGCAATATTTTATTGAAAAAAAATAGGACATAATATATTACATTTTCCATTCACTTTTTCACCCTTTTTTTATTTTTTCGTAATTAAAGTATCTGGTTTTTGTTATATACATTTTTTTTTTAAATTAATAGTCATACAATGTATTATCAAAAGTTTTTGAGTACGAAATACCTTGTCTTTTTTTGGATCATGCTGTATGTAAGACGTGTTTGAAATTGATATATTCGGTGTTGAAGTATCCAGCACACACGGCTTGGGGTTGCAAGGCTTGGAAGCGATTGGCTTCTTGGGTCCACAGAGTGCGTCAAGTCTTTCCACAACATGTGATTGTGCCATTATTTGCTTACATTCCACCTGGAAGGTTAAAAAGATTTAGTATACACTTATTTCTTTAACTATTTTCCCAAAGCAATAATATTTCATGCTTTATTTAACCTATTATAAAAACGTTCTCAAAAAAATAGTTTGGCAAATAATATGGTCATGTGCTATGTTTACAATGAAGGAGAGGATGGTAGGGGTGGAAACGTCTTTGCTTCCTTCCTTATTAACTTCCTTAAAGATGTTGAGGACAAAGCTATTCCAATGGCGATAGAATAAAGTAGATTTATGTGTCTCCTGAAAACTTGTATTTTTGGGGACATGAGGTTGTAGAAAATTATCGAAGATGTCAACAAAGGCTATCCTTATGATGTTTATGGGTTTTATTCTGTTTAGTGAAAGTCAATAATAAATACTTGATATAAAATTAAGTTTAATAACTTTATCACTACATGGAATTGCAAAATCAGATGGATAATAAATTTACTAAATTTATTAATAAAAACACAATAATCCTTTGTACTTCATTCCACTTTATTTAATATGTCAGGACCGGTTTCGCTCATTACGAGCATCGTCAACTGATAAGAAATATAATTTAACAGCGCTATTTATACAAAAATGAACAGTTATAAACAACAATTGGCATTGAAAAGAAAATACCAATTACATTAAAAGTGATTCTAAAATAGCACAAAATTAAAATGTTTAACACATCTAACATATAATTAAAAAGTCATCTCAGATTAATAAATTGAGATGACTTTTTAATTATATGTTAGATGTGTTAAACATTTTAATTTTGTGCTATTTTAGAATCACTTTTAATGTAATTGGTATTTTCTTTTCAATGCCAATTGTTGTTTATAACTGTTCATTTTTGTATAAAAAGCGCTGTTAAATTATATTTCTTATCAGTTGACGATGCTCGTAATGAGCGAAACCGGTCCTGACATATTAAATAAAGTGGAATGAAGTACAAAGGATTATTGTGTTTTTATTAATATAATGCCTTTCCACCAAGTATTGACAGTGAACACCCTAAAAGTGATTACTAAATTTAATTAAATATAAGAAATGAATTTTCACAAAGTTAGCAATGAATCCAAAAGAATCAAAAATGGTTTTGTGCGGTATCTTTTTTAGTATATGTTTAGTATATTTTATATATTTTATTAACTATTCAATGTATTTATGAAAGATAATATCTTTTACAGGTAGAAATAAACAATTAAGAACCTTTCTTTCTTTGACACCACCCCCGCAAGATTTTGTGCATTTGGACCACTGAGTTGTGTGCCAACGGACGGGGCAGTCCAGAACATTGCAATATTGCCTGTCAGAAGGTGGAGGCTGTGGGCACATATTGTTTGGGACTATCACTGTATTAGCACCACCACCAGTTACCTGAAAAAATACATTTAAAATTATTATTTGGGATTATTGGCACATTTGGAGTAAAAGGAACACTTGTGATCATTGATTGGCACATTCAAGACACATGTGATATAAAGTTTAATAAATAATAATAATGAATAAAAATACCTCGTGAATGCAGCTGACTTCCCTAGTTTGAATGCCAATACCGCATGATTTTGAACAAGTAGAAAAATCTGAATAATTCCACCTGAAAAAATTATTACCAACTTGATTATCAATTGCTCTGTTCATAAAAAGTAGCCTAATGAAAACTAAAATACTAAGCTCCTTGGTTCTGGTTGACTCACCACTGGATGTCAAACATTCCTAGAACATACTAGAAATTCAGTACTTGAGAGAGATTTTCAGTCAATATTAATTACAACTTTAAATCTCACAATAAACTATGATTTTACTTCATCCTTTAATCAATTTACATTTTTTTTAATCCACGTTCGTGGAAGCGTATGGCCTCCTAATGGTGTTATCATTTTTTTCTATGAAAACTGGTTGTTACTCAGTTGCTCAACCTTTTTTTTTTCGAAGAGAGTAGGGATAGCAAGAATAGGGCTAAGACTGGAAAAGTGGTTAGCTAATTGCTACAATCCCTTATATGAGGATTGGAATGGTGGGGGGGGGGGGGGTGGGTGGAATTTTTAGACATCACATACATCTATGCCTTTGAACAGAAAATTGATAAATCAATTTCATCAAATGCTGTTCGAACTGGGGTTCGAACTCGTGAGGTCTGGCATGGAAGCTAACGACATTGACCACTGTGCTGTGGACCCGACAATTCACATTTGTCAACTGAAATTTTTACACCAATTTAATTTGTTTTATTATACCTTGGCGGACAAGGAATATCATTGCAAGTCCTCATTCTGTTTTCAGGTTTGGTGTGTTGGTCGCACATGTAGTGAGATGAACGCTTTTGTGTATCGTCCCTCACGCAATGAATAAGAAGATCCTGAAAAACAATAACATAATTTTTGTTGTGTAACTATATTTACTCTTAATGCCTATGATATGTATTCCAATGTTATTTTTAAGTATGAAGTGTTTTAAATTTAACCAACTGTAAGATTCTTTGTCAAAAAGGATGAAAAGAGAGTGCTCTTTGATGGAATAAGTTTGCCAAATATTCAAGAAACCTTTGATTGAATTGTCTATGAAGATTTAAGCAATAGGATTTGAATGTTAAATCATAGCTACCGGAAAATAACATCTTCCTCATAAAGACATGAAAATTTTTGACATACAATTAATTAAATTTGACAGAATATTGTTTTTTATGCTTACCTGAACCCCACCCAGACAAGATGCGCTGCAGTGAGTGTATCCTTCCTCTCTCCAAGTGTATGTCTTCCCTGGAGCCCCTGGTGCTACTCTGATGTTTGGATCGCCATTATTGGAGGCCCTATACCAAAATATTAAATTAAAACATGTCTCTAAAAACTTACTTATTTTGTTCTATGATAATTTTGTAAAATGATGGTGGTTACTTCTTTTTACCAAGTGTTTATACCGACTGGTTTTATTACTAAAATCAATTATACATACTAAGCACTGTGAACAATAATTGAAAATTTTAGACATATTGCATCAAATCAATGAAGTGATATTATTATTTTTTCTCATCTATTCTAGGGGCTACAAGCTACTAAGGGTCTTGGCCATGTTCAAGAAGTAATTATGTACATTAGCAATTGCATGTTTTTTTTACTTGATCCAATGCGGCCCATTCAAATAACCAATAAAAAAATCCATGATAATAATTATAAAAAGGAAAGATAATAAACACAAATAATAATTGAATATGAAATATATAACAATATCATAAAATAATATAAGTAACAAAAAAAAGTTATAAATAAATATGTTGGGAAAACATTAGTTAAATGCAGCATAAAAATGAACAAAAAGATAATCATGCAATACCAATTCACCATCTATATATTTATTACATAAATAAACAAATTATTGATTCAAATATTTTAAATGTACAATTTTTAGGATGAAGATGAGCTATGCAGTTTTTGTGATCATGATTGATATCTAATAATGTGAATAATCAGTAATATAATATAAGCATATTTTGATAATGAATTAATGCAATGGCTAATATTCCGCTTGCCAAAAATTTGTTGACTTTTCAGTTAGTTTTAATATTATTTTTCTAACAGTCAATGTAACCATAAAATATAGGTTTATTTTTTAAAAAACAAATTGCTTCTACTCTAAACATGAAAACACTGCCTCACTATGTAGGATAATATAATAATAAAAATATATTGAGTAAGATGCTAGGGAGAAACTTAACTATCAAATTGTGATTTTTTTATGCAAGTATATTTGTTATAGTTTTCCCGTTTCCAAATTTGTGCTGATAGAAATAGAATTATTGATTTTTATTCAAAGATTATTTATTATTCTCATCGATAGATGTCACTATTATAGAAGCTTCAGTACTGCAGAAATTCCTTAAACCCTAACTAAAGTATACTTACACAGTACAACATTATAGTAAATATAAAAGCTAAGATGATTTTCCTTAGTAGGGGAATTTTTTAAACACATGCAAAATCACTGAAAACATTTCACTAAATTAGTATCTAAAATAGAATAAAAAAATAAAAAGACATCAATCAAAAATAGAAACAAACTTTATTCAATTAATTGAAAAAAATGTACAAAATAATAAAAGTAAAGTAAACCAAACACCGGCTAAAAAATAAAATATCACCACAAAAACACTATAAGAAAACCGATTAACAAAATGGTAGACAATATTACAAACACAAAATGGAAGTTCGATTTAATTTGAATCTGACCTATACGTGTCACTCGGATATTGCGCGGGAGAATTGGAATCTCCGTACGACGTTCCGTAGGCCATAGAGCATGGCTCCATAACGCATCGTTCTGTCTCTTCTGACGGCTTAGGTCCGGTGCACTTTTCGTCAGGCAACTTTGCGATGGTTCTGCTGAACTCGAGGAATATCTTGCAATGGACTTCCCTCTTTCGGAATCCTTCTCCGCAGGTGACGCTGCACGCTCCCCAGTCGGCGTCTTTTATGAAACTGTTGGTAGATCAATGACGATTTCTATGGGTATGTCGCTAGTAGAAAACGGGTAGCAAACAAGGCAGAGAGGTGCGGAAAACTTTCAAGAATATGCCTTCATATTTAATTAACCGAATGATAAATATCAGCATTTTGTATGTTGTCTTCGTTTTGTTAAAATAATTATGGCGCTTCAAATTGTATCAGATATTTTATTAAACTTGAAGCTTTAGTGCAATTAAATATTATACCAGATATACAGTGTGCATGACAGCATTGACAGGTTATTAGGTTGCCTTACAAAAAAAAACAGCGTATACGTTACTTAGTTTTGTATCAGAACAAAGCCTGACTTTAATAAGTATGGTCAGCTTCTAAGAATCATAAATATTATACCAGAACCACTGCACTTAGAATTATTGGGCTATAAATTGAAGCTGCTAATAACTTTTCATTTTTTTAAAAATATTTTACAAGGAAAACAAAGACATTTTTAATAATGTTACGATTAAAAAATATGCAAGACATTTTGCATTGAATTTTTAATAACTAAAATGTGAACATCTGATCTTGAATATATTTATAATGCTAAGAAAGATATTTTATATATATTATGATAAAGGCATATTCTTTTGTGAAATAGTTCAAACAAACAGAATTCAATGACGCCAAAGCCTGGTTAAATATTTCCGAGTCCAGAAAGTTAATATAACATAACATTATAATTAAAAATTAAAGTGTCTTTATAGTGAACAACCAAAATATTTCCATCCAGTAAATCATGGTTGTTATATAAATATGTGGTCCGCTATTTTAAAGAAGGTTCCGGGATAGTTATGTAATTTTTTGGTTATTTATTGGCCGGGAAACTCGTTTCCAACAATGATAATACAGAAAACTTCTATCTCGTTTTTACTAGTTCATTGTGTTCGCATCAAAGAAGAGATATAATTAGAAATTTTCTATAATTAAAAATGTATTTATATCTGATAATTTGTTTGCAATATAAAATTACACAAAGCCTAGCTATACCAATCAAGCCATAAATATATTATTTTCGAATCTCTTAAATGTGAATTATATTATATCAAATAAATAAGCCAGATGCTGGAGTCCAGTGCCACAACGGCTTTGTATCGTCTATAGAAAAAAGTTTTTTCTTAAATAATAATCATTAATTCGAGTCCTTTCTTTCTATTTAAATCAAGTAGGCAACACATTCTGTTTATGGATATGAATATTTATGATATAACTGGGGAAATTTGAATGACATTCGATGACATCAAAACAATTGCCTTTTTTGTCAATTGAATCCAGTGTTTTAGATTATTATTCACCCAATAAATAGAAAACCATAAAAATATCTCAAGCTTCGGATGAATAATATTTTGGTCTTCTACAGAATAAAAATCAAGCACTAATATTACAATATTTTGACTTCTCCAACGGATTCAAACAATGTTACTACTTCTTATTTTTTTTATTGGTAATATAATTTTAACAGTAATCTGATCATTGTTTATCTTTTAATCAGTATTTAGAAGAGGCACAAATGTTTCAATGAATTAAACACAAATTTGTCATACTGTTTTTTATTGTGAATTATAATCAATGTAGTATTTTGAATAAGCTAAAGATGGTGTTGTCTTAGAATAATTTATGCAAATTATTCACTTTCACCAGACAATTACGTTGAAAAAGATCGCTAAATCTAATAAGAATATTGTTGCATGTATATTTATATTTTAACGAAATCATTTGTAAACAATGACGAAGTCCTAGCAAAAATTCTAATGCCTGTAAAGCTAGTTTCAAGTAATCTATTGTAGTAAGATTCCTGTTTAAAAGTTTCGTATTTTACTTAAAATGTTTTAAATTTCTGTATGTTCTTTCGACACGCAGTGCTGTTAATTGGAATTTTAATTTTTATTGGTTTGTGTGTTTTGTTTTGACAATGAACAATGAAAGAAGGAACATTATTCTGTAAATAAAATAAATACAACTGTTTCGACGTTACTTTGATTCCAGAATAAGGACGATAAGCAATGCACGTAAATCGATGCAAATAATGTATAGCTTGACTAGCATAGCTAGCTTTTAAAACACGATATATTTATTATGCTCGAGAATATCATTCGTTGTGTTTTGGGTCGTCATCAAATTCTGCACATGTTAATAATTATAAAAACGGAAGAAAACGTTGCTAATAAAAACTTGTTAGTAAATAAATCAATCGGAAATGAATAACTCTTTCATTAATCTGTGTCAAACATGCAGGCAGTCTGCATTGATCTTTGCATTCGGGTTGCAGTATCTAAATCAAATAATCAAGTAACATTCTATCCATAGAAATATCCATTAAATATGTTGCACAAAAACATGCACAACTGCATGAGATGACCTCTGTATATTATCCAAGAATATTTTCTTTCATTATAAAGTTAGAGATGGCAGAGCTAGTAAAAGGCAATGGCTACCAACTAGAGCCAAATTTAAAGAAGTACTTACTGGCAATGGAATATTTTAAAAGTTGTTATTGTTGTTTTAGAATCACATTTTTTTTTTTATTGTGATATTTTAAAGTAATTGCTTGTTATACGATGAGTATTTCGTAAGGTCTCTTGTTTCACGATAACTATTGTTATATCTGAAAATGTGTCCATTATGTTTTTTTCAGGAAGTAGATAGTGATTTAATACTGTTCCGTGCATTGGCGGATCCAAGGGGGGGGGCATGGGGGCCATGGCCCCCCCCCTGAGGAGATTTTTTCCCCTCATTTTTCTACTTTATTAAAACTTTATTGTGAAATGGGATCATTAATTGTTTAGTTTACGATGTTTTATAGAATACATACTTGATTATGTATTGACTACTTTTATATAGATATATTATTTTTAAATCATCTATTTTTTAATGTATTATCTTTTTATGATGTTTATTTTCGAATTGAATGGCCCCCTCCTTGGACAATTTCTGGATCCGCCAATGGTTCCGTGGCTATACGTTGAGCTCAAGATCGATTGAACACAACAATAAAAGATAGAAAACAATATTTGCCATTGATATAGCAAGAAAGTTAAGGCTAAAGAAAACCCTGTTTATGGTTTTTTAACTTCCAGGTCAATGTGCGATATCGTAACTAATATAAGATAAAATGAATAGCCAGTGACAAGAAGCATATTCATCACCATGAAGCATTAACTGTTGTTTTATATGTTTTACTGTTAAATAAATAAAACATATTTAAACAATAATGATGTGATCGTGGTTGCATTTCTCTTGATATGCAAGGAAATAAACAAAAACAAAACCGTTGATTCAGAACGATTAATTAAATTTAATGTAAATTCTGAGTGTCTTTTTTATTTAAAAAAAGTCCCTAAATATTAAAAGATGCCTTTTCAGATAAAGGTATTAACTAACGATATTATTTATTGTAAATATATGTTATAAATAAGTGTTTATTATCGTTGAGAAATCACAAGTCATTTATTTGTAACAGCCTTACTTTATATAATAAAACATCTCATATTTTAATTAAATATAACCCAATGCAGATAAGCACAGGCAGCAACATTTTAGACCTACTGTTGCGACTACGGAAAATACGTTTAGAAAAATATCTTAATAGATTCGGCAGTAAATTTTTGGTTGTTTATTATTCGTTACAATCATAAGTGTTTCGCATGTTATTTTTTTAGGGAATGATTAAAATAATGTTTTAAAATTTGTTATTAAGTAGATCTACCCTTAATTCTTTCTTAATGTAGATACGTTTCACCAAAAATGTAAAATAAGTTATAGAAAACAGAAAAAATAAGGGTTGGTTTTCAAATTAAAAAATATGTGTTATATGAAAAAAAACAGCATTGTAGAGAAGAAATTCATTAAAAAAAGGTTGTAATGAAAACCCAATAAAAGTAATCATTATTATATTATTTATACATTTTTATTTAAGATAACACGGCCATTATTCATAAGTAAGGAAACATTGTTCCATACTCGTAGGATATTGGAAACCCGTAGTAAATTAAAACAGCTGTTAGCATTTCTTTCACCTTTAATTTTGTCTTCGTTATAAGAGTTGGCGAGAAATTGTTTTTTCTTCTGAGAAGCATGTTAAAAGAAATAATTCGTGTAATAATATATAAATAGTATTTTTTAGTGAACCGTGTTATTTTTAAGCGGTGTGAAAATATCCGCGTAAAAATTGAATGTATATTGTAGTTCCCTTGAATGTTAAGGAGAAAAGTAAAATTTGTGGTTCAAATAATACAGCAAGAGTAAAGCTTTTATGATAGTAACATCTAATTCAGTTGGTATTGAATAATAGCACTTGTTTAATTTCTGTTGCTATTTATCCCATTCGTTCAGAAACCATCATCAACGCTACTGGAGTCAGACAGTAAAACAATCAGAATATTTAATATTTTTAAAAAATACGTGTATAAATAAAAACATCTTTCTTTATTTAGAAAAATACATATTTTAACGGAATCTTTGCCAACATTATAGAAAGTAAGAACCCAAAACTAACACTATAGTTTCCAGGACAATTTTTAAAGCTCTTATTATTCTTATCAAAAGATCTACAGAAAATTCAGAGTTTCAATTCCTCGTCGTGAAGTATAAAGTCAACCTGTATAAAAGATACGTAATTAAGTGGTAAAGTACGGCATTTAAAAATACTTACGCTTGAAAAATACGTTTGGTATAAATTTCAAGCAAAAAGTGTTTCATTTTGAAAAGTGTTATAATGGGTAGTCCATAAAAACAAATTTCTTAAATGAATATTTATTAGGCAATTTATTTAAATGAAACCTCTCGAATTTTTTCACCGTCTGCCGGTTCGTTCAAGAAACGAAGTTGTTATTTTTTAATTTAAATAAAAACACGATAAATATTTGAAAAACATTTTTTTTTATGTTGGGCATATTGAAAAAAGGGTAAGCGCTTAGTGTGTTTTACCTATGTATTTAATGAGTTGAAATTTAAAAAATGCCAAGTTTTGCCAAAATAGCTCTTAATAAATTTAGGATATAATCATCTTTAAAAAGCTAATATTATAACCAGCACAATTAGACAAAAATAAAATAAAGTAAATTGTGAGGTTCTTTTCTAAAACTTACTATTTATTTCTAAAAAAAATATGAAAATGGGTTAAGTATGCATGATTGTTTCTGTCAAGCGTCAATTAGTTTATACATTGTTTTTTTATAACGAACTAACTGGCCACTGTAAGCACTAGTCATTTTTTTAGGACACATAACTTGCATTCTCTATTATAATGTATTAATATTAATTTTCCGTAATAGCAAATCGCGTTTTCTGAAAAAGTGCAAGAATGGAAATAGTCTGTTTTGGAAAAGAACTCAACAATTAATGTTTCCATCCAACCGTGTTCAGTAAGTCAATACACATCCCTGGTGGATCAATAAACGTATCATCAGAACTTTATTTTGAAGTCGGAAACAAATGGGATTTTCTGGATTCACGGCAAAAAAGGTAACGACACTAAAAATGTTACAAGGGAAAAAGAAACTTGGCCACAATGGAATGCAATTTTTAAATCTGGTCGCCAATATTTACTAAGCGGCGGCATTGAGAGATTTAAAAAAAGATCGTTGCACATTTATTTAATTATAAGGGTAAAACGTTTCAAAATTTCTATACGAGAATACCAACTGATTCATTCTCTCATAGAAAGTTTAAAGAAAAAGTAAGGTGGATGGATACGAATGTGTCGTATTTTTATTGAAATGTCCATTTCCAATTTCGAGCATTTGTCCTCCCAGTGAATCATCTCAACCAAAGTTGTTTCGATGTTCGCATTGAGTTACCAACCTCTTGTTGTCGGATAGACCGGGGACATAAAAATGGGGCCAGGAAAGAATAATAAGTTAATTAATCGTTCTCGCTACGCCATTTATTTAGTGGGAGGGTATGCAAACATCATAGACAAACATATCTTTGAACGCAAAACCATAGATCGATTGAAAATCAATTTTCATGCGGGGTTTGAACCCGTGGACACCGCAATTCACAAGTGTGCGAATGGGACAAACACAATCGTTCGCTGGCCAATTGGATACATGACCGGGAATATATTTTAATCCATGTCCGCTCCCAATGTGAAGCATATGGCCTCCTAATGGAGGTATTTCAACATAAGTTTTTCTACGAGAACTGTTTGTTACTCAGTCGCTCGACATCACTTTTTTTTCTAAGTGAGTACTAGGGAAAGAAAGATAAGGCTAGAACAAAACTAGTGGTTGGCTAATCGCTATTGCTACACCCATTTATTAAAAGATCAGAAGTATGGGAGGAGAGGAAATGATGTAAATTGACATCACAAACACCCAGTCTTCAATCACAACTTTGAATTGAATAGTTCTCAAATTCACTGTGATTTGACCAGGAATCGAACCCAGTCCTAATTGATCGGTAGAGCAAGCTCTAACCGACTGGGCCACAGCAGGTGACAATTAGATAAATTTATTATTATACTGTACTCCTGTTTCAGAAAAAAAAAACAAATTCAATTAATGACGTCAAATACAAATGTCGTTATACAAAATTCACAGTTTTAATTGGATTCGAAATTATGCTATTATTTAATCGAATTATTAGTTTTATTTCGACATAAATAATGACGATACAATACGATTAATCTAATCATTGATTTTCCCACGGGTGTGCCCCAGTAATAATAATGTTATTTTCTACACTCATAGTAATGATACAATTATTATGAAAATAAACAAAAGGCGCCGCTAGCGTTTTTTATGAGGGGGTAATCGTCTTTACGTTTCTTCATTTTTCTGGAAGCGTCTTTCGAAAAGATTGGGACGTTTTTATTTTTATGGTTGACACGGGTCTACCGTAACGCTTTGTTATGTTTTCGGGTTTTATTAATATTTAATAGGAATACGTGTTTGACCACGTAACAGAACAATACCAGATACTATTATTATCATTGTACAGATATAACCTAAAATACATAAAAAGTATACTGTATTATTTGGATTGAAATTGTTAGAGTGATCGTTAAGTTAAAAAGTATTTAATCTCAAATTATGATCAGTTTATATTTTGGTTGTCTTTTTGGTATAGTACTGTTTAGGGACTCTGTCGTCTACCGTGTCGAGACGTCCCTGGACTTTTTTGGAAAATGACCCGAGAATTGTGACTGATTTATAATGTGCTAATAACATGTACATTTTAATTTTGGAAAAAAAACAATTCTTGTGGTTAAGAAACCCTCAAAAGGACTGATGTGTATTGAATGAAAGCAGGTATAAGAGGGGAGCCCCAATAAAAACGGACACGACAAGATCGGGACGTGACACCTACCCGGGGTTTTAACAAAATTAAGTATGCATATATAAAAGGGATCTGATAGAAAAACAGATGTTTGGGATTTATAATTTCGTAGAAGTTTCAAATACCATATAATATAACTGTACCAAAAGCAAATTACAAAATATTAAAATAAAATGTTCATACCTGAAGTTGTTTTATTGTATAAATGTTTTTTCACTATTTCACAAAGATACCAATGTCTCAATAAGACAAAAAAGTCTAAAAGCTGCATTGTGAAGTTACGGTCATAAATTTACTCCTGACGGAGGAATTATTAAGCGTTGTATTAAAAAAACGGGATTTTTACTAAATAGTGCGTACTTTCAAAAGGCGCCGAGTGTATGAAATACATAAATACATACATGCAAATATTTAATTTTAGTAAAATTATAATTATATTGAAGGGGAAATAAAAGTCTCGAGTCTCATGATTTCCCGGGACTTTGACTTTATCACGCCTCAAGCCCCGAAATTTGAAAACCCCGAGACTTCAGAATCCATAGACTACTGCTTTATAATAAACAGTGATACCATGACATTTTAAATTGTTTATGATCAGATATTTTTTTTTATTTGAGTTGCGATACAAAGTTTATTTAACTAGTGAGCTTCATACGGAAAGTGCATGGGCATAGAGGTAGATGAAGTAGAAGTAGAAGTGAACGTGCTTATCAATGTGTACTCCGAATAACATAATGGAGGAGAGAAGATACAGTTGCATTTCATAGAAAATTGATACCACGGACGATTCAGATGTGAAGGAGGTTATCTTTACAAGTGAGATAAAGGAACTATTTAGAATCTGTAAGTACTTAGATTATTGAAAAGAAACATCCAGAAAAAGTTGCAACTGGTCTTGCGTTAAAGCTTTTTAATGACACACCTTTCCGAAACATTCTAGAAAAGAGTACGAAGGCAACCTCTTCTTTTATTGAAGCTAAACGAAAAAAAAAGATAATTATTGTGATATTATTTATTTTGACTATTAAATAAATACATGTTTTCCTATTTAAAAACCAATATCAGAAAAATATTGTGTTTTAACGGATTAATGGCATTTCAAATTATTTGACATACGGACAATTTGAGTTCCGAGCTCAGTCACGGAACGAATTAAACTCATATGTCAAGGTATTCACTTCCGGTCAAAATATAATCAGTAGATTATATGAATAGTACGTCACTGGTTTCGATCAAGTTTAAACAAGTAGTTGATTAATTATCAAATTGACAAACCGGTCCAGATCATTCTATAAAATTGTGACATCAACACAAAAAAAAGAGTTTTATTTGTATAAATATAAAACATTTGCGCCGAGAGTATACATACATTGAACACCTGACAAATAATTGCTTTTACTACTATTAAAAATAAAATTAAAAAGTTTTTTAAATTTTTTTTTCAGTTTAAGATGAAATACATTTTAAGCTAAGCGGGAGAGTATTTACACATTACAAACATTAGCAATATGATAATCTCATCAAACTGAGTTCAATCTCTAAAGATGCACGAGAAAATTATATTTAGTTAAATAAAAAATAACATTTTTGATCCCCGAAAGTATTAAAAAACAAAATTGGAAATATTATAAAAGTAAATTGAAATTGAGCGCGCCTAACTCTTTTACGGAATATGAAATTGTATTCGGATGTACCTAAATACATTTCATTCATTAAATAAACAGATAACGAATGACTAAAAAGCTCGTAGAGAATTTCAGAAGCTCATTTAACAAGTAATAACTTCCGCTCAAAGTACAAACATAATGTAAAAGCTTAAAGCTGAATAATACAGGTAAGAGGATAATTAGATTTGGTTCATATTTAAGACGAATTTGTCTTTCGCTTTTATGATGATCACAAAACGAACGAAGCACTGAGTGGTGATTTCGGGATAATCTCGTCTAAATTATTACAAACATACATTTTATTGATTCAGCGCTTTTCGTGATTGGGTAGTAAGAATATTATAGTACCTGATATTGATTTTAGACGACTTTTTAATATTTCGTGTTGCTTTGGCACATTTATAAGTATCGTATAAGTTATTGACCGATTTAAAAGCGTTGAATTTTTAATGAATTTGCTATCATATATACATATATGATTATAATAGTTTTAAAATAAACTATGAATAAGCAAATATAAGTTAAATAAAATATTAATTTAATATTGGAAGTATATTTTGACGCAATATATAATAGCATAATTGATCGCACATAAAAATTTCATTTGCGGAAAATTCATGACGAGCAAAACTACCACAGCGTCAACTGATCGCGAGTTGGTTTTGTGTCGTCGCAAGAAGGCTCCTGTGGTTTTAACGTAGAAAACAAATTAAGCCAATATCTCTTTCAATTACCTTATCAGAGAACTAGTGTTTAGGTAAAAGTTCTTATCTAAGCTTCGTTTTCAGAAGTGTGTAATAAAGAATAGAGTGAAAACATCACATATACAATTTTTGTCAGTGGATCAGAATTGGGAAGCCCAAGATCACTCGACCATTTGCGTATATATATCGACTGTGGAAAGGAATAAGGACGTAACCCACAGTTTTTTCAAAACAGCTTTTTTTTCGATAATCACAATGTATTAAACTTGACACACGTTCTATTAAAAGGATGTAAGCTGTGATGCCGAATAAGAATCTAAATTTAGCTTTTAAAATTGAAAAAAGATGAGTTTGTGAAAATTGAAACCAAAAAAAAGACCGAAAAAACAGTTTTTTCTAAACTATTTATTTAATTAATATTAGATTATGTCAATTAAACAACGGTTTAGAAGTCTCCACGCACTTCAAGGATGTGTATATTTCATAATTTGCATATGGCCCAAAATCATGACAACACGTTTTTTTGTGCCTCCTGTAAAGTTTGCTACGTGTGAGTTACGTCCTTTTTCCTTTCCACAGTCGATATATTATGTATGGAGAATTTGCTGTATAAGTCAACTGAATTATCGGTAATTTGAGTTTCCAGCGTGTCTTTATTAGCACGCAATCTCATTGAAAAATGCAAAAATTGATACAGACAAGTACTTTTAATACACGCAAGGCATCTCCCAAGTATTGTTCCTATTAAACTGACTCACTTTCTGAGAAAAAGTAAATTTGTTTTACTTTTATAATTTCAAGAACAACGAAATGAAACGATCGCAAATTCAGTTGGCATTTTACCTGTGATACATTTCGGCCATTTGCTGTGTAAATATCACCCATGTGGGTCGAAATTTTGAACTGAAAGAATAATATATTTGATAAGGGACGGAGGTTCCGAAATTGTAGCGATTTTTAGTCGCCAAAATGGTCGGCCGTCTCCATTTTTATGCGTCACATTTTTCGTCCGTGACATTTTTTATTCGTCACTTGTTCCAAACGAAAATTGTAAGGTTTTTGATAAGCCAGAGCGCTGAAGCAAACTCAAATTAATAATTAAAGCCATATTTCTTTTCGTAAAATCAGTGCCTACTTCAAGTCGTTGGTTGAGAACTGTTTATTTACACGTGGGTGAAATATTTTATAATATTGTTTGTTTGAAATATTGACAGACGAGAGTCTTTGTCTCTTGCTTAAGGACAATTTTAATTAATACATTCATTTTTAATCAATTTATTGATTTGTTTAAGATTTCGACGAAGAATTGAAGGTTCGATAAGATTTGAAGGTGCTTGGTGGAATTTCAATATTAAATTTGAATCGTTCAAATTATGTACACTCCCACAGATTTTGTCACTAACGACCCGGGTTTCGCCTTTTGTCATCTTCAGGCGTTCAAGTGCACGGATGAACTTGAACTGAGAGTTCTGTCAGTCAAACTGTCAGTTCAAATTCATCCGTGCACTTGAACGCCTGAAGATGCCGAAAGGCGAAACACGGGTCGTTAGTGACAAAATCTGTGGGAGTGTACATAATTTGAACGATTCAAATTTTTTATTGATTTGTGTCGAAAAGCGTAATAAAGTTTTAACTTTTCTTTCGGTCTAGAAAAAAAAGTGTAAAGCGATCGATTAGCTACCATTTTTTTTCTCAATCCGCTATTATTTTTTTACTTCTCTAAAGAATAAGGTTGAGCGCCTGATTAACAATCAGTCATCGACAAATGGCCGCCGGCTGCGTGGCAGAGTGGTCAACGCTGTTGGCTTCAGTTACGGAGGTCACGGGGTCAAACCACAGAAAGGAATGTTTTTATTAATTGATTTAAAGATAACCGTTCGAAGGCATGGATGAATTTATTTTCAAATGGGTGTAACATCGAGAAGCTTGGGATCAAACACGCATAAATCCAATTTAAAAAGAAAATGAGATATCATTATAATATTGGAGTTCTGATTCAAAAGAACAGAATTTAATTGATAACGTCGTTAATTAAATGTACAAATATGACCTTATAATCAAATCTGCAACACAAAAGTTTTTATAAGAAAAATGTGTTATTCTCTGTTTAGGAGAAAATGGATTTGGCCATTTTTGATCAATTGACAAATAATTTATTCAATTTGATTTTAATTTGACGATCAGAGAATAACATTGAATGGTCTGTTCGAAACAAATGCAAAAAAAAAAACACTGACATATATTTGTTTATTTAAATCAAATAAGTTTTAAGCTATAACGGAAAAATGCATTTTGCAAAATAGAATCTGTAATCTGACTGCAAATTTACTATCATTTATAATGTGACAAGTGATTGTTTATTGTTTATTTGATTTTTTTTATCTCATTGATTCGAATATGTGTATACATGCTATTGTATTGCAATTTAAAAAGAATAGATTGTGCTACATTGTTTGTGATAATCGCAATATTAAAAAAAAAATCTCGATTTAAATTCACCTTTGCATTAATTAAATGCCGTAAGGTTAATTAAAACAAATTAATTCGATCGCGTAAAAGTTTATCAATTTCTGTAATTTAAAATGCTCCCCCGCTTTACGCTTCGGTATTAACAATTCACGAATACTCTGTATTTCCATTAAGGTTGTAGCTGGTACTTCATTTTTGACACATCCTTTATCAAATCATCAATATCAAACACAACCTATCTCCGGGGATTGCCTCGACTCCACTTGGACGAATTTATAAACCTTATATTGTTTGTAGGTCAACCATTGCATGTTTATTTTTTTACTCTCTATTATTTCAATTCGGAAGACAAAAATGATTTTACAGTGATTTACTTAGGTATTCCTTATAATTTATTTAAAGACGATATGTCGTCAGGTTATGACCTGCCAATTTAATTATTGACGTGACATGCTTAATTCGGATTATCTAGCTTACCGTGCCCATGGAAATATGATTTAACATGAATTATTACAAATAATCCTATCACAAGGTGCTTACATCCAGAATATTTGTTGGGATGATAAATTGTTAAAAAGTTAAAAATGATAATACTCGTGATGAGCAAAAGCTTTATTAAAAAATGTTTAATAGGTACAAAAAAGTATTTTATTTTTTTAATGAATATTCCATTTATTTAATATGATGGCATTTCTCCAAGGATGGACAATAGGGCTTATACAAAAACCGACTTTAAAAAAAACCGGTTTTCGAATGTCAATACTGTACGAAAACCGGTTTTCGAAGTTTTACAAAAAATGGATAATTCAATTAAAATAGCGGAAAAAGTTAATTTTTTTAATGTTGTTTATTTATATACATAATAATACAAAACAACAAATTATTTGGTGTTACTCTTCAGAAAATATGATTTAAGAAAACACAAAGCGTCCAATGATCGTTTTGTAACAAAATTTCCTGATATCGAAAATACCCTTTCGCTGGGTAATGATGCGGGGCATATGGTCTTTAAGCCATCAAATAAAAGATCGTTTTTTCTGTCCTTTTGTTTATAGACTCGTTTATGGAAAATTTATCACAACCGGTTTTCGAATGTCACATATTTAGCAAGAAAACCCGTTTTTAAAACTGGATTTTAAAAACCGACAAGCCCTAATTGACAGTGACAGTGAACACTTTAAAAGTGATTACGGATTTTTTTAAAAGAAATATTTGTCATTACAGCTAATGCCAATGCGTCAAATATTTTAATGTTAGAAGATCATACGAAAAAAACTCATGCAAATTTATAGAAACTCACTCGAAATCAACTCAAGGAAAATTGACATCACAAATATCCATGTCAAGGGTCACAAATTTGAAATTGAAAAATCTCACACACACAAAAGTTTCACATTGACCTTACCAAGAATCTAACCCATACCCGTCTGGTCCGTAGAGCAAAGCTTATATTTATATATATATATCATTATTTATGTTTTTTTCAATAAAAAAATGAGTTTCCCCATTTTATAAGGGGAACATCTTTCATGAATGGCAACATTCTTAAGAAACAATATTTATTCTTTAGTATTCCATTTTTAAAAAGTTCACATTTATTTTAGTACTAAAATTGACAGGTACTTTTTTGACCATGTTTCGTATGTCAGCCAACTTGTTTATAAGATCACATATTTGGTCAAGTCCTTATGGTTCTACCAGCACAAAACTTATTTCCCTTTGTGAGTTTGCAAAATGGGAAAAAGAGCGGTGGAAATCGATATTTAAGTTCAATGTGAGATGTTATTCGTTGACGAAAATTAATGATTGAATGTAATCAGATCAAACACAGAAGTCGATGTTATAGAAAATAATTATAAATTTTCACATGAAATTTACAGGTGTTAGGCTATGCTATATGCATTTTGTAAGCCTTCGGAAACCTGTCAGGGGTAATTGCTTCACTCTTAAAAATACCTAAAATTTTAATCGACTATATAAATCACATCGTTTTCAAAAATGGGGACTATGAGTTTTAAGCGCATTAGTTATTTATTTAATTCATTATTCATAATCATAAGTTAAAAAATCCATCATTTTTCAAGATACTTCAAGCGTAGCTCATGTTAATCTCAAATAACTCTCCGAAAAAATTCAATTGCAATCAATTATTTTAACGTTCAACTCAAAGATTCATAAAAAAAAATCAGAGTTATATTATTATTCCGGAAACGATGACAATGCACACCTGTAGTGACGTTATTAGCAGATCCTTAGCAACTAATCAGGGTTTATAAAATAAACCAACATCCGTTTTATATAAATAAATAGTACACCTACAGTTAAGTCTTTGTTATTTTCGATTAAGCTAAAGTGAGATCAATATTTGAAACAAAAAACAACGAACATACTTGCACGCACGACGTGTAACGATATTATCCATTCCAGGGGTTACCAACATTTTTGGACCCCAGATTGTATTCTAAAATATAGGATGGGCGGCGGGCACCACATTTTTCCAAGGTTATTTATAGCCCAGGTATTTAACAATTTCCCTAAATTATCGGCGTGACTCTTTTTTTTTAGCTCTTCCAAGTATTTTAAAATACAAAATCCCAGGAATTTAACGATTTGTCCAAATTAGTTGGCGGGCGCACCGAAATCGGTCGGCGGGCGCCATGGCATCCGCGGGCTTTGGTAACGACGCCTGTTCGGTTATTGACTTATAAAACTGTAAAATGATTTTTAAAATGAATACTATGCTAAAAATCCTTGTTTTAATGGAGTATCGGTCGGTATAAATGAAGGAAGTGTAAACAACTTTAATGAACTATTTCGAACGTTGTGTTGGAGTATTGAAGATTCTGTTGATGTTCATAAGTGAATAAGTATAAAAATAAACAGAAGAAGTAAATACACATAATACATACATTATTATATAAACATACATGTCATGTCAGTATATTAAAGTGAAATTTTGAAAAAAAAAAACAAATTCTACATAAGCCAGATAAAGTTTGAAGTAAGTACATAAGTAGGTATATCAAATGCAGAAAAGATTTGAATTGTGCTGAGTTTTAGTAAAGGATTCAGTGCGTCATGTTTTTTTTATAAATAATTACAGAAAATATAGAAATTTTGGTGCATTTCATGTGTATATAAGTGCTGTAAAAATTGGAAGCGGTGCTCCAAATATCCTTTTGTGATCAGTCCAGTTAGAAAAAAGTTGTGAGAGGAGATGAAAAGAAAATCAAGTTACAGGATTGAAATTATATTGTATGAAATGACAGTGATATGTGAACATATAAGTACAGGTTATTAATTTAAGAATTCACTGCATTCCTTCCAAGGTCTTCCGTTTACGATGCCTATTGAAAACTCCTATTTATTTTTTTTACACTTTGTAAAATATCAAATATCATATCAAACACACCATTCAATTTTCTAAATAATAAATTGATAACATTTAAGTGGCTAGTTTTGTAATTTAATCATCAGTGTTACATAAGTCTATGGTCAGTCGAGGGCTTAGGTTGACGAAGGTCTATCTACAAAAACATATTTTTAAGTTCACTAAGAAAACAGGTGATTAAACGTTGTGCTTAAAGTATTATAATTTCATTTTTAGGTATAACCAATCGTTTATTATGTAGCTTTGTATCACTGATAATTATGATAATGGCATTGCCAAAATCGAGCTTATCTTAGAACTCGTATTTTTGTAGATAGGTCCTTGTAATCTTCGGTGTTCGTTTTTTTTTGTGCAAAACATAATAAATTTACATTAAACATTAAATAATTCTAAGTATTCTGTAAGTTTTACTAAATAAAACAATATTTAGTTTTCTAATAAATTTCAAGATTAATTTTTGGCTACACAATGAATGCATTTAGTAACAAAAAAGTTTAGTAATAATTATTTCAAAAGAAAGTACAACAATTTTGCTGTAGTTTTAAACATGTTATTTTATTGTTTATTTCAAACGGTAACGATTTGAAAGCAATTGTATTAAGTCTACTCGAATATAAAAATTAATCATAGCTTTATCGCAAATATCTTATGATTATTTTGGATCAATTTTGATAATATTTATTTTGAGCGTTGATATTTTCACTTGTCTCAATAAAGTATTCATGTATTATAGAATAAGATATAAACGAAAAACGTCACATTACTTAAGTATCTTAAAAATACTTCAAAACCACTGGCTTACGGTGTTGGCACTGCAATTCACAGTTTTCCTCTATATACCAAGGCAGCATAAATATTTTAAATTAACTTCAGCAATTAGATTTATTTGAAAAGGCAGCATCAAAAGTGCACCATTACTCATCAGTAAAATTAAAACCAAGATACGACAATAAATAACAAATATTTTGGTACCCTCTAAATAACCTTTCAATGCGCCTATTCATTTTAAATGTCTTAGAAATTACTTTATTTCCGAACATGTGGATTTGTGTCTAGTTTCGCTTTTGTCAAAACGTTATATTATGTATGAAATTGCTGTTTCATGACCGAGTTCCATAACAAAATAACGATCGAGAATTTTATTTTACTTCTCATATTCTTGCACGTTACATTATGTATGTACTACATTTATTACAACTATGTTAAAACTATAATTTTTTACTGAATATTTAAATATAAAATGATTCATCTTATTTATGCACACCGCTGACTTTGTAATCCAAGCTTAGCCTAAGTATATTTTTTAACAATTCAAAAAATAACTCGTATATTTTGCAGTTCCTTTTGAATTATTTCAGGCGAACACAATCTATTTTCACACACTCGTACATTTAAATAAAATAACTGTCTAAAGGTTTTCGGATATCTAACAATGGACTGAAGGCTTAACATAGAACACATACTAAAATATCTACGAGGGGTAGTGGCTATTTTTTAATGCTATAACGTTTTAGTTCAAATAATTTACACACATTTACATATTTACAACGAAGAAAAGGTTGTGCTTTGATTGAAAGAGTAAATAATCGACAAATGAAAAAGTAACTTTTACAATCAAATAATAGATTCTGTTGTTTATTTAATTAGTTATAAATTTACACAGCAAAATTCTTTTAACCTTACGTTTGAGAAAAAAAATGTAATAACGATAAAGTAAAGGTGAATCTATTTCATTCAAGCGTGTGGTGTCATATTTGTTTTGAAAATTTAATTTCAGTTTTAGTGGTCTACCATTTTCTTTTATTTAAATCACGTTTAACTGTTAAATTAATAAAACTCGCCGCTGCAATCCCGCACAAATGAAATTCGTCAGTAAAATATTTTAAAATTAACAATGATTGGTGAAAGCCTCACAACATACTTTCTGGTAGATTTTACAAAAAATTTTCATTCCGAGCTAAGTAAGCCTGTAAAATCATAATGAAAAAAAAGTTATATGTTAGATGCTTTCCACAATAATTGGAATTTTTTAATAAATATATTTATGTACCACACCAATAAGCGCAATAACTGTAACTATTAAAATTATGTGTATACTTTTTTAATGGATTCAGCTTCTATATTTACGTTTTTTCTTATGGCTGTATTCTTCTGACAAAAAAAATAAAAATTTCAAATTCAAAACATAGATCTTGTTGTTAAGCCATTAATGTTAATTTTAATGGTATAATAATAAAACCATTTCTTTGTTTAAAACGAGTTATAGTAATTATGTTCCATCGGTATTTGAAGTTAGAGCAAACATTAAAATAATTTAAAGCCCACAACTTAAGCAGGTTTAAATAAATATTTATTTGAACACGAAATATAAAAATGGAAAGTTCTTCAATAAGCGGCTGGTAAGTATTCGATATAATTAACTATTGTTAAATATTAAAATATTCAGTTGGAATATAATGCAACTTAGTAAGTATTAAATAATATTTTGTTACTTAATAATGAACAATACGGCTCTTTGATGAAAATTATTTTATTTTAAATTCATTCTGTCATAGCAGAGGTTTATCTGGATTAATTCCAAGTTGACTTTGAACAAGTAAAATGAACAAAGAATACATCACAATAGAGGTGAACTGACAAAAGAGCCCTCAAACAACCTTTAATTGTTCAATTCAAAACTATGAATATTTACAAAATATGTATTGTTGTTATAAGCACAATATTTAGTATACGATATGATCTATTTCGATGAAAGATGTACGTCTATATGGACAAACCGCTAAAGGAGTCATTTCTGATGAAATCTTTATGAGGGGATGTCAAACTAAACGATTTTAAAATAAAAAATGGCGTGCGTCACACAAAAAATGAACAGCAAAAATTCATTCGTTAGTTTCTCTACTTCACAATATTGGTCTGCAATGGATACTTATGGAGATATAACAATGTTGCAATCAGTTATATTTTTTATATTTGTTTGAAAAATGTAGTGTTGTAAAGAAAAAGTTTGATGTATAGGCTTTCCCTTAGGTAAAGCAGATTCCTGCATAGTTTTTTTATCAACGAACTGTCAAAATTATTTGTTTGATTATTAATTAATTCAATCTGAGATTAGGTTACATTAAGTTTTACGTGTATTGCGTTAAAATAATATAAATTGGAATTTAGATAAACAATTTTGATTTTGTAAATGTTTTTAATCGATAACGTTAAAAATAACTTTTGTTTTGTTTTATATATTTTCCATTTTAAAGATTGTTATTTTTTTTCAAGCTTTAATTGATACTATTTTTTAAACGTATAGAATAACGTTACCAGATGTGTAGTTTTGTAAGTGTATTGTGCCTAAAATACTAGACACAATATAAAGGCACTGTGATAGAAATTTAAACAGCGGTTATCAACATTTACAGGCCAAACAGTCCCAATCTTATGTTGTACGATATACTGAATGGAATGAAATCATTATTTTTGGTACAATTCAATGGCGCCTGTGTATCCATAGCTGACAGTAAACAGCATTTTTGACGAGACTTAATGGACTAAGGAATCTAAAGGAAAGCCTATAGTATTTGTTTGTTCTGTTTGGATGCAATGTAATAGGTAATTTATACGTTTTAGAGTACGATACCTCACGTATAACCAGCCGCAAGCAAAGAATATTTTATAATTGCTGAAAAACAAGGAAAACAATTATTTTTATTGACTGTCTATTGACATTTAATATTGTTATTATATGCATAGTGTTTTATTATTGTAGTGTGTTCAGTTATGAAATAAATGATTGCAATGAATAGCTGATATTGATAACCTAAATATTCTATAAACGTAATAACCACAGTTCACGTTTATTGTTCTTAACAGCATTTCTTTTAGATAAATATGGGGACCCGAATATAATCATAATCATAAAATTATAAATAACTAAATAAAATTTTCTAATATCTCAAAATTAAAAACAAAGAAAAAAGAAAGTGTTTCATTCTCGAATTCATGTTCAAGAACGAACACGGTAAATAAAAAAAATCATATTTTTACTAAACATTTTAGAATAAAATAATGACCACATTTTGATAACAGTGTATAAGAGAAATATGAACTAAATAATACATTAAATAAATGTATTTAAGAATAGCTTGACGATCCAAAACTATAGAATTGATTAACTGGTGAACGACTCATTGTATATTATATATAAAGTAATATCAAAACATAAATTTAAAACACGGTAAAAGTAAATATTTCAAAAAAAGTTCACGAGCAGCCAACCTAATCAAAAATAATATTATTTTTGATTTGAATTGTTTCATGAATCGTTGAGTTTACTAACTAAAGACTTAATTGAAGATATATTAAATAATAGGTTCACATGCTTACGATTTCCAGCCTACTGTAGAAAAAAGAATCACCTAATCTAAAAACTTTCAACGGAATATTTTAAAATACACCCTTTTGTTTTCTAAGATGTATTGATTTCAAAACGAAGAAAACATAAGATTTGTATGGATAATATTTTTATAAAAGTATTTCAGCAGTTGATATTATGTTACTATTTACCCATGTAATGCAAGAACACCGAATTTGTTGGGCGCCGGTGATTAAATGCACGTTTGTATAGGAGTTTCAAGTTACATGGCTAACAAACGTAAAAATATTTTGAATGTTATCAAAGCATATTTACTATTCACTTACTATTTTGGTTCGTTGTTATTTTTTCATCCGTGTTTCTATTTTATCAAAAAAATGGTGAAATGATAAATTTTAATAGTAAGTTTTTCCACATTATTAAATAGGACTTAATATATTTCTTTTATTTTACTTTAAAATATTATGGTTGAAAACTTGCCCTTAGTGAGGCACTTCCTGCGGCCCGTTGAGTATTTTTGTGTCGCTCACATAAATAATGCATATTTGTATTTTTAGCGCCAAATAAACATACTTCTCAATTCTAATAGTCAAACAATTAGATATATTGAGAACTTTCATTAATATAATAATATAATGTATTGCATATTTTATCTCTCAATAGAGTTTTAATTGATATTTTTTTAACATTTCTTTCCATGAATAGTTGACTATTTTCAAAACAGATTATTTACCAATTTGAACTCTATCATTGCTCAAGTTGAAAAACAAAATTTTCTTCTAAATAAAATTTCGTGCTTCTAAAATGAATGATGAAATGATAAATAAACATATTTTATACCGGAAATTTAACGAAAAAGAAAAAAAGATGATTCTTCTTCATTTTTAATGTCTGATACGCTTGTTATTTCGGATGAAAGAATTTTCCCAATAATGATATTATACGATACATCAAATTTCTTGAAAAATGACTGATTGTAATACGATATTGCCTTTCAAACAGTATGCCTTCAGATATATAATCAGTTAATGTTATTAACCTGTATTTTAACATTAAATACGGTGCTATTTATTTAATATTTGGCTATTATTAATAAACGATAAATAATTATCAAATTTGGTACAGTACTTTGTGTGAAATTATACAACACATTATTATATACAATTATTGTATTAAGTGAATATGTTGTGTAATAAGTTTTTGTAAAAATTATCTTGCAAGAAAACTGTATAAAATGTTTTTTTATAATTTGATGCAGTGACTGAACATATCAAATTTAGACGGGCTATATTGTCATATTAAAATACAAAAAAAGTGAAAATATTTAAATTGATTGAATATAAATATATATTTTTGTTATAGTAAGTAAACGCATAATGCCAATTCACACGCTAGTTTTAAGGTGCTTAGTAAATGATAATTATTATATTTTTAATCAGGTCAAATTAATGTATAAATAGCTAATATAAAAATATAAGATACGTACAAGATTAAGTATTGTTCCGGAAAAACTTGCAAATCGATTTAAGTAAGTGAACAAAAACTAAAATTAAAGTGTTTCTTTTAGATTATCATGAAAGAGCTAAATATTTTTCTTTACAGTTTGCCAGTGCAATAACTTTATATTAAGCTAAAAAGTGCATTTGAAAAAAGTGATCTCAATATTTGTAATAATACAGTGAAAAATTTCATTTTAGAATTAATTAAAAAAAACAATAAAATTTTTGATACTGAAAAAATCATAAATTTTATGTTAAAATATTTGTTATATATTTTTTTTATATTCATTCCCAACGGCCTTTTTTGCAGTTATGCAAATAAAAAGAAATGAAAATAAATACATTGCATTTTCCATAAGTTTTATTCAAAATGAATTGCGATTAACTCTCAAAGAAAATACAGCACAACACTTAAAAATGAACAATTAATGTTGTCCGTGTTTGTAATTGAACCTGAAATCTTCGGATTAATACGTAAAGCTTAAACTACGTGGTAACTATAGTAATATTAAATGCTATAAACTCAGTTAACACTTAAGTCTGCAAAATTACCATTCCTAGTCGTTTATATTAGTGGTTCCCAAACTGGTGTCCGTTGATTTTCTTAGGGGATCCGAGAATTCATTTTTTTTAAACTTTTTTAAACAGAATTTTAGATAAGGTGGCAGCAAGACTATTTGTTTATTGCAAAAAAAGCCTTGATAATACGTATTCCTTTTGTGATTATATACATATGTAAAACATAATTTTACTACTTTCGATGGATTCGGCGGTAACTTTGTGGAAGTTCATTTTAATATAAAATAAAAATAACTTTGATTATTCCACGTATTGTGTATCAAAATGTGACACGTGTTTCGCCTCTTTCAGGCAGGATAATTTTACTTTTAAAATAAACTCATCTCATTTTTTTTAAGAGGGACTTTAGAAGATTCTTTGCGAGTAAGCATTTCTGACGTTGAACCAGATATTGATTTGCTATATAAAAATATGCAATCGGATCAATCTCATTAAATTATTTTTGTAAGCTTCATATATGTGTTGTTTTAAAATTTTGTTTACAAGCAAGATCCAATCTATTGTGATAAAATATTTAAATGTGTGCATGTTTTCATAGTAACTATTAATACCAAATAAAGATTTTGACGACTGATTTTTTTTTTCGAAAGAGTTCGTAGTTTATATTTTCAGATTAAAGGGGCCGTGGCATGAAACAGTTTGGGAAACACTGGTTTATATAATGTTTAAAAGTGAGAAAAATATAAAAAAATGTACGTTATGGACTACTTTATAAATATATTGTTAACATAGGAACAGGAAACCATTATAAAATGAGACGGTTTGAATTCATTTAAAAAAATACATATTACAACATCATATCCAATTTATAATTATTAAATCAAAATTAAATTTATTTTCTTGTTGTCACTAAAATATTTTATATTATTTTTGATTACAAAATTATTTAAATCCTAGCGGTCCACCAAATACCCAAACATTTTTGGTTGGACATGACCGTTTTTGTGGTATATAATATGTGTACCAAGCGATTGATTGCACATGTAAACGAGAACGTTTATTTTACCAATAATTTTAGATTGGTGATTTATCCTTCACTGCAATGAATATACGTAAGAATACATGCACATTTTTTTTTACAAAAAAGTGATTAGAAAATATAATTATTTAAAAAAATATTTTCAATGTGTAATATACGTATTTTCTAGTTTTAAAAACCACGCAGTGTTTGGTTCAATCAAATTTCAAGTATCAAACAAAGTCTAAATCACATACATATTAAAATAGGTTAGTGAGAGACAGAAAGCGATAAGAGTTTAATGTTAACGATTTACAATGACATATTATTGATGTAAATTTATTCCCACGTAAATACGGCTGCTGTTATAAAAATGAGGTTGTACATTTTTATATAATGTTAATGTTTATATGAAGATGATGATTTTACAAAGCCTCTAAAGGGAGAGCTATGACAGAAGGGTTGTAAAGAATAAAAACTTACGTGGCTTCTGAAGGTACAGCTTGTTCACCGATAAGCTTTTCCGCCTTGGCTTGAGGTGGAGGATACGGCTGGATCAGCGGTTGGGTGTGATATACGACGCCCGGAATCAGATCCTCGATGTCGTCCTATAACCATGATAAACGTCAATATTGAAACTCAATGCCAAAGACAATCATATTCATGTTTGCTTAACGATGTTAATGATAAAGAAAATATTTGAAGTTTTTAATTTGCGCCAGTCTTGAAAAAAACATAATTTATAGCACTTTTTTATCAAATTTCTGATCGTGATGATTGAATATGTTCTTTTTCACTCAAGGTCTCAATCTGTATTTAACTTGAATACTGTGTTTGATTACTATAAATATATTCGATATTTCTGCCGTGAACACAAAAAGAGTGTCAAAAACAGAAATTTTCTAACAGCCAAAGTAGGTTGAATATATTCTAAATGTTTTTTTGACTAAAGATAAAACAGTCAAAGTAGATTTTTCCGGGATACCGCTATTTCTTTAATGGCGGAATCCCAGGCGTAAACACGCTAAATTCTTTATCACTATGATACGAATACAATATTCTTTGATTAAGATAATGTGACTGCAACAGTGGTTCGTTTCGTCTTCTTACCTCTACGCCACTCTCTCGATACGTTGGACAAACAATACCGGTAGAGCAAGGTCTTTGCGACGCTGGTCTTCCGTTGTTAGGACATCCATGTTCACCTCGTCCTAATCCAACGCCAATTTCTTCACCAGATTCGCCAGCTGATGATGAAGCGGCCGATGAATCTCCCCCACTGCACTGGACGCCACGCACTTGCACGCCACTACCGCATGAGACTGAGCACTGGAAGATGAAGAAATGTTACATTGAGACAATGATTTAAAAGAATACATTGATATTAAAAACAAACGCAGGCGAGATGTGTCTATTAGAGTTGGATATATATTATATATCTAATTTTGGTATTTTTCAAACAAAAGATACACACCCGACTTATTTAACTTTAAAGTTATTCTTTTCTCATTGTTCATATTTATAAGTTTTTATCAGAATAAAAACATAAATTTGCACAGCTGGATGCATCAAATTATTAACAAACACGCGTCAAAACCAGGCATTTATTAAAAATATGGTATATAATAAAGCATTAACAGAATATTAATAGAAGCACAATATTCCTTTGTATTTCATTCCACTATATTAATTAGGTCAGGACTGGTTTCACTTATTGTGAGCGTTGTCAACTGATAAGATCAGTTGACAGATCGCTGACAGATCAGTTGACAATGCTTGCAATGAGAGAAACCGGTCCTGACCTAATTAATAAAGTGGAATGAAGTACAAAGGAATATTGTGTTTTTATTAATATATGTAATGCCTTTCCATCAAGTATTGACAGTGAACACCCTAAAAGTGATTAACATAATATATTATTTATTATATTTATCGAGATTTTTCTATATATACGATCTAGACTAGCATTGTAAAAAAAATATTTTAAAATGAACAAAAAATCTATTTAGAAAATCGTCTCTTGTTGATATAGTATAGCTGTATTGATTATTTAAATTTAAAGTATAAAATAGTATTTTCAAGGAGCTTCAATACAATTTTCAGCAGGTAAAACTTACTTAAATTAAATGTCTTCCGGAAACAATTTACTTTAGCGTTATAATTGAAATTAAAATATGTGTATAACCATACTTTAAATAGCCGTGAAAGATACTATAATTTGATTGCTAACCTTCAATTGAAAAAGTATATTGAAAATGTTTATTTTCATATAAATATTAATGACTAAGTACTTGGAAAAGCAGAATCGTATTAGCCATTACAAAAATGCTGGTATTTTGTAATATATTATAACAAAGGATATCTCATCATAGCATTATTAGCGAATTTAGAATTTGATGTGGGTATTTTATGTACAGAGTTTACCGAAAAAGTATGATTTATATTGAAGAAACCTCATTACTGTTGGATTGGAAAAAAGTATTCTTTCCCACATTACCCGAGACCAGATTGAATCGTCTTTATTGCTATTGTATTATTATTTTTTGATATTATAAATTATATTGTAAAAAATCCCTATTTGCTTATTTCATATGTACATTTGAATTTATTGTAATTGATTGACCTTTCTTACTCATTTTTTTTTTGCAAATAAGTAGCTTGTTTTGTAATGAAATTCAAAAAAATAGTCAGTTTACCGTCACTCATTTATATGTTGAATCATTACTATAAATATACTCATGTGAAGTGAGCCAAGTAGTATTTTAGAAAAAAAGTTACACAGATGCGTTGTAATATTCTTCACGTTTTTAAGTATCGTAAAAGTGAAATAACCTCAGTTAATACACATTGCAATAGTGTTATATCCGTAAAATAAAAATATGCAATCCACCAAAACACAAAGTAAAGACGTGATTGAACTTAAAAGTCCAAGATTTTTTTTTACCATTTTACTAGTTGGCTCGCTTCACCTCTCGCGAGCTCAAACTATTTTCATATTTTTATCACCAATTGTTTGTTACACGCTGTAAATGATACTGTATCAATATGTTTTTAAATGCTCGTGATGAGCGAAACCAGTCTTAATTTTAATAAATAAATGTTGAAATCGTTCAAAAGATTTTTTTTTAATACACGATACTTTAAAACCAAGTATTGATAGTGTACACGTCACAAGTGTTTGATATAAATGCTTGTTGTGTTACAACTCAATACACAAACAGTGGAAAATCAAAGTTATGTTTATCAATGTTATTCGAGAGGAACTTAATTATTGCTATGCACAAAAGATTTAAATGAAAGCTTGTATAACTTGACGTCCACTCGCTATATGTAAAGTGCCGCAATATTGCTCATTGTAGACATAAAATTGGCATGACCAAACGGATCAATTCACGGTCAGGCTAATTCTTCCGTGTAATTGTTAATCTTAGAAATTTTCAAGCCATTAGTAAATCATTTTCACGAAATTTGAGAGCGTACACAGGCGTATAATATCGCCACATATCACATGCCATCAAAAATGTATCCGTTAATTTCGGACGGGCCTGTACATTTCGGCGGCAAATCAATCTCAATTAGCGTGACGCGGCGGAAGCGGAGAATCGGGCTCCGCCATATTGTTACAGCGTATATCCGGTTCGGTTTACCGCTAACCGCGTTAACCTACAACTGCGGCAGCGCTATCCAACACAACGTCTCGTCTATATAAAGTCTGAACCGGCGGCTTACGTGCTGTCACGTTTTTGAAAAGTTTAAGCCATTGGTTCTCCCTCGAAGTAATGTAAGAACAACAGAAACACATACGCAAAACTTCTGTATTAATGCATGCTTAGTTTATTTGGGATTATGGATAGTTATAATCGACAACTTTAAGACAAAACTACTATCGGTTCTTTAGTGGTTTTTAGACAAATTTTAGAACAAAATTCAACGTAAGACTATCATTATTTAATTTTAAATAAGATTTTAAATCAAAGAAGAGATTACTAAAGAGAATAAAACAGATATACATTCTTAAATGTTACATGGCGTCAATTAAAATTTCTTATTCTCTCGACAAAAAAAAAGCAAACGTTCTAGCAACGTTAAAATAATGAAGTGGAAAATGTTTTTTACTTCTTATATTATATAGGAATTTTAACAAAGGTATGTATTTGAAATCAAATTTAAGAAAAAAGTCTTCATTAACACAAAAAAGCGAAATTTGAGTTGGACACGTGTTTTATTTTATTTTTCTTGTGTATACTGAGAAATATCGATTGAAAGAGATATTCAATATTGAAGATATAAAATATTTTTTAGAAATTCTTCACTCTTCGTCTTTTGTATAATAAATAAACAGGAAGCTGTCATATTAAAATGAACGATGTTGTTATGCTGTATTCATATTTAAAATAAAACAACCATCTTATCAGTATGTGATATTGTTATTTTCACGCTGCAAAACATCTATTTTAACCAAATTTACTTTTAGTCAATACAAAGATTCCAATGCGTGCAAGTCAATGAATGCTACGTAATGGAGAATGGAAACGATATCTTTGTGATGTCACGATAATAAGCATATTTATAAACATGTCAAAATTAATGGTTTTGCTCAACTGCGACGTGAAAATGCATTAATAGACTTACTTACAGAAAGCTTTGCAATGTTATATCTGGGCTTTTAAGATATTGACGTAGTTTCATTGCAGACTTCTCGACTACGTCATAGTTGCCATATAATATAAAGCCCCGAGCTTTTCACTAGATTAATGTTACAAGCTTCTAAGAAAAGATACATAATAGCAACGTAGAAATATTAACTAAGTGTTGCAGTGAATAACCAAAGATAGCTTTTATGAGAGCTTCAGACATATTAGGTATGCTGTAATTATAAACCCTCCTATTTATGAATAGTCAGTTTTATAAAAACATTAAAGTGTCAACAAAAACAATGTCATAGAAGCTTTTTTAAATGTTGAGTTTGATAATAAATTACAATTGGGAGATAAAACGGTGTAATGAGCCTTTTTAGAAAGATTCTTTGGTTTTATTTGCATTGGAAATAATTCAATATAAAAATTGCTTACTAAAATAATTCACAGTTGTAAGTCATGAAAATAGATATGATACCAAGTTCCCGTTTTTTTTTCATAAAAAATCGCATTTTTATTCGTCATATACATTATTTTAAACTGATATTTAAATGTTTTTTTAACTGATTTAAAAAAAATACACTGAAAAGAATTATTTCACTTTATCTTCTATATTTTGAATAACAGACTATATTAAATGTATGGTAAACATTAGTTATATTGTGGTTCTTTGAATAACCACATACTAGGAACAACAGCAAAAGCATTAATTTAATATGGAAATTGTTATTAAAATAATACATAACGTGCTTATTGAAAAAGGTCTATGACAAGTCAGTTTGAAGAGTTTTTTTCTACTAGATTTAATCTTGCGTTATTATATTTATTTTTTAGAATTTTACTTGTTTACTTGTAATAATGTTTTTGATCTGTTGTTTTCATCGCATTAATTATTTTCTCTGACGTTATCTTTTAACTACAGCTTTTTACAGATAAAACTATAGAATATATAGACAACATTGTTTAAGCTTTAAGTTTTTGGTGATATTATTACCAAAAAGTCAAACAATATGAACCATAAACAATATATGGTACATTATCGATACAATGATGTTGCGCTCAAACACAAATCTTTCTTTATGAGTCCGGTGAGAGCACTTGGCACCCTTTGCTGTTTTTATTTACGAAAAATGCAGCACGTCGCCCTGAACGACGCCTCGGGAGACTGCCAGGGCTTTAATATGCCGCCGTCTAAATCCGCGACGCCCAAAGTTATGCATAGAAACGAGACTTGGAGGCTGCTTTCTTGTCAGACTGTGAATCCTTAACCTATTAATAACACGAAGTTCTATTAAGCCAATGATTACAACAAGATTGTATGTTAATTAGAAATAGCATGCAAGAGAATATAGTAGTGAAATACGAATGCAGGGTAAAATTGCAATGCATGTAGTTACATCGAAATAACTAGCAGACATATTTGAAAATACTTGTAGAATTAAAAAAAAAGAGTATAAGTACCATATTGTATTGCGACTTAACACAGCGAATTCATGTATATTTAAAATTGCCTTAATACAAACTGTATATGATAATTAATTTAAAATATTCCACTAGAAAAGATCGGTATTTTTTAAAATGAATGTTTGTTTTAAGCAAACTATGATACTGACAAAGAGTATACTATTCTAGTAATACAGAGTTATTTTTTTACCAAGAACTACTGTTCGTTGACTAATCGCACAATGGTCGGATGTTTCCATTTTGTTTTTTCAGGGTGGAAATGGTAGATAAGTATTGAAAATTAATTTGCCTTAACCATCAAAATACTGTATATTGATTGAAAAAGAAATATCTTTAGCAAACATTTGACTCAGAACGTATTTGTTAGTCGCTAGACAGATGGAAACAAGCAGTAAATAATATTTTTTTAGAATGGATTATTGAAAAATATAGAAAAATTTGACACGTCACTTAAAAATAATAAAAAAATACGATAGAAAAATTAAAATGTAAAATTATGGTTTTGGATGTGGTGTGAAGTGGTTAAGCCATTCAAAATCAGGGCACGATCAGCCGTAAAGCACCTTTAGCTGGAAGAAAAACCTGAGAATGGAAACTCCATTATGCATAAGTATGCGAAACTTTTACATTCTGACATTAAACACCTTAAAAATAGATTATGCAATGCACCATTGCTTTAACCCTCACACCTATTTGAACATATTAAAGAGAAAATTACTTGTAAACGAGATTAATGTAATATTGCAGAAGAAGAAAGAGTTGAAGCAATACTTGTATCAAAGTTTATTTGCTTTATATTATGTGATTTAAACTGTTTGGACATATTAAGAACAGTATTTAATATGTCGTTACGGCTAACTTTCTTGTAGATAAAGAAAGAAAAATATATTTTTTGGACTAATGTGCTCGATACCTGTAGATTTAATTATTGTGTCAAACACTAAGGAGATTTTATCGACCATTTATTTGAAAATATAGCAAATGCCTTGGAAGCATTTTTGGATTCGATACAAAAAAAACAATGTTCAAATGTTTAACTAGTTATACTGATGATCTTAAGAAGTAATTTGGTTCATAATAACCGGTTTTTTAACACATCATAATAATTTGCCAATCAAATTTCAATATGTATTTTTATAATTTTACAGGTGAAACTAAACGTATTTGTTTTAAACAAAAGTACATTTGAAGCTATTATTTGTAAACCCGGCTCGTTTTAAATTGGCAAAATATGAAATGTTTCTAATCTAATTGAAAATAAATTTAAAAAATACTTTTAGAAAACCGTATCAACTCTACATAGTTTGATAGCATACAAAATATCATTCCAAAGTAATGTAGAACTAAAATACGTTTAAAATGTTTTATTACGAAATTATATTAATTTTTCAACCGTTTTGTAACGAGCTAGGTTTCAAAATAATATCCTTATTTGACATATTATAAAGACTGAATTATTGATATAAGGCGTTTAAAAGCAAAAACCGATATGTCTACTTAGCAATGCAATGTTTCGTACTTTAACACATGCAAAACTTTTAATCGTATTGTATTTTCAATACATAACAATATGACATATTGTGTTGAATAAAAGCGAAATAAAATTGAACATAACAACTTTGAATTTATCTGTTTCTAAGTGTGATTTCCGTGACACGTGGAAAACGTATGCATTATTCAGCCGGGTTTTGCAAGTTATACATCATTACATTTAATGTGAAATAACTCACGGTATATGTTCTTTTTTTTGATACATTTTTATGAAATACGGGTTTTACAGTTTACGCTTTCAAGCGCCTCATATATTGGCATTGTTTTTCCAAGATCTAAAAAACGCTTAGACTTTTTCTTTGCTTCTGTCAAAGAAGTGCAAAATTATGTTTGCCTGCGTTGGCGGTTTAAATAACGCAATAAATCAATTTCAATGACATCACATAAACAAAAGGTGACGGAAAAAACAAAGAAAACTCTTTATATGAAGACACTTATAGATCCACTTAGTTTCATTCCACGAATATCTTTATTTTCATTTCTCAAAGAGAAAACAAAGAAAATATGTATTTTTTAATTTTAAGTACATATACAACTTAAGAATAGTTTAATAGTGCTTTATGTGCTTGGAATATATATAATAATTTCCAACTATTTATGTGTAATTTCTGCAGTCCCGTTTTTCTTAAATATATTTAATTCTTTATCGCTTTTTTATTACAATTTAAATTAAGTTATTTAAAATTGAACGTTGATTGAGTGCCTTAAATACTGACAAACTCTTCAAATCAATTATTCAAATAATCGATTGAGTGACGATTAATGTCAATACTCGATGAAGAGACAGTACAAATATTAAAAATATTCTTTTATTCATTTCAGATTTATTTAATTTGATCTAGACCGGATTCGCTCATGACGAGAGTTTTAACCTGATAAAATCATCACTATGAACAAAATCACTATTCAAATCATATTAAATAAATTCGGAATAAATACAAAAGAGTCTTTTTTTTAATAAAAAACTTATGCAAGTATACTCCAATTATTTTTTTCTTAAATTTACATTTCTTTATCAGATCCCTAAAGATCTGGAAATTCATAAATCGATTGAAAAATCAATTTATAAAACTGCCCGTACCGGGATTCGAACCCGTGCCCTCCGTAGCGGTAGCCAACGATGTTGACCACTCGACCACACAGGCGGCTAAATTTTTTTAAAATCTAATCTAATTTAAAATTTAAATTTAAAGCTAAATTTGATTTTTCAATCGATTTATGAATTTCTGTTCAAAGGCATGGATGTATGTGATGTCTTGAATTCCTCCCACTCATCCTATCCTATGAACGAGGCGTATCAAGAGCGATTAGCTAACCACTAGTCCTGTCCTTGCCCTTTCCTTCTATTCCTACTCTCTTTGGAAAAAGGGAGGTTGAGCAACTGAGTAACAAGCAGTTCTCGTAGAAACATTTCTGTTGAGATAAACTCCATTAGGAGTCCATATGCTCCATATTGGGAGCGGACATGGAAAAAAAAAGATCTGGGATTTAACTGTGTTAACCTTTATTACGCGAGTTAGCTGGTTTATTATCAGAATTAAAAATAAATATATTGCATGATTTTTAAAAATTGGCAACAGTGTATAATAAAAGCTTCATTGCGAGTTCTCTTATTTAAAAATAGCCCAACAAAAACCTGCATATAGGGCACATTAAAACCGAACGGGGTCGCATTATGCGGTTTTTGTATATGCAACAAACGGCCGGTCGTGATTCTGCATACGTTAATTTTATTTTCTTCAACGCGCCGCTGTAAAGGTCAAATACCATTTCAAGTGGTGACCCTCGGGTACACAAATTGAGTGACCCTCACGCGGTGTGGGAGAATTAAAAAAATGTCACCCATTGAGAACGTTATAATGGTAAAACATAATATTATCACCGGCTGTAGTGAAGAGAAAAAATATTAAAACACATTATTTACTCCCAGTGCCGGCGCGAGGTTATTTGTGCACCCTATGCAACATTCATCATAAGATCGTGTATTATTTTGGAATTCGGGATTGAGAATTTTTTCTCGGCGATTTTAAAGTTCTAGGATATCCAAAAATGAAAAAAACGTGAAACCTTTTTTTTAGCTTTCACATGTATTTTTCAAAAAAAAAATTACTCGCTGTCTGATTTAAAAAACCCAGTTATTTACGCACTTGAGACGAAATTCCCAAAACAAAAAGCGCAAGACCTATGTTTTTCGTTCTTCCAGGATTTCCAATTTCAAAAACTCAGGAATTTGCGGAATTTACAAATTGAAAAATTTGGGCTCTCACTCGATATCTTGTTACACTATAAAGAGCAGTACTTTTTGCGATGGCAAAGAATTGTTCGAGCCACTGCTTGAAGCTCGCTGTATAGATATTTAATATTATTAAAGTATAAAAAAACATTTACTCCTCGCCTTATTTTTGCGCCCTCTTATGTTTTGCGCCCTGGGCAGTTACCTATTTCACCTGTATTGTAGCACCGGCCCTGTTTACTCTCAAATTATTTGTACTTTTCTCTTGCTCCTTAAAAATATGGAGAACTGACTTTGTATGTAAACTGTAAAATTAATCAAAAAGACATAAGAAATTGTGCATGCCGGTATTGCAAGACATTAATTATCTCTTAGTCATCGATCAAAGTAGTGTCATCTTTAAAACTGCATTACTTTGATCATTGCGTTGCACTAGTCCACGTAACAGCTTCAGATCTTCACCCCTTAATTAATTTAGAAGTAACTTATTTAATAAGTTTTGCGATATGATGTAAATAAACTATACTGTCATGGCGGATAGTCAGTATACGAGAACACACGATACTTAATATCACTTTTATTGAAATCAAGTTAAAATATGACTAAGAATATGAATAGTAAGCTCGTTTCTTTGACGATCGTCATTGTGACTTTGATAACAAATCAAAAAATGTGAATATTTGTTTAAAAAAGTGTTACTTTTGACAGATCCTACAGTTTGAAACTTTTAGGGCCTGATAGGTTGAGAATGTTGTTATAGTCAGCAAGGTAATGCAATTAAATATATTATGTTTTAAATATTAAAAGAAAGATACGGGTTGAATAGGAACAACGAAGACATTTAAATTAAAATGGTCAGCAATATTTTAGATAATATTCTCATAAGTACAGACAGGATTAAGACATTAAAAACAGTCACAATACATTCATGATAATTACTAATGTCACAGTGACTATTGTTATGTAATACGAAATTCTCAGACTGCATAGCAGTATGTAAATTTGTATTGACGTGAGGATATATAAGGCCATTATGTTTGTCGAATAATAACGACCGAAAACATTTTGAATATGCGATATTCTTGTCGGGCTTTTGTTTTCACATCATTAAAATGTTTACTATCGAAATTCGATATGTTCGCATAGAAAAGAATAACATAAATATTCAGAATAACATAGGCTGAATTTTTTATTATTTGAAATGTGTATATGAAAAAAATATTTAATTTCAAATAAATATACTAAATGTATTGAGTATCATTTGAATGGTATTGCACCAATGACCACAGATGGGTACCGTTTTGTGCTGGAAAGCTGTTTTATATTGTCTGTAATCGCATAAAGCTGCATTAAATAATTTCAATTAAATGGACTATCTATTTTTTATATATATCCGCTCCCAATGTGGAGCATATTGCCTACTACCGGAGGTATCTCAACAGTTTTTCTACGATTACTGTTTGTTACTCAGTCGCTCAACCTCTCTTTTCCAAAAAATAGGCAGTACTCAGTAGTATCAAAAAATTTTAGCCGATTATTTTCAAAATAAACGATTTTGGATGTAATAGTATATGGTTTTTTCCGTGATGCTTTGGATGACATTGTGTTCAGCCATTGGAATGATTAGGGTCCTTATACAATATTTATGTTTTTTTCACTATCGTATATTTCAATTATAAAATAACATATTTTGTATTTAATGTACCAAAGAGAATTGTTTTTCATTTTTAAGCTTGTTTAGATGAAGTACCCAGTAAGGGATCAATAAAATAAAGTATAAAAAATATAGTCGGGTCCTATGACACAGCGGCTATACAATATTTATGTAGTTAAACTTCTGTTGAGATATCTTCATTAGGAGGCCATGTGCTTCCCATTGGGAGCGGACATGAATAAAAAAATACGGTTGTTGAATTGTAATTAAACCCATATTTGAATAGTTTTCCGCCAATTGAAATTTATTTATCACTTCATTCGATACGTTGAAATAGTTATGAGTACACGAAATGAAATGATTGGAAAATCGAGCTTTCCGCGAATAGACGATAATTAATTGCATTTTCATCGCGTTCTAAACATATCATTATATTTAGTGGAATCCTGTTATTTAGAAGTAGATTTTATGCTAATTAGAAATGGAAAAGCGAATGGTAGATATCAACAAATGATTAATTAACGGGTCGAACGAACTGTAGTGAATTCCACTAGTATGATTATAAACAATGTTTTTTTTTTATTTGCGCCCAATAGAGATGAAGTAAGCCAAGTGGTATTTTAGAAACATAATTTTAGATGCGTTGTAATATTCAACACATCTTAACATTAACTTTAGCTAATACACATTGCAATTGTGTATTATGCAATCCACCAAAACATCAAGTAAAGACGTGATTGACTTACAAATCCAAGGTTTTTTACCATTTTACTAGTTGGACCACTTCACCTGTCGAGAGCTCATTTGTAAATCGAATTGTTTTTCACCCCATACATATAATCCTGTCACTAATATATTTTATAAACAAAAAGTATTTTTTTTGCAGTATCTTCACTATACTATATACAGTTTTAAAAAAATTAAAATTTCAATACCGTTTTACTGTTTTATAAAAGAGGTATTTGTAAGGTTGCAAATGCACATTCAACTAGATCTGATTATAATATGAATACTACAGTGATACCTTTACAAATACGTCACAGCCATTTTGAGAATGTAATGTTGACACGTAATCTTATTGTTTTATTAAAGAATGTGAGTTGATATGATCAAAAAATAATAATTTATTACCCAAGTCATTCTCTTCTATTCAGTTGATATTGTTAAATAAAATAAAACATGTCAACTTTATCAATGCCTCAATATATATCGTGTCTGGCAGTTGAGTTAATGATTGTCAACAATTAAACCACAATCGAGTAAGCACAAGATTATATAATCTAATGTATTCAAAACAATACGAAACCTCTTATTTATTTGAACGATTTTCTGCAAGTAAAAGATGGCAGAGCGTTTGAGAAAAATCTTTGTAACATTTTCCGAATCGACAGCTCACTCTATTGGAAAATGTGGTTCTTAAACTAAGCGTCGACAGAGGACTTTATGATACGGAATTCTAACGGTTACAAATATATTTGAAAATAAGCTCAACTATTATATGTTTGTACATTGATACGACAGATGTCGGGTCAGTGGTGCAGCTTTCAACATCGTTGGTCGCTACGAACAGCATTTTTACAACCAATTTATCGATTTTTATTCGAAGGCATGGATGTTTGTAATGTCTAAAACTTCCCACCCACTTTCAATCCTTGAGAAATGAAACGCAGCAAGAGCGTTTATTTAACCAATGGTTAAATAAACTAGCACTAACCTTCTATTTTGAATAAAATAAGTTAATAAAAAAAGCTTTTATCGAGATACCTTCACAAAGATATATATTTTTTTTATCCCACTACCACCCGCTATGTGTATGCAGCCGCTGTTTCACTGCCACCTTCCATAAGCCAATACAATCAAGAAAATAAACCAATTTACTCCTCATATTATTAGCCTGATACAAAGCTGCACGGGACCTATCTTATATTTAAAACATGCTCGCAACTCATTTTTAACATATCATAATACAAACTATAGAGCATTTTAACAACATTGTTTTAAGCGACGGGTAAAAGGATCAAATAAAGAATGGAAAAATAATCTGCTCTCTGGATCAGATAAGTGATAAGTGGATAATAAGAAAACATACCAGACATTTGGATACAAAAATATGAATCGATAAAAAATGATTAACTAAAATTTCTATATTGAGCGGACTTCTCTTGTCTTCTTCTCTTACAAAGAACAAAAGATGTAGAAATGGAAATTTTCTGATTTTTTTTTTCTTAAAAGAATCTGTTTTCATTTATCGATTCGTTTGTTAACGACGGCAAAGATTTGAAATATCAAGATGCGTAGACACAATCATTCTCGGTTTGCGTATCGTGTTCATCAAGTGTATTAATCTCATGTTAGTAGGTAGCACTGTTACCACTTCTATATAGTACTGCAGTATAGCTTTCAGTTCAAACCAAAACTCTACTACAAAAAACGTTTTTGATTTAACTTTAAATTAATACTTATACGTTTATTATTATTTTGTGAGTGATATTATGACGATGCGTTTGAATGAAATTATAAAATGTAGTAATATATTTATATTTAAACCATGTCCGCTCCCAATGTGGAGCATATGGACTCCTAATAGAGTTTATCTCAACAGAAGTGTTTCTACGAGAACTGCTTGTTACTCAGTTGCTCAACCTCTCTTTTTCCAACGACAGTAGGGATAGAAAGATAGGGCTAGGACAGGACTAGTGGTAAGCTAATCGCTCTCGATACGCCCGTTCAAAGGATAGGATAGGTGGGAGGGGAGAATTCAAAACATCACATACATCCATGCCTTCGAACAGAAATTCATAAATCTTCGTTGGCTTCGGTTACGGAGGGCACGGGTTCAAATCCCGGTACGGACAGTTTTATAAATTGATTTTTCAATCGATTTATGAATTTCTGTTCGAAGGCATGGATGTATGTGATGAGTAATAAATGGCTCCATTAATTTCAAATTAATAAAAAAAACTGCTGTGCAGTTGTGTGAACCAGAAGCCAGCGTTGTAGACGTCAGTGCTTCGTTTAGTCTATCAAATACGTTGCTTAAAAGCGGAAACACTTTCATTAAAACGTGTATACTATTAACGTACTGTTTTTAATAACTGCATATTAATTAATTGTTGAAGTACTTTAAATGCATAAATATATAACAAGTACCTAAAATACTTGGTGTATACTCAGAAATGTTAGGACAAAAAATACGATTTTTTAAAAAGGGCGCTTCAGACAGTTCAATTATGATTGAAATTGTGTTGTAGTTTTTATACTGAGTATTGTAGTTTCAATAAGTGTAGCTCAGCATAAAATTAAATTACTAAACATACATTTCTTGATAATATTAAAAGAAATTGAAGAGAATATCATTTATACATATAACTTCATCGTTATTTCTTTTCGAGCGTCCATTTCTACAATGTCTCATCCTTTACAAATATTAAATATTTGATTTGACTTGATAACATGTAATATTTGAAAAATATTGTAAATTTCTTGGACCGCATGTAAGAAGTTAAAGTCTGTCTTCGGTTTGCATGTCTACTTTGATAAATTATGTTTTAAGTCGATTTAAGGATTTTCGTTGTAAGGTATGGATGTCTGTGATATCAATATTTACTCATATCCATTCAATACTAAACATAAAAAAATACTGATTGTATTAGTACAAGTTAGTATTCGAATCATATTTTATCTCTACTGTCAACGGAAAACCGATGTTGATTGACTGAACAACAAGATATTGAAAAATTGATGTCAATCAGAAGTCAGAGCGAAAATGGCTCGATAAATTTAACATATACTGAAATTGTACAAAGCCTTGTAATCGATGATTTTTAAGTGACTATTTACAAAGTAAAATACGACTCTAAGCGTTGCTTTATTCATACTAGGGGTGACTTTTACAAACGTTAATAAAGCTCTGCCTGCATGTCAAAGGAAACATATTCAAAAGGTGCAAAAGAGAAGTAGAATGTTACGTTGAAAGAAGTAGAAGGACTTGTGTTTTGGCGCAGATATCAAAAGGTGTTTACTTTTATTGCTATTATAATAAAACATTTTCATTGTTCCTATCGTAACTCGCGGATTTTTACGTGTGAAGTTTTCACTTTATTGGGTCAGAAAAAAGTTATAGCGGTAGATTTTTAAGTATGCGACCATTAAAAGTTTATTCGTTTGATGCAGTGGTATTTATGCCATACAGAGATAGAAAAAAAGCCTTCTCTATTTTATCTACAGTAGAACCTCGATTATTTGAATTTTCGATTATCTAAATAGTTCAAGATAAACAAAAAAATGTAAGAATTTGCTGATACGTTGGTGGTGAATTTTGTCTACTTTCAAATTCTTACATAAATAATAAAGAACAAATTATCAACATCTACAAACATATTATTTTATAAAACTGTCACTTCATGACAACAGAGAGTTGGAATTATTTAAATATATAAAAATGGAAAGTATATTTGTAGTTTTAGTCCGTATCCATCGACACTAAATATGAGCCCTAAAGGATCCAATCCTGGACCCTTTTTGTGATCCCGGGATCCCGAGACTGATCGTTCGCTATACTATTATGCCAAAATTGGTTGAGATCATTACCAAAAAGGTGTGTAAGTAAGAGATTCTAGATTTTTACCTCTTTCCTCAAAAAAATTACGAATTCACTGAATCGACAAATACTAAAAAGTGTAAATGCTATTTTTTAGCTTTTTTATTTATAACGTCTGCCAGGGAAGAGAGTACAGCACTGTTGAGCTTTTCTAGCTCTACTTAAGAATTTTTAGGTACTGTAGTGAATCCCGATATCCCGGAATTAGCACTGAAACAATCAATCAACGCAACATTGTTCAGGATCCCTAATTCCGGGAATGGATGCCTTAGTTTACACAAAAGCTTTGGCCACTTATGAACACAAGCAATTAATTAAAATTATTTAACCGCTGCAAAAACACAGAACTTAACAAAATACTATTTTCAACTCATGTCATGTTAAAAACAAATAGTCATAATTTTTTCATTTAATTTTTATGAATTTACTATTCGTCACCAAGAATTGATAATTAATATCGTTTTGCTATACAATATCATATTAATAATTTAGCTTGGAGAAACGGCAGTTGAACACCTCTTGAATTGTTTCTGGAGAAACTGATTGAAAACGGCTCCCAGAATGCGGAAAAGACTGTTTGAGATTACGTGTGCCGTTTTGTTTATAGAAATTTCAAAGGGAAACGCAAACACAACCTTCCCTATATGGGGAAACACACATCTATAAACACTCCCAGAAACAAAAGAACATCGTGTATACACAAAATCATGAATTTATGACAGTGCAAAACGTGGAAAATCAATCAAAAACAGACATCAAAAAGGACTTAAAAGTCTGTATTTTGATTAAACGGGCGTTGTTAAATATTAAGTTCTTGGCATGTGAGCACTGCTCTTTAAAATCGTAGATTTATTTTTGCTTATGTATGCAGAAACTGTTATAAAGATATAGAAATGAAACCGCCAAAACACAAATCGAACACTTTATATGGATTGCAAACTCCGATTCGTTCATTCGATTCGCACCAAAGCGTAACGAAAATAAACGACTCGCGGTTCAATTCTAATAAATTCTCCGTGAGTCATTAATTAAAAAAAAACAAATGGATAAAAAATACAAGCTGGTTGTGGATTGTCCCACTTCCATTCGTTATGTGTATGTAGTCGTTGTTTCACGGCCGCGTTCCGGAAAATAAACGATATTTCTTCTCATATTCTTGGGCCGATACAGAGCTGCACGGGACATATTTATTTTAACCATACACAATAGTGTATGGTTAAAATAGTGCTTAAAAAAGATAACGATGTAAAGAAAACGTGGCTTGCTAAGCCATTTAGTTTTTAAGTGATATTAAGTATCCTGCGTATCTGTATACTCAGCGTTGAATCTAATCGCGCTGAATCTAAAGAGGAATCAAGAATATCCCGTCCCCCATATGATGTTGTAAGTTTTCAGAATACTTTAAAATTATTACTATGGATAAACTTTCAGTATCTAAAAAAAGAAGTGTATTCGTCACAGTCGCTGAAAGTGAAATAAGAGTTTTGAGAGTTTACAATAAAACTAAGTAAAACATTTTAAAATTATGAAAATTGAAGCAAGAACGTTACTTAAACACTGTGTTGGAGTCTTTAGATTTCTTTATAATTCAGAGAAAAAACGAATTAACTAAAAATAAACAAAACATTACATATTAATAAACAATAATCATGTTTCTATTGTGTACAAAAATATTTGATTGAGTGAACAACGCAAAATGGACCACTTTGAAAATATTTGATTTATTTACTATTATATTCTTATACTTATACCAATCATACTAATCCTAACAGAAGTAATTCGTCCCCTTTTTGCCGTAATAGAAAAGCGGAAAGAATATATATATAATAGAACAACATTGGTCCAATCGTAATTTGAAGATTATTGTCCGAATTTATTTTTTTACGAAATGCCGACCCAATTCTGTGAAAGTTTATACGAGCCCCGTTTCCCTCACCTTATTGTAGAAAATATTCATACAGAGTGTTACATATTATTATTCCTTTTATATTGTAGGATAAGATCCATATATATTTTTTAAATTGTCAGTGTTATCATTGTTAACAAAAGTTCTTAAAGCATAACATATTTACATAATTCAGCGGTACATTAATGGTGAAATTATAAATAAAAACTAAATGCATTTTGAGTGAATCAACATTAAAAACGTATTTTTAAAACTTGTGACTTTTATAAGTTGGCCGATGAGTTATTGTGGCCGTTTAAGGTACTAAATTTTCCATTCACTTCGTCATATTCGTCATTCACAGTCTTTAAATGAACAAGCATCCTAGTGTAAAATCAATCATACAATGTAATCACGATGCATGGAATAAGACCAGGGATAAAATTTTCAGGCATTCCGGCTTCAGACGTCAGTGAAAAATGATACATTTTTTTTAAAATTTTTTTTTTTTAATACATAAGTGTATGTGATGAGCACACACATAATAAATGTTATTAAATTCTGAACAAGTATTTCTTACATACAGTTTTTTTTGTTTTTTTAAACTCTGAAATGCATATTTTTTTACTTTTAAATGAAAAATATATTTTCATCTACAAAAGGCGGGCGCGATTGCAGGAAAAATAAATTTAAAAAAAATCGATAGTTTTTTTTAAATATATTTTTATCCAAAACCACTTTCTTATAAATCACCAAAGAATTAGAGGTTATAAAACATGATTTTCATACAGTTTATAAAAATGCAACACTTAGAATATACTATTATCTATAGAATACACTATTAAACTACTTAATGCTATTATGATGAATTAAGTATTTTTTATTGTGAAAATTGTATTAAAAAATGGTCGAAAATCAATGGCCGCAAAAACTGTTTATTTTGCGAAAAATCCAAAAACAAAAGTTTTTACTTTTCGTAGTCATGCATTGAAAAATCAAAGTATTATGAAATATATAAACAATACATAAAATACATTTTTGTAATTTAACAAAATATTTTTTTAGTTAAATAAATATTTAAATCTATATAACTCGCTACTGTAAAATATGATTTTAAAGTACGTAATACTTCCGTGTTGATATAAACCAAATAGCCAGGTGCTATTAACCATTTTGCAATAACCAACACGAGGAATTATGGACCACTACTAGTCTACGCGTCACAAGACCGATAAACGGGAAGATTAAACGTTCGTGCTAGTTTTCCATCTCTCATAGCTTAAAAAACGTTTAAAAGTAATGTACCTATAAGACAGTAAATATTCAGTGTTTTACTAGCTTTTTCATGATGCATAATTAAAAAAATAATGTGTCTAAAAGACGGTGTTCATATTGCAATTGAAATTCTAAGCACCAATTATATTCACTGTTTATTCGAATTTTGAAATATATGTCTTGAATATCGTATACATATAATAAAAAGGGTTTTTTTATAATCCATAAATAAGAATGAAATTGTTAAGCTTGAAATTAAAAATCTAAGTACACATTAAGTATTTGGATTGTAATTCGATTTAAAAAATGTATAACGTATGTTTAAATTTACATTTTATACGTTTATTTGGTACACGATATATGATTTTAAAATGAATCTTTATAAAACAGTGTGAATATTTTTTGGATTTGTCGAAAACTGGAAAAAAATTACATATCGTATTATGTATAATATAAACCTAATTCTCTTTTTGCACGGGGATACGTTCCACATATAAAGAAATTAAAGATACGTTCCATTAAATTGAACCGTGTAAAAATCAACCGTGCAAAAAGGATTACGTGTATTAGATTATGTCATGTGAAAATAAGATATACACTTTGTTAGTTAAGTTTTAAATATTAAATAAACTGAATATTTGCCTACGTCCGTAAAACGTACAATTCAAAATAAGTTTAAACTAAATCACTCCTGTTGTAATAATAATATACAAGAAATTCATATCAGCCAAAAAAATATTATATAATATTCATGAGAAAAACATTACTTGACTTCATTATTTCTCGAGTAAATTTAGTCTAACATTAAAAAATTGCAAATTAAAACGCAAGTTACTATTGTCAAAAGAAACAATTTTAATAACTATAAAAAAAAAATATGTATAGTAATTTTCTCGACGTTTAATATGACATGAATTGTAATAAAAGAAACGCCATGTATGTGAAATAAAGATGTGTGTACACGAAAGAAGGGGAAATCTTTAGAAAATATAACGGCGGTTATTGCTAAGTAATCAAACAAGAAAGCTCTACGATTTCAGATTTATTCGGTTCTTACAATTTTTAACCCTTTAAGTGACGATCATTTTTTTATAAAATATATACATATATTTTTTTAATACTGTTTTATCATTATTAGTAAATTGGATTAATCTTGCGTATAAGACGGTATTATTTACCAAATGGCTGTATCACACTTCAGATTGCGTCTACTTTTAAAGAGGCTATATGTTTTTGTTGGAAAATCGTAAGAAAATTTCATGATCAGTTAGAAACTTCATTCAATATAATCAACACAATGGTATTTTTAATACACAGTTAAAAAGTTTGAAGTTTTCACAATACAAATATGTGGCTGACAAATTGTATGAAATATAGTTACCACTAAGACACGACTAGTAAAATATTCGTCCGTATTTTCTGGAACCAATACCGAACAAAAGTCGAAGACTATCTGTATTATCATAAGTATATTAAGCATAGATAGACAAAACATCAATGAGTTATTACATCAAATCGATATTAATTAAAATTCTATGGGATAATACTACTTACTTAAAATTATTATAAAATATATACATTAAAGAGATTTATTCCATGTTGATTGGTCGTGATTTTTTAGTATACTGCACTTGTTTTCAATAAGTAATATACCAAATAATTTCAATTTCAAATGAGATGTTGGTTATGTGAGTGTTAAAATGCAAGAAAAAGATGGCGACAATATTCGCCATTTCGTGTTACGTGACAGTTTTTCAAAGTGAGTGCTGAATGATATATAATATTTAAATATTAAAATAATAATAAAAAAAAATATGTAAGACCATGTACATGTAATATTTTTTTAAAATATTTAATTGTTTAAACTAGTATTTTGATTAAATTAAAAATGAAATTATTTATTAATCATTTTATTTATCAAGATAGTTTGTAACAAAATAACGTGTGTTAATAATATTTACTTTATTTTTTTTCTTAATTATATAAGATGATGCTTGCCATACCATTTTGATAAACAGTACCTTAAATTGGGCACATTATAGGTAAAGTGAGCCAAGTGGTATTAAAAAAATGGTAATTAATCTAAATTACTATTTTTTTAATACCATCTGCGTTGTAATATTTCACACGTCTTAAAGTGAAGTAACATCAGTTAACACACATTGCGATAGTGTTATCTCCGTCAAATTAAAATATGCAATCCACTAAAATACCAAATAAATTGTACTTAAAAGTTAAAGGAAAAAGTTTTACGATTTTACTAGTTGGCTCACTTCACCTCTCGAGGGCCCAATTATTGTAGATTTTTTTGTTATATTTAAAAAATATCAAAATCGGATCGACATTACGAGAATAAATTAAAATATTTTTAAAATCCAAAAATGCTTTTTTTAAAATAAATATACACATTTTTAAACTAAGCGATCAACTATCAAAAAAATATTCCAAAGTTATAACCGCCCCCCCCCTGCTTTTACAACGCCTGCCCAAGCCGTACAAGAAAACAACCGTGCACGCAACTATAAAAATATTATATATATTTTTAAGCGATATTGTTTCGAGGGTCTCAAAAAGACGTTGAAAGGAATGAGGGAAGGGGGGGGGGAGAGAATACTGCATTGTATTGAACCAAAAACATTCACCCAACTTTTACGATATACTATATTCTTTAGTTTGTAGCATGGGGATGGTGGGAGTGGGGACGATTTCTCAAGTCTTTATTGGAAAATTTTAATGAGCCTTATATGTTTTGGTTTGTTTACATATTATTATTTTTTAAATCAATACATATTTTAATGCTGGTTAAAAATTGTTTTTGGTTGTCTTTATCTACAAAGTGCTATGAACGTTTCTGTAAAAAAAAAAGATTTTCATCTACAAAAAGTAAAGATTGCATAGAATATATTGTCATTTGTTACGTTTATGTCTTTTCACACTTAAAGAAAACTGATTTTGTATGTTACCTTACAATGATACATCACAAAAAACATTAAAAAATATTGATATTAATTAATTCATTTAAATTGTTAACGCACCTTTTATAAAAATATAAAGATTTATAAGTCTCAACTGTAAACCATACATATATGGGCCCTAGAAAGGTGAAGTGAGTAATTGTAAAACTTTTTTCTAGGACTGTTAAGTACAATTACTTTATTTGGTGTTTTTGTGAATTGTATATTTTTATTTTACAGAGATATAACACTATGTTTATTAACTGAGGTTACTTCACTTTTACAATACTTAAAGTCGTGGAGAATATTACAACGCATCTAACTTACTATTTGGCTCACTTCACTCTATAATGGTCCCAATAATCTATTATATAAATAATTTTCTGTGAGCTATCGATTAACGTACATTGCGAGATTGTCTAAGAATATTAGTAATGTTTCTTAAAAAGATTTTCCACTTCGATGCTTTTAAAAAATAAGTAGACAACAGAGCCTCGTATCGCGAGCTAAATTCTTTCCACGTACTGCTCCGTAGTATAAAAGATTCATGTTCGGGAAGGAGAAATATCGGATAAATCTAATATTTTAGATTTTGGGCATGGTTGTATGTGAAGTCTATTCTTTTCGAGATAATCTGGAGTGTTTTTAAAATTTATCATAAAGTTATTCTCATACTGAGATTTAAACAAAAAAACAGACATAAATATCTTGCGCCTTGGATATTTTGAACAGCTAAAAAATATAACTATCATTATACTTTACATTCACTATTTCATTAATCTCTATATAATTTAATAGATAATTTCAAAAAGCTTTGTTTATAAAGAATATTTTTTCGTCGATTTCGTTAAATTGTCCACAACATTTCCTCGTCAATAAGTCTAGCAAAGATCCAGTCCAATCAATTAATTCTATTAGTAGGCTGTTATTTTTTCATGTTAAATTAATTTCATTCGTAATGATTTTTTTATACCTTATTAAATTTGGCTATAAAGTTTTATCGATTTTTGTCTACGTGGCCAAAGCAATAACTGTTATCTTTTATTATCTGAAAGCAAATTCTTTGTGTCGGTCATACGAAACGTCAGTTGACGATGTTCAGATTTACGATTGATGAATGCAATTTCTAGAAAGTTGGATATAAAAAGCGATTTTTCCACATTCAAATTGTTGACGTTTAAAGAATATATTCATTTTTGTCTCTTTTTTCACTAAAGTCTCAATATTTTATTTATAATACCGAAATTAAAGTTTAAAAATATGTAATGAAATTTATGGCACACACGTATGCCTCTTTTCATTAAAGTGTTCACTGTCAATACTTTGTGGAAATGAATTATATTAAAAATATAAAACAATCTTTTGTAATAATTTCACATTTATTTCAAATGATCAGAACGGGTTTTGTTGGTGACGAGCTTTTTTAACAAATATATTATATATATATATATTGATACAGAGTTATTTGCGCGTTAGAGGTGAAGTGAGTCAAAGTAGTAACATGGAGAAGCTTTTCTATTGCAATTTAATACCCGTTTATACTAATCGTTTTTGTTAATTGAGTTAAAATTTTAAGAAGATAAAACTATTAAAATGTGTATTAACTTAGTTCATTTCTGTTTTATGAAACTTTAAGAAATGTAAGATATTATAACGAATTGAACTCAATGTTTCTCTAAAGATTTTGATCATATTAAATAAATGTGGAATTAACACAGAAGAGTGTTTATTTTTTTGAAAATACATAAGTATGTGTTAAGTGTATTGTTAATGTATTTTTTTACAATTAACAGAAAGTAAAAATGGTAAAATTAACAAATGTTGTCAACGAGTTTAAGTTATTATAATTGAAAATGTAATAAGTAAAAAAATAAAGACATACAATTCAATGCGCAGCAATATACAATAAAAGTGTATTATGACTGCAAATCGACAATCATGTTTCTTTCGCCTTGAGAATTTGTAATGCTGTTCAAGAGGGACGAATAAATTGGGGTGGGGGCTGGAGTGTTATGTTTGGAAATCTCAAAACGCGAAACAAAACGATAGAGGCGAACTTAATGGGGAGCTGCGAATAGCGCGGGGTCTCCGCGAAGGGTGAATTGTTATGACTGTCGTAAACGATTTCAGCTTTGTCGACCGAGAATGCTTTTAGATTTCATCGCCAAAAGGTTGTTCAACTTTACATGTTATTGCTGATGTCTATTCGTCTTTAGTTGGGGGGTGACAAACTAATATGCTGCGAACATGACCAAAAAGTTTTGAATCAATTGATGGCTTTGTCAGAACTTGTCGACGGAGTGTAATAATAAAATTTATGAGTTTGTGTCGTCATATCACTTGAAAGTGCTCATGAAGAGCGGAACCGGTCTTAATCTTAAATATGACATAGATTTAGTAAAAAGTGTTTAAGTTCTTTCAATGACAAGATAAAGCAAAATAATTTGCTTTTCTGATGGTGCTAACTTAGATGTTGTAAGTTAAAAATATTGTTGTGAAACTCACTTCGAATAAAATAATTGATATATAGTCCATCAAAAAATAATTAATGTTGAAGATGAAAGTTGAAAATAACACAATTGACCTAGAAATGGCAGCCTTTATGACTTGTGAAAATTTCACGTCGATACTGTTCACAGTTTGAGAAAAGATCTTGTGACAGACAGAATGGCATATATATTATTATATATGAAACTGACAACAAAAAAATCTATTGTTATACGTTTTAATATTTATATTGAATTCATATAAGAAAAAATGCATTTTTCACGAAAAGCTGACGGACGCATTACGAACATAATATTTTTTTTTTTTTACATAATAGGTAAATTTAAATCGTTCAAATTTTCTACAATCCCACACGTTTTGTCACTGACTACCCAGATTTCGCCTTTCTCAATCTTCAAGCGTTCGTGTAAAATAATTACACGCAAAATATTAAAAAAAGACATCAGAAATGTTTATGCGATATGAGGAAGTTTTTGTTTGTTTACAGATAGTACGGTCATACATAATAAGCATTTTCATATTTAACACTATTTATACTATTCATTTTGTTAAGCATGTTGACGATATATTATATTCTGTTCATCTTACCCCAGACCACTGCCCTGCTAGCCACCTCGGACAAGGTTGTTCTGCGCACGGCTCCAAGTGTCTTGGTCTTCTTCCAGAGCATGCTTCTTCATTGGCCACCTGCGCAGTAGTGTTGTCACTGGGAGAGACGACCGCGCATTGGACGCGACGAGAACGACTTCCTCCGCCGCATGATGCCGAGCAAATACCCCACTGGCCAACGACCCACCTGCAAAATTGAAGTAAAAACTTACGTTACTTATGAAATTCTTAAAATTTGTCGAAAATACTATTAGCTAAGCTAAGTCGGCCCGATTTTCCTATGAATACGATATATGAGTCGTCTGGTATCAAAAGCAGAACTGTTCCATACATGATGTGTTATTATTTGTTGTAGAAAGTATCCGGTTATTTTTCTTCTTCTACTTTGGCCATGTTCGCTCCCTATGTGGAGCATATGGCCGCCACGTGACACCTCCATGTTTCTCTGTCTCCCGCCAATTGCTTTGTTTCATCCCATGACATGCCAGCATCCCTCAGTTCCGCGGAGTACATCCTATGGATAGTACTCGACGGACGTCCGATAACGTCCGGTTGTACCAAAGTACAATAATAAAAATACGTTTTTTGTAAAATAGTCAATAATTGCCGATGCAATTTAGAATTTTGACTGAAGGTGCTTGATGGGAATTCAACGTTTATTCAGAACTATTTTCCTTATGTACACTTCCACAAAAATCTTGGCCGAACATAACCCGGGTTTTGCCTATCTTCATCTTCCGGTACTACTCAGTTCGAGTGCATTCGCGCATTTTTGTGGAGGTCATAATTAAAATAATTCTAAATTGCCGATGCGTCTATTATTCAGAAAATTTCAATTAACACAGGTAAGACACTTGGGGAGAAACGATTTATCTAGATTTAAAATTTGAATCGAAAACATATAAATATGATATGAACTTTACCGATACTTAAGCCCTGATCGATTTAATGGCTAGATCAAAGCTCTTACCACTAGACCGCAATGATAATCATAATGGTTGAAATTATTCTTGTGATTTTGAAAATTAGTTCTTGTGCAAAAACAATTATTAAAATTAACCAAAGAACTATTTTATGCAGTTTATTTTATGTTTTACTGTCATTGAAATTTAAGTTTATCGCTTGAAAGCTTACTTTGGAGGGCATTGGTGGGTATTGCACTGCTGGACTGAAGGTTCAGGCCTTTGAGATGCATTGCAGAGTTGTTCTTCGACGTCGTTCCCAGAAACTCGATTACGGCATACAGGGCGCGACATTCGATATCCTGAAACAAAATTTTGATTTAGTAGGCTCATATTGTGGTCGACAACCTGACAAAATAAAATGTCAGAAATAATACTTTTAAGTTAGTTGATACTGAAATTGGTCCGTCAATAAACACACACATTAATTACAACATTTTGCGTAGTCAAAATTGTTTTGAAAGTTCTTTTATCGTAAAAAAACAATAAAAATGTATTAAAAAATGCAGTATTTTTTTCTTCGCGAAAATGGAAATTTTAACATTCAAAAGTGAATTTGCATTTTACCAAAAATCAAGATTTCCAAATACTCCAGCTACTTTTCTTTTATTGCATATTAGAACCAACAACCTATTGTCACCACAAAATTTATTAGATAAAATGAAAAAATGATTTGTATTTTACAAAAGGGTATAAAAATCTATGTTGAAATCGTCTCGAGTTTAGCAAAAAATTAAATAAACAATAGTTTGTACTTTTCGTAGTGTATGTCTTTAAGGGTTAAATATTCGCGGTGAAATACAATTGCAAGCCAAGTAAACTCACCTCCACCGCAAGTTACGGAGCACAATGACATCGGCGTGGAATCCCATTGATAAAGGGGTTTGGCACAAGATGAACCGTCTCCTCCACATACTCCGCATTCATCGACGCGCCTGTTGGAGCCAATACGAAGGTCACAGCCGACTCTCTGAAACAAATAGAGACATGATGGCTTAAGAGAAAATCGATTCAAATAGGTACAAGTATATTGTCACAATCGATGATTCTAAATATTAGACTCACTTAAACAGATTTTAACCTAACAATAGTTATCCACGGAAAATAGTTATTTTTGGGGTAGAGCGAGCCTACAAATGATTTTTCTGAATGTATTCTAGTAATGTACTGGATTAATAAATTTTAAGGTTTGACTTTGTTAGTAACACGGATGTAAGAGAGTTGAATAATCAGATTCTATTACGCCCGTCATAAATAAACAACGTTCGACTTTTCTTCGATATGCGCTGCGGATGCCTCAAAGAATACAAAATCCTGCGTGTTTCGTTTATCAACCGGATAGATCATATTTCCGTAGAATGACATTCGGTGGAAATACGGGAAGCTGGGATGGCCTAAGAGGAAGTAAAGAGACAGATAATCTTGGACGTATTGTGTGGTGACTATATGCTCCAAGCGAAGAACAGATATGGTTTGTCTGCATTAATAAAGATTTTGTGAGCTGACGGCTGTGAGATACAAAGAAGTACAACTTCATACAAGTACTGATAGTGAGTGCTTAGTACTGTATTCACTCAAGATAGCCATTGTAGCCGTTGATAACGGATTGAAGTTAGTTAGTACTATGCCATGTTTTTTTGAAACCTTGTCCACTATCAATATGGAGCATATTGACTACTAATGGAGTTTATTTCAACAAAAGTGTTTTTCTACGAAAAATGCTTGTTACTCAGATTCTCAATCTTTCTTCTATAAAAAATAATAGAGATATAAGTCTTTTTTAAGATAGGATGTATGGGAAAAAAATTAAAACATCATATACATTTATGCCTTCGGATAAAAATCCATAAAGCAATTGCAAATCAATTTATAAACACTGGTTGTACTAGGATTTAAAACCGTGATTTCTGTAACTGAAGCCAACGACGTTTACCATTTGACTACGCAACTGGCAATTGGTTGGCCATTAACTACTGTTTAATATTATTTTTAAGCTAAACGACAAACTAAAAATTAAAGTACTGGCCTAGACGTGATTGAAATCTTTGAAACTTCGATTTTATCGTGTCATATAATAGTAAAATCACTGTTTTCATAAAGCGTGTAAATTATCAGTAAGATAATAAAAATACATACTTTGTAATCTTATAGCCATTAGAAAATTAACGATATCGAATGAAGTGTATCGGTGAATGTTTGAATTTGATACTTAATCAATCAATAAACGAAAAGTTACTTATTAATGAAAGAATATCTTGAATACATTTTTAAAAATTATTTTAGTAATAAATGGAATCGCCCCACCGGCATGAAATAATAAGTTTTTGAAAGGTATTCTTGTTACGAGAATCATTTTCTATAGAAATCTTGTAAAGAAAATCTTGGGATATTTTCTCAATCTTGTGCAGGAGCATTATACGGGGAGTAATAATTAATTCAGTGGCGTCTATAGACTAAAGTTGTAAGAAGCAATTAACTGACATACAAAAACCAAAGAAGTTACAAAGTGTTAAGCAGATCCGGATTCAGATTCTTCCCAACGGACCCTCTTATTCAGAGAAGCGAAACAATTTGATAATAATCGCATTCAAATAATATGATGCCGTAAAAAATAGAAATATAATATTTATTTGAATCAGTCCATACTTAAGGTTTACGTCTGCATAAAAGACATTTTCTATACGGTTGTGGGTGTAATTTTAATTTATATGCCGTACAGAATATTCTAATTCAAATTAAGTCACATGTTTCAGATGGAATATGCGAAACAACCTTGTAAGAAAACTACTGATATTATTCAGGTAAAAAAACCGCTGAATCTATAAAAAATTAAATAAAAATATTTTTTTTTCTAAAACTCAAAACTTTACTACAAAAATCTAGCTGTTGAAAGATTTGTTGGCAATAAAAATTGTACACATTAACCCGATTCATTTGAAAGATTCTGGTGATACATTTTTAATATTCGATGCACTAAGTAGTTCTAGTGAAATTCACAAAAATGTAAACTGCGAACAGAATACCAGGACTATGGAAAAAAATATTTGTCTATTCATCATATTGATTGATGAAATGATGATTATGTACTAGACTTGTTCTAGTAACTAGAATGATCTGAAAGTATCAATTCTGAGTCGATTTTTTATTAAAAGCTGGAGTTGGAGTTGTCTTTTTTTACTAGACTCCTTGGCCCTGCAAAATATAATAAAATAATAACATTTTTCAATGAAAGAAATATGGTTTTTATAATTTAAAAGTTTTGATATTGAAATGAAATCCGCAATGGCCGTATGCTATAATGTAATATATTATTATGTAATTGTGTTTCTACCACAAACTGTAATATCAAATGTTACTGGTATTGAAAATATATTTTTTAACTGTTAATACTACACATAAGCTTTATGTTTATACTAGGGCTTGTCGGTTTTCAAAAATCGGTTTTCCAATTTCGTAATCGGTTGTACCGAATTTTCCATAAACTAGTCTATAAACAAAAAGACGGGAGATTTGGATCTTTTATTTGATGGCTTAAATACCATATGCCCCACATCATTACCCAGCGAAAGGATATTTTCGATATCAGGAAATCATATATTCTGAAGAGTAACACCAAATAATTACTTGTTGTGTATTATTATGTAAATAAGTAAACAACATAAAAAAATGAACTTTATCTCACTATTTTAATTGAATTAACCATTTTTTGTAAAACTTAGAAAACCGGATAAAACTGGTTTTCTAACAATATTGACATTCGAAAACTGGTTTTTTCAAAAGTCGGTTTTTGTATAGGCCCTAGTTTATACACACAAACTGACTCGTTTTGTAAATACAGTAAAATATATTAAAGGATATTTGAAAGGTACGAGTTTATTAAATTTTAATTTATTTGTATTATTTATTTATTAAAAACAAAAGCGTATGAGATCTTTTTTGGATGTATGTTTGTAATGCGGTGAATATATAATAATTATTATAGACTATTCACACGGAGAGCTTTAAGCTCCTTTGAGGTCACCTTGACTCACAGGCCACATGTTGTGCATAAGCGTTGTGTATAAATCTATAGAAGAAAGAAAGAGACAGATATGACTGAGAATTGCGGGGGCAGTGGTGCGCTGGGGCAAAATTCTAATTTGCGAATTAATTAAAATTAATTGAATCGGGATAACGGGGTACGGCGGGCACTTTTCATTATTCGGGGTAATGGAAAAACGTTCGCGCATTGTTACTCCCAGGTTGGAGGCGAAATGAAAACAGTCGACGGAGAATTTTATTCAAAGTGTCGAAAGGAGAGGCGAAAAAAAAGAATTTAGAATCGAGATGAAATAATAGACCGAAAAAAAAGAAAGCGGGCTGGGAGTAAATAGTATAACGAAATAAGCCGCGACGCGAAAAATTCGCGCTGATACAAAGTGACGGAAATTCAGTTGAAACGAGAAATTTTGTGATTTTAGATCGGCTTGACATGTATTTACAGCGAGCAAAGACTCGTCGAAACGTTTTTTATTCTAAGAAAAGAGCTGAATCATAAATTCTCTAAAAAAAAAAAAATACGTAACGGAAAACATATTTACCAATAATGTTATACATTGTTTGGAATTGTCATTATTTATTTATTTATTTTATGAAGCTTAATAATGTACACAAACATCTGTAAAAATGATTTTTATAAGAGTATTATATTCAAGGCTTATAAAAAAACTGACATTTGAAAAAAACCGATTTTCAAATTCTAATATATACTAAAACTCTGTTTTCACCAGTTTTCGGAGTTTAATAAAAATAACAATTTATTTTTTTATTTTAATAAGATATCTAATAAAATTTATAAAAAAAATTCAGTGTTCTTACTCGTCTAAAATATCAAGGTATTTCAGTTCTACAGTTTTTAAAAAAGTTAAAGGTTGATAGCTATTTCGGCTTACGCCATCGTCAGAACTATTCTGAAGATATACTCGTCAGAAGAGTTCTGACGATGGCGTAAGCCGAAATAGCTATCAACCTTCAACTTTTTTAAAAACTGTAGAACTGAAATACCTTGATATTTTACCCTATTAAAATGGAGTTCTACCAAGTAAATGCCAAATCAATAAATTTCTTACTCGTCGGTGGACTAATTATACCTACCCTGTACTAGACAAGTGTATCCACGTGAAAATGCATAAATAAAATATTTTAAGAAATAAACTTAAATATATAATTTTAAAAGCTTTTAATTGACTTGTAATGACTATTTAAATACATATTTAATCATGTTTTATTTATAACCAAGACAGTTTCAAGTCGAAATACAAAAGTTATTAAGTGAGTAATAATACAAAATGTTTATTATTTTAATATTTGAAGACGGGTTACAATGTTGAAAAAAACGATTTACGAATGTCGCGAATATTGTCTGAAAACCGGTTTTTAAAAATCCATATTTCATGTAACAAATAAAAATATAGTACATCAATTAACGATAAAGTTGAAAGTTGAGAATAATAAATTTGATCCGAAAATGGCATACAGACTTCAGTTAAAAATGTGATGTTGCTACTGCTCATTGTTTGAGAGGAATTTTTGTGACAGCCTGACAAACAGATAGACACGTGTATTTTTTGTTAAATGTTTAATTTAGTGTATGAAACAGCTAAGTTGTGCTATATATAACACTTAATAGGCGGGAAACGACAAAAGTCGTTTTTAGCGTATTGTCGGTAGAATGCGATCACGGCATAATACGTTTTTTTTTATATCGTCGCTTGTTTGCGGGACACATAATATCACGGGTTTGTTTGTCGGCGTTAAATAAAATGCCGCAACTAATTAACATTAGTCCTAATTCTTTGCTAGAAAGGGTGACACATGTGTCTCGAATATTTACGCTGTGATTTTGATGGCATTAGATTTTACACTTCCAGTGGTAGTAAAGTTGTAGAAATGGCGATTATATATTATAATTATTTGTATAATTATAAAATATTGATAAATATGCTATTTTGTTATATAGAATATTTTGAATATTTAATATTTATAACATGCGGAGTGCTATCTACTAAATTGATAACAAGTTTTATATTCAGCTTAGAAACATTGTGAAATTATAATGTTATCGAAATGTCCTAATTTTTATTTTTAATGATTAAATGTCACGTATGATTTTTTTAAAAATTTCAATCGAAAATATCGTTTGGCTTAGAAGTTGTGTTGATTTTAAGAATGTAGTATATTTTTGCGCTAGTCACTAAAAAACGCCCACTACAGGCTTCAGTCTATTTTTAAAACGCCCGACTAAGGAGTGTTTTAAAATACAATTTACATTCGTTATAATTCATTTAAAAATAACTTAATAAAATATTCTACAGTTAAAGAGAAGTCGATAAAAATCGAATTATTTTATTGGTATTAATTAAAATCATTTTTGTTTTAAACAAACTTTAAGCTTATTGAAAAAATTCCATATTTAAAAACGAATATAGAATTCCCTAGACCATTATTATTGTACCCGAAGAAACAAAACTTTCAAGAGCTACTGCCATAAAATTGCGGAAAATTTCTCAATAATTTTCCGAAGATAATTGCAAAACTTACAACGCTGAACTTTTATATGCAGAAACGGAATGAGAATCCTTGCAACTCTATCGACTTTTATTCCTCCTACAATAAAACATATAAATTTTGCCTTCCTAGTAGTAAAAAGACAAACATATCATTTGGCTGCAACACTATCATATATTTTTTTTACCACGTAACCTATAAAAAAGTCGCTTATTCCTTTTGCTGCAGTGAAATTTCAGAAAATAGAAAGTGTGTGAAGATGAGTGAGACTATTTAGGGAAATCATGGCAAGAAAAAAAAACTACACAGTTAACAGTATTATTATAGAATGGTTTAAATTGCAATGGTTGCAGTGACACCATATTTTAAAGTAAACTGAATCGTAAATATACAAGTAAACTGATCGTTAAGATTAAAGGTATATGTCGTAGTTTCAATGATTATTAATAAAGAATACTAAGTCTAGCCAGGACCGGCGCCACCATTCAGGCGAAATAAGCAACCGCTTAGGGCGTAGAAATGGAAGAGTAAAATATTTTTTTATACTTTAATAATATTAAATATCTATGTAGTGAGATTTAAGCAGTAGCTCAAAAACTTAAAGATTCTTTGCCACCACAAAAAGTACTTTTATAGTGCAAGAAAATATTGAGCGATAACTAAAAATAACAAAAAATAAGTCCCAAATATTTTCATTTTGGGAATTTTGCAAATTCCTAGGTTTTTGAAATTTGAAATCCTGGAACAGCTAAAAATGGTCTAGTCTTTTCATTTTAGGGATTCCGTCAATTCCTAAGTTTTGAAAATCGGGCAGCAAGTCAAATTCTTTTGAAAAATCCCCGCGAGAGCTAAAGAAAGACCTAACATTTTTTTATTTGAAGAAATCCGTAAATTCCCAGGATTTCAAAACCGCCGAGCAAAAATTTCTCAATCCCGAAATTATACACGATTTTATGGTGAATGTTGCCTTGGGCAGTGCTCCGCAACCTTTTCTCACCTACGACACACCAAAATTCTTCCTAGAATTCCGCAGCACACCGAAAGCAAAAATATATAAGTATTAAATTGATACACAAATTTTACAATAAATTTTCGTTTTTTATTTGAAAAGTATCCATACATAAAACTATAATATATTTCCTTTTATGCAATCTTAATAAATATTATAAAATAATTACTAATTAATGTGATACCTGCGCTTGTTTCAATGAACACAAAGGTTTTATGTTCGGCTCGATATTTGACAGAACAAGTTCTGGGTCAAAATATTTTTTCATTATGTATTTGACCGCGGCACACCTGTATCTGGCACACGGCACACCAGTGTGCCGAGCACACCGGTTGCGGAGCACTGGCCTAGGGCACCAAATAACCTCGGGTGGGTATTGGGTCTACTTTCAAATGCGGCTTTCAGATATAACGATATTCCCAGTGAACTCTACAACTATTGTTTAATGCATTTTACATTACAGAGCGATTGGTACGTGTATATTGGAGTGGACTTAGATTATGAAGTTGGTCAAATGCATATTGCATAACTACGAACAAAGTCTTATCGTAATCACTCTTTAAGCCGTTTAATTGTTTTGTAAGCTGAATGGATTGCATTTGAAAAAGTTTTGCGTTCGCTAATTGAGTTAGTATTGCTTAGAATTTCTGTTGAAATATCAGTCAAGAAGTTTCAAAGAGAGATCAACGATGTTTAATTTATATGGTTGTAAAAGTTAATGAATCAGACAAGAAAAGTGCAATGGTAAATAAATTAAATAATTACAATCGAATGGAAAACAAAATGAATCGTAAGTTTAACGAAAATACTTATATTTGTTTTAATGGAATGTACGATTTGCACATAATATTTAAAATAATAAAAAATTGTTTTCGTATATTGAACTCGCTCTGTCTCATTTTTCAATCGGATGAATTCCATCACCCCGGAAGTACTTAGTAGAGCTACGAGATGATGAGATAACTCGGAAAGAGGTAAAAAGACTCTAGTAAGCAACGTAAAGCAGCTATATACTCAGAATAAAGAGCGAAAATGGGAAAAATATTAGTTCAAGAAAAAATATAAAAAGCTCTAAATCTTCTAATCGTGATTTATCATTTGCAAAAACCAACTTTTTTAGTTAAAAATCGACACATTCTGGGTAAAACTCTAAACTTTAAACAAAAGAGTGGTTTCAAAAAAGACAAATGGTTGGTGTACGTCACTTTTTAATTGTTTTGTACCAAATTTAGAATGTTCATTGTCAATTATAAATACCATCAAAAGCTTGACTTAATCAAAGAGTTTGTTTCTTTATACCAATTTGCTGTAAAGTGCCGATTTCAAAATTACAATTCTTTACGCAGGAGGTGTCGATGTTTACACTAGCATGGTGATTTATATGTTTTCCTTTCTTTCAAAAAAATATGATCCAGCTTGGGGTCCACTAAAGGTTTTCAAATAGCTAAGGAATCATTCTACTCCCAAAGGTAGGGTGGCACTGTTAAAAATGTAACGTAACCGTTGCATATGAATAACAATAAAGTTAAAGTCGATTCCATAAAATAAATGATATAGGTTATTTATTTTCATGACTTCAGATCACACGATAGAGAATGTATACCGTGCCATTCTTTTATGGATTTTCAGGATCGGTTCCCAATGGAGTAAGCACATTGATAATGTTCGTAAATATACCAACTAGTTGAGGTTTATTGGTTTCCATGAAAGCCAACCAGGCAATGGAACTCGAGTGACCTATTTTCTGTAAGATTTGACCAAATATAACATTTTGCATATTGCGTCACAATGACGATTAAGGACAGAAAATGCAACAAAAAAAATATCATTTTTAAATAATTGATATGGACATATTCGTATGTTTTTTCTTTGTTTTTGAAAATATTTTTTATATCTTCAATTCGAAAAAATAGAGGGAAAAGCAAAAATAAATTGATACTAATTTTTATTCTGATATATTTTTACATAAATACTAAATATTTAATAATCTTTTACCTTGTTTTGAGTTACTGTGTTTTATTGTATTTACAGCAAACTCTAAAAAACCTCCAATTGCTCTTTAGCCAAATTATAAATTCTGATTGATGAATGTATTTTACTGGGGGGTGTAAATGAAGGTAAAGTATACTTTCCAATAATTCCACTTTTGTCATACGTTTCAATTAGGTGAATATAAAAAGGAAGATCGAAAATATTAAGCTCTTGATTAAATTCGTATTTCATTTGTTAGAACTGCAATAGTTATTTCAGCATTACGCCTTCGTTAGAACTATGCTTAAACTTACAATAACTTAACTATACACACTGTCTTGGAAAAAATACACAATAAATGTGTTTAAATATTCTTACATTAAACAGTTATTTTGAAAAAAATAGTTTTAAAGAAATAAACAATATTATGTTTTTCTAGAAACTGTGACAAATAAAGGATTATTAAGTAATCTTAAAAACAAATAAGTTTCAAATAAAATTATTATCTATTTATAATTAAATAAATTTCTTGTATTGATTAAAGTAATGTTGATGAATTATATTCTGTTTGATTATTAAAAACTTAAACATACTTCTGACAAGTACTTAGTCAAAATAGCTATCAACTATAATAATATAAAAAATAATGTTAGTAGTTCTGAAGTACCTTTATATTTTAAGCCTTTTTAATATTAATTCGTTCTTGTACCAAAAGTGATCAAAAGTTCCTGTTAAGTAGATATTTTCATTAATTAATTTTTTATTCGGTTATTTATTAAAGGTAAGAAAGCATGGATATCTTTGATACGTTCATTCTTTTCCACCAATTATATTTGATCAAAAAAATAAAGCTTTAAGAAAACGGTTACCTACATTGAAATCAATTGTTCATTTTTACAAACACCAAAGAGAGATTTGTTAATTTTACATGTAATGCAAGTTAAGGTCTTGATTTAAGCGGTTTAGAATAACATGGTGTTTTCGAAGAACAGACATATCGTATCATTTCAAAAATGTGACTTTTATGCTGATATTTTATTATGGTAACGAAAGGCTTAAAAAAAGTATATTTTTTGAAGTGGAAAATAAAAAAGTGTGTTTTAAAAAAAGTGTTTTAATTTAATTTTTAATTGGTTTTCGTTTGTGTACCATAACACGGTGCAAAGGCAGTCTTTAGTTAATTAAAACTTCATATACGCTTATCAGCGCTTAGCTTTTTTAATTTCATTTCAATGAATATTTTAAAACTGCAAAATAGTTGGATTACGAAAATCTTTACTTTTTTTCTTATTTGATTTTTGAATGGATTGAATTTTAAGTAGTTTTGTAAAAAAAATAATTTAAGCTGATATAAATATTTACAAATATATGCTCAGTAAAAATCTGAACGTTTATGAGCGTAGCATCTCAGAGAAAACGTGAAACCCGGAGAATGCGTTTTTTGAGTACTTTTAGTACACTTTTATATTTTTTTTTATTCCATATCTGCTCCCTATGCGGAGCATATGGTCACCACGAAGTTTCTCCATGACTCTCTATCTCCAGCCAGTCTCCTTGCTTCCTCCCAGGTCATCCCAGCGTCCCGCAACTCCGCTGAGTACATCCTGAGAATGGTCATCAGTGGCCTTCCACGACGCCGGTATCCATCCGGTTGGAAGAACAGACAGGCAGGGTTCAGGCTCTCTTGAGGCATCCTTAACACGTGTCCAAGCCAGGACCACCGCCGCTTCTTTATTTTGGACGTAATTAGAGGCTGGTTAGTCCGCTCTCTAATCTCCGTATTCCTGACAAAGTCAGACCATTTCACTCCAAGCATTTTACCTTAAATTTCGTATGGGCCTGTCGTTTGACTATGAAATACGAATAAGTCCCCGATACGAAAAAAAGTATTTGGAACGATATAAGAATATTTCAAGTTAGGCTATAGAACAATACACAACAGATCAAATACGTTTTTAAGAAATTCAAGGATACATAGATGAAGAAGACAAAAATAAATTTTCTTAATAATAGTATTTAAGAAATCACAGACATTATGTCATTGGATAAAAAAACAACTTATTTATAATTTGATTGTTGAATTTTAAAAATGCAACGATACACTTTTGCCGACCTTTAATTCAAGTTATTTATTCGAAAACGGTTTAAAAACATTTTTATCTTATTTTAACTGTTTAAATGCATACTTTTTCCATATCAGAACATTTTTATTGATATTTTAAAATGGTCAAAAAATGCAACATCAACTTTGGCAAAGTGATACAGATTAACTTTACTTATTATTCTTTTAGTTACCGTAGATAACTAATAGTAATTACTTAGCACGGCTATAATTTGCAACTATTAATTTAATTAGTTTTTGACGAAGTAACTCGTCTCTGGTGTGTTGAGCACGAAAAAATTTACGAGATATCTCGTCTGAGGTAAAAAAATCATTACTGTTATGGAGAAAAAAGTTACTTGGTTGGAAAATAATTGTTATTTTCACCCTATGTAATTTATGTGAGGAATTCATAAAACAATAGGGAAGACTCTTAATACAAAGCACTTAGTAAAATTATCATTATGAATGTGTTGAGTGAAACAGATGACGTTGCTTAGCGTCGTCTAAAGGGGGACAATAGACAAGAGAGCTTCACAACATATGAGTTTCATTAGGAAAAGCCATCGTTCCCCATTGGCAAAGGCACGTAGTTTTCATTTATACGCTTCAAAAAGGAGAAACGAACGAGCCAAATTAACGAAACTTGAAACGCGAATTGAATAATTTGAACGTTCTTCGGTGAAAAACCAATAGACTATAGATATGCTCAACAATATGACTATATGACAATATGACAATATGACTATTTATTTAATGTCAATAATTTGCTGAATATTAAAACAATTTGTCTTAAAATTGTTGAACGAAATACTTTGATAATTTTTACCGTTTTACAATGGAGTTCTACCAAGTAAACGCCAATTCAATCAACAATTACTCTTAAATTAACTTTTAATGTGTTTACTGTCAATACGTGTAGAAAGGAATTATATTAAAAAAATAAAAATTTTGCACTTACTTTTATTTATTACGATAAGGACCGGTTTCGCTCATGACGAGCGTGATTTTTAGTTGATAATGCTCGTCCTGAGCGAAACCAGTCGTGTTCTTAATAAATAAAAGTGGGAGTTAGTAAAAGTGTATATTTTATTTTTTGAAATTACCCTAAGATTATTTTTTCGATTTAAATGGTGAAAAATGGCACTTATTTAAATTGAATAGTAATTTAATTAAATTTCATTGAATTTTATGACCGTAAGTATATATTTTTTTTACCATGTCCGCTCCCAATGTGGAGCATATAAACTCCTAATGGAGTTTATCTCAACAGAAGTGTTTCTACGAGAACTGCTTGTTACTCAGTTGCTCAACCTGTCTATTTCCGAAAAGAGTAAGAATAAAAGGATAGGGCTAGAACAGGACTAGTGGTTAGCTAATCGTTCTCGATACGCTCCGTCCATAGGATAGGATGAGTGAGAGGGGGGAATTCAAGACATCATATATATCCATGCCTTCGAACAGAAATTTATAAATTGATTGAAACATCAATTTATAAAACTGCTCGTATTGGGATTCTAACCCGTGACCTCCGTAACCGAAGCCAATGACGTTGAACACTCGACCACACAAGCGGCGAACATTCTTACTTATTTTATCTGAACTTGCACTAGAATTTATAAATTAGTAAGGAGGGAAGAAAAGTGCTTAAGAATAATTGATTTTATGTAGGTATATGCAAGTAAAAAGCAATAAAAAAAATGTGTTTTTAAATTTTACTTTCATTTGCCCAGTGCCTAACTGATTTTCAAGAGTGGTTTGAAACCGAACGCATACATATACTCCCGAATAGTAGCGTGAATAACCTTTTTTTTAGAATTCACTTGATCCTCCAGGATTTTATCACCTATAAGAGTCATCTGTGCTCTATAACGCTTTATGCCGATTACCTTCATGAGTATAGAGCTAGTAAGAGTCTAGCTTATAAGAGTGTATCTAGTATATTATATATTTAATCCGCAATGATTATAATGAAAAACAAGTAATTCCATGAGTTTCAAAAATATTAAAGTTGCAAAACTCCATCAACACTTTATAATATCATCGAGCTTAGAAAGGTGACACCTAGCTCGTAAAAAAAGTTATCCAAATAAACGACGCTTGGCCGTGCAGTAAGTAGCATTAGATGATGTAAGAAGTGGAGAACCTTTCCGAAACTGTTATCAATTTTGTCTTTGTTTTATTTCCGAAGAACCTGAAAACTCTGAAATCGAATAGTACTGTTTATTTGTATTAGTTTATCTATACACATAAATAAGCAAAAAAAGTTGAATTTTTTAAGCCGACTGAATGAATCAAAAATGATGTATAATTTTGAAGGGTTTGAGGAATAAGTTGGCTTTCCACCACCACATGTTGTGTATATGTAACCAACGTTTTATAGCCACATTCAACAACGTTATTGACAGAAAAAGTAATCTACACTTCACATTCATGCCCTGAGAAATGCTGCACGGGATTAATTTTGAACCGTGCATTAGTGTGCTTGAAAAAATAATAAAAGTGTGATTAGCTCAGTCATTTAAATCAAGTTAATACTAAATATCATGTGTACAATCTGCAAACTGAGAGCTTGTCATTACAGACGAGTTTATCAACTCTAGAAAAGAATCTGGTTTAAGACGATACCCAAATAATTTACCAAACTCTTAAAATGCCGTGATGTTAGCTTTGGTTGTAATCAAGTAAGTGTGGCCTATTAGCCCGTGTGAGGACGGACCACAGCAAACAGTTCTGCTCGTTCAGATTCCATCTCGGGGTAAAAAAAAAATTTGCGCGAATTTCAGGAGCAAAATTTTAATTTCTATACATTTTTGATACTTTTTTAGGCGATATTTTGATTTTTTGGAACCAATTTATCAAGTTATATAAAAATGAGGTATTTTTTGTGTCAGTTTCTGGAGCCAATATATCGCGTAAAAAAGGATTGAGTGTATGTCAGTTATTAAAATCGCCATAAACATGTCAAGCCTGACGTTTTATTTTCTAATGTCTGCCATTTTGGAATTAATCGTGCTTGTCTGTAAATGGTAAATGACTGCTGGATCTTTGGTCATTCTGTATGTAGCCAAGCGCCAGGGAACGTGACTCAAGAACAAAATCGTTGTACTCCCCTCAAAGATGTTAGTCCGAACTTTGCTGAAATTTTAACCCTATAAATTTACACTTTGTATTTAAATACGTAACGGCTATGTGAGAAGGCTGACACTGTAAAAAGTTTGGGGAGAGCTACGCTAAATGAGTTGAGAAAATCTTTATGAAGTCTATAGGTGGAAAGCAGATATTTTACAAAACTTTTTCACTTAACAGGATGATTGAAAATATAATTCATACACATTTGATGTGGTAAATCACGAATTAAAATAATCAGGTCTATAGCCAAAATTTTTACGTATTGGCTTTGGTTACTGTTTAAGAATTTCCAGTTTCATTAACTGATTTTTGGATTAGTTTTCAAGCTCATTAATGTCTGCGATATGAGTTCCCTATCAGCAGTAATTAGCTTACAAATAGTCCTGTTCTAGACCAAGCTTTCCATCCTTGGTATTGTTATGCTTCCAAATGTATGCTAATCATTCTACTATATTTACCGGATAGGTTCATAAAATTAATAAAAACAAAACACGACGCTTCATCGAAACGCGCCAAATAGGTCATAATTTAAATTGTAATAAAACACAAAATCTAATAATCTCTATCTAGACCTTGAATAAAATCTAAAATAATAATAAAAAAAGTTTAGGAACATTGCGTTTTATTTAGGATAATATTTTTTTAAATTTCTTCAAAATTACTTTAAAACTATTTTCACTATATTAATATCATGTTAAAGTCATTCGGAAACGGTAAAAATACATAATCATTTACTAGAAAAAAAATATCACATTCTTTGTTCTAAATCTTGAGATACTTATTTACAACCAGTTCTTATTGAAAAACTTCTGCGAAGAAGCCTATTATGGAAATTTCATGCTTTGCATTGATAGAAAACACAGTTATAAATATTGTATTCGAATATTTAACTCTCATGAATAAAGCATAAAATATTTATTTCTTTTCGACAACAATGAATCTTACCAATAAAATATTTCTTTTTGAGAAAGATTTAATCTCTAAATTTTTACCATGCTTTATCTTTACTGTTTCTACGAAGAAAATTAATTCAACGACATTTGAAAGACAAACAAAACCGTTACTTTTTACAATCCGATAGTTTTCTTTTCGAAATATGTTTCGCTTCGGTTGACTTCACTATTTTATCGATTTAAATTTAACTGTATTTTTTAATATTATTATATATTATTGAATTATCATCAAAGAATCAGCCTGTAAGCAACTTATCATGGAAGCTTTTAGCATAAAATATATGTCGTGTAAAAGTATATTGAAAAGCATTAGTTAATAAATGTGTTCGGTCGTTTCTTTTCAAAGAAAAAATACAGATTAGTATTTTTTTCGAAGGAAAAGTATTTATTTGTTATGATCGTTAAGCCAGCGAAAGCTTTCTTCTAAATTGTTTCTTAAGTAATTCATTTTCATTAGGTATGTATGATAATTTTATTAAAAAGAAAATGTGAAGGATACATATTGATTTTAAGAAAATTGCTGTATTTGCAACCTTCAAATATTTTTTGCAAAGCTATTTGAACAGTTATGCATGTTAAAAAAGAAATGACATTAATATTGGGAATATGCCAGATATATACAAAAACTATTTCAAACAATTTCAAGGATATTTGAAGGCACATGAGATCATATCAGTGCATTCTATTCAATTCTACAGATGCCGAACATTTTATTAAATATACATGTAGATAAATAAATACAATTTTCAATTCATATTTAAAATTTAAACAATGAATATATAAAATACGGATGAAATTAACTGATGATCACATACATCCATGCCTTCGAACAGAAATTCATAAATCGATTAAAAAAAACAATTTATAAAACTGTCCGTACTGGGATTCGAACCCGTGACCTCCGTAACCGAGCCAAAGACGTTGAACACTCGACCACACAGGCGGATGTCACTCAGTGTGATGTCTTGAAATCCACCCTCCCATCCTATCCTATGAACGGGGCGTATAGAGAGCGACTAGCTAAACCACTAGTTCTGTCCTAGCCCTACCTTTTTATTCCTACTCTCTCTGGAAAAAGTGAGGTTGAGCAACTGAGTAACAAGCAGTTCTCGTAGAAACACTTCTGTTGAGATAAACTCCATTAAAAAAAAAAGAGCTATACGTAGAAGTATCATTTTTTTTAGGTAAAGATTATATGGAATCAAGATGTACTAACCGGGTTATTAATTTTCGTCCATATCTATTGGGAGCAACGTTCCCTCTAAGCCGAAGGGTTAGCTGCGCGGATATTTCAAAGGCTGCGCGGACCGATCAAATATTAATTGAGCAACTGTCTTGTAGTGCGCGCCAACCCGGAATGAGTGCGCGGGGGTTTTCCAACTCGTGCGCGTCCGCGAACGCGCGCAGCTTAGAGGTATCATTGATTGGGAGTGAATTGAAACGTTGCAATGCTTCTGATATGAGTGTCTAGTGTTTTTGACAAGGAGAAGAAATGGAAAAGTGACTAATGATAGATGTAGTTAATAATTAAACCGATATCTAAACTAACCCTAGATAGTTTTTTGCTAGTCACTAGTGATTTTGAGATACTAGTGATCAAGGGAGACAAGACAATTATTAAAAGAATTACGAGTACTGATATTTTTGAAAATCGAAGCTGTTCTGATGATTTTTTTTAAATTTTATATTATTTCTGAAAAATTTGAGATATATTGTGATTTATTATTATACATAATTCACCAAGAACTGGCTGTTTAGATCGTTCAAATAATTGATCAAAAAATGACAACAGATTTAAATGTAAATACTAAATTTAATTTCACATAAAAAGTTAAATTATTTCTATTAAAAATAAAAAAGTACGAAACTTGATCAAATATATATTAAAAGTTTAAGCCTATTCCATAGCTGATAGATAGCAAAGAAAAATAATCAATAATGGCATACATTAATACATCTTTTTCAGTTAACATAAAAAAGAAAAAGTAGCTAATCATTGAACAATTTACTTGATAATAAAAAAGAGATCTGAAATAGATTAAAGTAACAATAATGATTAAGAGCATTTTTGTACGTGTTACAAGAAATCAAAAGATTTTTTTTTGTAAACAGAAACCATTCACGTAAAATGTACCGTGAGGAATAGCGAAAACTATTCATCCCCTAATTAAATAAATTGACAAGATTAACGAAACAAATAAACCCTCAATTACTTTCGCCCATCCCTGGTGAAAGTACAGGGTGAGAGAAAAAACACAACAATACGAGAAATTCAATTAAGAGTAGAAGCCTAGTGAGGACAAAACCCGCCTATTGTTGCGAAACCAAAAAAAACCTTTTACTCCACCCTTTATTCATCTAGTTTTTTTTAATTCACTTACTATGTATGAGATGAGTGTATGCTGTGAGCACATGAGGGATGAAAAATGTTGAGCCTTTTTCTCTAAGTATAACATGTAACTTTGGTAGTGGTGGAATCGCACACTTGTGTTTGGTGTCTTTAAAGTACTTTTTAACGTTTTTTGCGGTAGGTTTTAAATATTAAAAAAAAGTTTATGACCAAGTAAATCACTGAAGTTTTCATTATAAGCACACGTTAAAATATATATACATACTATGTATAATAAAGATCTAAATACCGTAATGTAATATTCGAGCAGTCCTGACTCAATGGAGATTCTATTTTATACTATTTGTTTCCACTAAAGGTCTAGTCGAGTTATCAACGTAATTGAGAAAAAAACACTTATAAAGTGGTTTGTCACACAAATACAGAGCTTGGGAAATGATGATTTGAGTGTTGGAAAAATCACGGTTTGTTTAAAAGTGTCGACTTTATGATTTAATTGTTATATGAAAGAAAAATACAATTTTTGAACATTAACTGCGATTTACATTCAGAAATTTTACTATGGACTATCAGAACTGATATAAAACGATATTTTTCAAAATTTGTGACAAATCACTTTTTGAATGTTTTCTCCTTAATTACTTTCGGTCACTGTGCTTATTGGTTCAAATGATAGAAAAGAAAGTTTTTAATCAATCATCTGAACATAAAAACGTGGACAGCGACTAGATTACTACTAGCTGTCCGTACTTCTCTTCTCTTAAAAAAAAAAAACAAGTAGAATAACTGAGTTACAAGCAGGTCTTGTAGAAAAATTCTGTTATAAGCTCTAACAAAAGTCTGTATATTCTACATTTTGATCGACTATATGTAAAAAAGTGTTTTAAATAGTTGTTTGAACTATTTTTGCAACTTTTAATGTGAAGTAAGTAATCTTCTAACAAGAATTTTAATAGACTGCGTTTAGAAATAGCCTGTTAAAAATAGGCCAATCAACTTTCCTGTGAGAGAAGATAAGTTAACAACAAGTTGTTAGCTAATTAATCCCTCTCTGTAAGCCACGTGTTCAGAATTAGAAAGGAGCTGGGTAGAAATTTTTACCTGCCAACACAAATATAATAAACAAAATGTGAAACAAAAATAATGCATGAAATTGTAAATTCATTTATTCGAATTCTACACCCTCCGATTTTAGGAAGTTAACCAATTCACTACAGAACTTATTTTTTAAAACTCTTAGATATAACGCACATAAAGATTATTTACGATTTTGTACGTTGATACGTGATTGTAACAATAGTAACAACAACACTCAACTATTTTTTACACGATTTTGAAGTAACACGATCCACTTAAAAGAAAAAACATTATAGTTTTACAAAAAATATTTGTTCTAACACGATTCCCAGACACAAAAAACATAAAAGCGGATAACGAATTTTATAATAATAAAACATTCAACAACACAAGACAGCAGTAACAAACAAAAGGCTTCATTTGATCCATACACATTAGACGTGTCAAACAATTCTAGCGATGCAAGAGATTTATGTCCAGTCCCTCATAAAAGTCGCCGTATATAATCACACATCGATGAATAGTATTATTCTTCTTAATTAAAATACATTTTGTGAAATATACTTATTCTGTCTTTATTATTACCCTTTTTACACGATTTTCTATTTCAAATTCAGGGAACCAATCTTTAATTTTTATATAAATTCTATCAATTTTTTTATGTTTTTTTGTGAAACGTATCTACCGTGTGAAAAAAGTGCTGAGTGTATATTCAAATGAATAAATAAAGTAAGAAAGAAATAAAAATTGGCTGATTATATCATGACAATAATTTTAATCAAAATTTGAAAGGTCATAGACAACAATAGCACGCAATAAATAACGTAAAATATACTAAAGTACTTTTTGTCGTCCCTGAATCAGAAGTGGAAAGACCAGGGTCGTCCCGCGGGGTTCATTTAACATGTTTTTTAGGATCCTCCAAAGCTCTCTACTGATTCAATTTCGCCATTACGCGACGCCACTGTTCACTATACATTTATTTCTGTGCCATTTTTTTTTTGTTTCTCACCACTGACGCCGCAAACTCAAGTGCTACTTATACATACAAGCATATTGTGCACACACACTTAACTTACTTACAGTTATACATACATATACAACTTACATTGAAAACGTTAAAATTTTTGTTTCCAATTTTAAAAATTTTGAAATTTTAAACTTTTATTTGTTTCATATAAAAACAGTGAATGTTAAAATATAGGTATGCAAGAATGTTGGTGATGATAAAAATTCAAAGATTAATAGATAAATGAGTAAAAAAATATATAAATATATACATATTTTTAAATATTTTTAAGATACAGTCGGGTCGTGGCGCAGCGGTCACCGTCGTTTACTTCTGTGACGGATCCCACGAGTTCAAGTCCCAGTACGAACAGCATTTTTTCAATTGAATATCAATCTATTAGAATGTACGGGTGTTCGTTTTTTCTAAACATTACCTCCCACTCATACAGTCCTTTAATAACGAGGCATAGCGAGAGTGATTAGTTAACCACTAGTCCTCTTTTAGCCATATCATTCTTTTCCTACTACTCTCTACGAAAAAGAGATATTGAGCAACTTAATAACATACATTTATCGTAGCAAAAAGTTTTGTTGAGACATTAGGAGAACATATGCTCCATATTGGGAGCGATCACGGATTAAAAAACTATATAAGTAGCTATTTTTTTTTTGAAGTAAAGGAATAAGTTTTCGCTTAAGTTCTTCTAACTAAAGTATTAATTGGAGAGCTTTCAATAGAAATGATATAATGGAATATGGAGCTATCAACTTTTAGACAATAAAAATGTATTAATAAATTCTATATAATATTTATACTGTGTACCATAAGGATAACACAACACTACGTTTGCGCACGATGAAAAGGCTGAAATAGTTTGTGTGTGTGTGTGTGTGCGCGCGCGCATACGAGAAAAAACATAGAATGAATTTTAGCAGGTGGAACTGTCAATATATAATTTTAAAAAAATGATGTACAATTTTTCATGGAGATAAAACTGAGGACACAAGTATCACCGAAGCTCGCTAATGTGGTTTTGATTTTTGGCTTTCGATCAAACCTGAAGCTATTTTAAGAATTAAAGAACCCACCATGAATATCATGCAAAATATATTTGAATCTTCAACATGTTTAAAAATGCTACATTTTTTTTATGTTATTAAAGACCTTATCTGTCAAACAAAATAAATTTTCCCACATCGTTTTTTTCGGCAAACGTATAAATTCGAATTTGAGTAAATCGAATAGGAATGAGAATATAATTTCTGCAAATCGTTTTGGAATAAAAAACACTTTTCTGACGCCCCTTGGAAGATAGGACGCTCTCGCTTTGTCGTCTATGGTTGTCACAAATATTTTTTTTTGGACATGTATTTTATTGAATAATTATATTCGGTCCTATTATAGAAAATAAGGCATTTTAACTCTAATGGTTCAAATAATAAAAAAATAAAAAAATATTTAAGATTTATTTTCATTTTAATAAAATATGATAAAGTTATAATGACATTAAATATGTGGTAAAGTCAGTAAAATATATTGGTATTATATAAATAAAAAAAATCTAAAATAACGAGGCGCATCTAGAGCAATTAGTTAATAACTAGTCCTCTCCTAACACTTTAATTTCTATCCTTACTCTCGTCGAAAAAAAGAGACGTTGAGCAACGGAGTAACAAGCAGTTCTTATAGGAAAACTTCTGTTGAAATATCTCCATTAAGAGGCCATATATTCCACATTGGAAGCGAATATAGATTAAAAAATATTAAGATGATAAATAAAAATCAATTTATATATGGTTAATGAGATAAAAAAAGTATTTAAACATTAGTGGTACAAAGTTTTAACATCACTGATATTAATTTTTAAAAATAAAGATTTATTATTTACTATGCAATAATGTGTTCAGGTTTTAAAATTTGTGTCCCCATATAATTCTACCGCGAATAACTCAGCTATAGATACAGTAAATGAATTTAAATTATTGGAATATAAATAAATATTAACAGACAGCGATAGAAACATAAGCCCCACCCGTTTGTGCCAACCCTTAATCGTATCCCGAAAAACAGACCAGATTATTTTCCCATCGCAAGAAAACATCTCCACAATGTGGAATCCAGCCAATCAGAGAATGAGAGCGAGGGGGAAGGCGCTTGAAATATTTCTGTCTTTCATCGTGAAATCTAAATGACTTTCTTTCGCCAGGTATAGCAATGTACCGTGTACCGGAAAAATCAAGATGATGTAAACGATAAGACGAGGTACTTAACATTAAAAGATGATAAGAATCATATGAATTGCAACATACCGTTAATTTTCATTACCTCTGTTTATGGTTTCAGCGAAAAACTCATTTATTTTCTTACAAACGTATCTGTAGGGTGGACGAAAATGGAACTTCTATTATACAATGTTTGGCGAGATTAACACCGCCATATTGAAAACGATATTCTTCTATTACATTCTGTTAAACAGCGAGTTTTTATTGATTGATACTGGTATTTGTTGGTCTGCAATTAAACCAAACACTATATTAAATTTAAATAAAAAACTATAGTAATTTGTTAAATTATTCAATTGAAAAATTAAGAAAGCTTTAGGATACTGCCATGAAATTATCGACCGTGGCTCCCTCACTGATTCCACAGATACGTTTGGAGCACTGTGATACATTAAAAATATCAATTATTTTTCTATGTTTTTTTAATCAATGTCCAATTCTAATGTAGAACATATGGCTTCCTAGTAGAGGTTTTCAACAGAAATTTTAATACGAAAACTGATTGTTACTCAGTTGTTCAATTTCTCTTATTTTTAAAGATACTGAGGATAAAAAAGATAAGGCCAGAAGAGGACAAGTCGTTAGCTAATCTTTCTCCATATTACCCGTTATTTTAGGAATGGAAGCATAGGACAAATTATTTACTCTGTGGAAACTAACAATAAATAATGAAATAATAATAATAATACAGGTTATTAGCATGTTATATTGAATTAAAAAAAAACGTATTTTCCCTAAAGAATAATTTAAAATATAAACCTATATTTTAAATTCAATCGATACATGCTTTTTCAAAAGTTATCGCTTCTTAATGCTCTGAACTTAAAATATTTCTAAGCATAATGAAAACTGTCCTATTGTATAATTATATTCTGAATTATTCTGAAGATAAAACTTATTGAATTTGATATAAGAACCAATTTTGATTTTCATTCGTTTTGGGTTATTCCATACAAAAATCGTAACCTACAATAATAGTAAGAACAAATTTTCTTGAGAAAAATGTATTTTTATTGATATCACAAGAAATCAGTAGGCGGTAGATTTCTGATGAAAAATTCCAACATAAAACAGAAATGAATTTGCCGAATGTATGAATTACACGGACCACAGAATGAAATAAAATAAAATGCCAACAGAACGATAAAAAGAGGAAAATGTTAAACAGAAAAAAGTATGTTTTCGAAACGTCAATCGCAGTCGTATGTCTGTCATACTCTTTCGCTAGAAGAATTTTTATTGATGTTAAATAATTTATTCAACTATTTATCTATTCAAAAAAAGAACACAGATCTTTATTGGTGTCTTACAGGAATAAAAATATAATGCTACTGAAACAATTGAATTAACACTAATACACTATGCTTCACTATTCATGTAATAATTTTATAACAAAATGCTTCAGAATAAAAATGAAACAATTCTACTAAATCATGCTTAGAGATTATTTAATATTAAGTTAATGGCTCATTAATATATTTATTTGTTTAGGATTAGTCTGAGAATCTTTGGTGGAAGCTTAAAATAAAATTCAAATATATTAAATTTTGAACGAATAGCTTAGTCACGGGTTTCGCCTTTCGGCATCGTGAAGTCGACATCCGTTTCATTGATCAATGAATTAATTAATTGTCTTCTGTTTGGATGTATGAATGTATGTATGTATATGATGTTTTGAAATATCCCCTCCTCCTCACCTATCCTTTCCTAAAAACAGGGCGTAGCGAGAGCGATTGGCTAGCCACTAGTCCTGTCTTATATTAATCCTCTTAACAGTTCTATTCTTACTCTATTAAAAAAAATGTTGAGCAACTGAGTAACAAACAGTTTTCATATAAACACTTTTGTTGCGATAAATTCCATTAAGAATTAATATGCTTCAAATTGAGATCGGAAATGGTTAAAAAAATAATGATATTAATAGCTTTTTAGAGCTTTAAAAGGTTGAAACAAAAAGTCGCATAAATAGTGTAAATATCGTTTTTAATATAATGCCGTCAAAATACTTTTGTACAAACATTTCCACTCGTCAAATGGCATTCTTACGAACGTTCCTTAGAGTGCTAATCATCCATGATACCTACCTAAGAATGAAAAAAATAGTATTTAATCTTATACTGGGTTAATTGAAATTTCTCCCAATTATCGAATACAAAAAATATGGTGAGCGGGGAGAAAGTTAGCTCACAATCGACTGTGGATAGAAAAAAGGACGTAACTCACACATAACAAATTGTACAAGAGATACAAAAACGTTTTTTGATGATCTTGAGCCAAAGGCAAATTAAATAATATAAACAACCTTGAAGTGCACGAAGACTGATAAACTGATTCTTAATTGACTTTATTTAATATTAATTTAATTAATTTGAAAAAAAACCTTTTTTGTAAGTCTTTTTTAATGATTGTAATATTAAAACTTAAATTTTTTTTTTACATACAAATTCGACATTTTCAGCTAACATCCTTTTGATAGAACGTGTATCAAGTTGTATTCATTCCGATTATCTAAAAAAAGCTGTTTTGGAAAAAGTGTGTGTGACGTCCTTTTTCCTTTCCACAGTCGTATGTAAGTATACCAAGTCTAGCCTTTTAGAGAGATTAAGAGAGATTTAGATGTCGTAAAACATAATTTCTTGAAAAATTCCATTATACTGTATATGGTTTAAATTGAAAGCAACAAAAGAATGATTAAATAATATATATTAAATATAATACTGAAACGATCAAGAAAAAAGATTACTCTCTTATAAAACAGGGTGAGTAATAATATTGATTGACGTTAAGAAAGTGTACGACAGTGTTAAATCCTTAATATTCCTAGCCAGATTCTTGACAGTCGCTTATCAGTGTCCCACCCTACTCAAGCAATAACTTATGCCAACTGTCAATTCTTTGTCATAGAAATAAATTTAATACATCACAAGTTACATTTTATAAAATAGCATAAGACAGAGCTTAGGCGTCGATAGTTAAAGAACGGATTCATTGTTGTATTATGTTATTGCATGGATCCCGCCGTCGTGGAAGGCCACTGATGATCATCCATAGGATGTACTCGGCGGAGCTACGAGACCCTTAACTGACATGGGAGAAAGTAAAAAGATTTGCGGAGGACAAAGAATATTGAAGGAACCATGTGGAGGCCATATGCTCCGACAAGGGTGCAGATATGATTGAATATATAAATAAATTATTATGAGGTTAAAAATAATTGCACTTGTGGATTGGATGGTTTTTTTAAATATTTTAAATTTGTTATCACAACCATCCGTGCATAAAATATTTTATTTAGTTCAAAAATAAAATATTGTAGCCACAGAGACCGAGAACTGTTTGTTACTCAGTCACTTAACCTCATTTTTTTTTCAAAGTGAGAAGTAGGGAATGAAGGATAAGGCTAGAACATGACTAGTGATTAACTAATCGCGATTTCTACACCCAGTTATTAAAGGATTAAAAGAATGGGAGGAGAGGAAATAATGTGAATTGACATCACAAACACCCAGTCTTCGATCACAACGTTGAATTGAATAATTCTTAAATTCACTGTGATCTTACCGGGAATCGAACCCAGACCTGCATGATAGGTAAAACAAGCTCTAACCAACTGGGCCACAGCAGGTGACAATATGTACCATTAAACCAAATAAATAAAATTGTGATAAGTGAGAAAGATACGAACAAAATCTGACATTGCTGCAATTTTATCGATATTGTATGTTAGAGGTTGTAATGAATGATGAGCTTTTTGATAATAACAATTAAAAACAAAGCTCTCCATCAAAAGCTATAGCATATGTTTTGAACCATTTTAATTTGACGTGCCCGGAGACCAACTCGTTGAAATATAATATTAAAACCAGAGTTATACCGCATTATAATAATATGGTATCTGCGTAATAATCGTATTTGTATAAATACATGAGTTTTTCGCCTCTTGAGTCCCCTCTCCACCAAAAGATTATCTCATAACAACCAATCTAATAGAATAACAAATAGGGAGGGTCTGGACTCTCCGGTCGAGTCACACGAATATAAAATACAAAGACAGTGGAAATCAATGGAAGGATTGCTATATTTATATCCAAAACCGATTCTGAAATTGACTTTATAACGTAATTGTTTTCATATACTTTATGATTGGGTTGTACATATTTCTTCAACAATAAGACATACAATTATTTTAAAACATTTATGGTTAATTGATTAATCATATGTTCACTCAGTATAAACAAAGAAAAGTCAGCATTTCTGTTAAATTTAATCGATAGCAGTGAATACAAAAATGTGGTCAGGTTAGGTTAGGATAGTTGTAACCAAAAAAACTGGTCTTTAAGTTAAAATTATGATCAATAATATTAAATATGAGTACTGAATTAAATATTATTTTTAATATTTTCTAGAAGTTGTTTTAAATACTAAAAAGTTAAATGATAGCCATTTGAATATATCAATAATAATAAAAACAGCGAAATTTTATTTTTATAAAAAAGTTATGTCATTCATATATAATGTATTTAAAATAAATATATTGGATGAGCAGATTCTTACCATCAGTATAATTTCCATGTATGAAGTTTACCAATTATCGGTTTCGCAGTCTTTCCAGAGTATAAAAATCTTTTTATTTTTTGACAGTGACAGTGACAAAAAAATAGTTAAAAAGATGCGTTTTATAGTTTATAATTGTAATTCGGTATTTTTACAATTTGTTTTATTCTAAAATTCATGCTATGAATATTAAAACTTGTATAACCTGAACACAGATGTCAAGCTAATGGCGCACTTTTGTTGATTTTATTAAAATAAGACATTTGCATTATTTTCATCATTTTTATGATTGTTTCCAATGAAACTATTTTTGCTATAAAATTAGATTTAAAAGATTAACTGTCTATACAACAAAGCCATTGACAAATTTATTAGAAAACAAATCATCTCATTTATTAGAATCAATTTTATTCGGTAAAAAAAAATCAATTGATTTAAATTCTAATTAAAATCGCCAAGTAAAATCGATTCTGATCGTGTTTTCAACAATGTTGTAAACGTACTTTAAAGTGCTTGTACAAAGAGTTATCAGTTCACACTACTCAAGTGAAAACGTAAGTTTAAATTAGTTTTGTTGTAATATTATGTTTAAATTTTCCTATACAACAGTGGAAGAAGTTATAATTTTAGTCATCAAATTTGAAATGAATCAACCTTTTGCCCGCTATATATCTATCGAGATGGATATAGATTACCAAGAATTTGGCAGTAATTTCTTTGAATTTTGAATCATAATTACACGTTTATTTCCCAAACAAATAACAATTCGTTTCGACTGTGGAAAGGAAAAAGGACGTAACCCATACATACAAAATTTTACAGGAGGCGCAAAAAACCTGTTTTGATGATTTTGGGCCATATGTAAATTATGTAATATACAAAAACTTGAAATAAGTGAAGACTTGTAAACTCGTGTGTAATTGACATAAACTAATACTAATTTAATAAATTGTTTAAAAATAACCTTTTTTAAGTCTGTTTTACTGTTTGCAATTTTGACAAGGCTAAATTTTTTTAAACTTAAAAGTTAAATTTAGATATTAATTCGGCATCGATTCGAATTATCAAGTTGTATACATTGTGATTATTGAAAAAAAACTTTTTTGAAAAAACTGTGGGTTACGTCCTTTTTCCTTTCTACAGTCGGTTTGTTTATTAAAATAACTGTTCGTAAATTATAATTAATTTACAATGATGATAAAATAATTGCGTCTATGCGTCTCACGGAAAACTCGCGCATAGTGACGATCGAATGAAAAAAATGACAAATTTAATCAACAATTTAAGAAAACCAAACCAAAAACAGTAAACAATATATCCAAAAAAATGCGATGCTGAGTTTTTTTATCGACCGAAGTGCTCAAAACAGGCAATGTTAATATTATATGATATTGTAATCCACGATTATTTTCCTCTATATCCCTGACTTACAAGGGAGGCCCGTCGCCGAGAGAAAAATGCAAATGCTAGGCTCTCTCTTTTAAATTGAATTAAATTAACTACGTACCCGAAATAAATTTGCATTTATTAAACAGCACAAGAAAGCACTCACTTTTGCAAATCACCCGACACACCACCGCTGCGGCAGTGAAACGAAACTAAAATTTTATATAATATTACTATATAAGGTGAAGTACTTTATATTATTATTCAAAAACCCTCCCTTACACTTTTTTAAAGTATTGATTTTAGAGATTTATAAAATACACTTATACATACATAAGTGACAGATGCTTAGTAATACTTACATTAAAAATTGATCGGAGTCTATAAATATAAAAGGCTATAAAATACAGTTCTGAATTAATAACGTTGTAAATGGTCATAGTTGAATAAAAATCGTTTTCTCTTTATTTTGAATTCCTTTTAAGAATACTAAAATTGTGTGAATAATTTATGTATAAGTTTATAAGGTTCTACGTAGTGGAAAAAGCTTTGGTTTTTTAACGTCCTATTCGGACCATATTGTGTCTGTAAAATTCTTTGTCATTCGTTCATACAAAATGGCGGGATCCATCCGGTTGGTGAAAAGGACGACATGATTCAAGCTCATAAGCTAGAAAAGGCATCATAAGAATGTGTCTTAGTCAGATTTATCTTCAATTTAAATGTTTTAGATTGTGTAAAACGTTCATAAAACCTCCAAAGTTCTGACAAAATCAATGTAATAAAATTTTGGTATTAATCGTAAGTATCTGTTATAAATTGTTAGTATAACATACCGACCGTGGAAAGGAAAAATAACGTAAACAACAAATAACTAAATTTGAATCATTCAAATTATGTACACTCCCACAGATTTTGTCACTAACGACCCGGGTTTCGCCTTTCGGCATCTTCAGGCGTTCAAGCGCACGGATGAACTGAAAGGCGAAACCCGGGTCGTTAGTGACAAAATCTGTGGGAGTGTACATAATTTGAATGATTCAAATTTAATATTGAAATTCCACCAAGCACCTTCAGTCGAAATCTTAAATTAGAAAAATATGTAGTTTTTTTCTGACTGAGAGCAGTTTTAATATTTATGTATGGCTTTAAATTCTGCGGTATATATTATAAATTTTAATCATATTACATGGCATTTGAACTGGTCCAAAAGTATATAATAACACAAAAAATCGTTGATCACTTTTAAGGTGTTCACTGTCAATACTTGATGGAATGGTATTATAATAAAAATAATAAAACATTTTTGGTACCTTTTCCACATAAAATTTATTTAATCAGGACCGGTTTCGCTCATCGCGAGCATTATCAACTGCTTTATGTGAAAAAGTACTAAAAATGTTTTATTATTTTTATTATAAAAATTCGCTTTACGATAATTTTCACGGAATTTCGAAAACATTATAATCACTCGTGTGGGTGTGACCAATAAAAAACAAAAGCAAACAATAAACCACAAAAGCTACTATGAATAAAGGCAACGATTCTTAACGAGTTTATTATCAATCATTGTTCAATCTCTTCTAAACTAGCACATAAACGAAAAAAATATTCGAGTACAAGCCTGACGATAACGTGGAATCGATACTTGACTATTTTTGAAGTTTAACTCATATTGCAACTTTTCACAACGCTAAAACAGAGGTTTATTGAATAAACAAAAAAATAATCTATGCGAAAGTCACTTTGATTAATTTGTATTATCTGCAACCAAAGATTTGGTATCCAAAATACTTTTCCCTCGGCAGGAAAATTGCCGAATTTATAAAAGACAGAAACGTGCATAGTTAAATTAATTCACTTTGAATTAAAACTGAGCAAAATTCGGAAGGGTCTATCATTTTATGAATTAAATTTTTCAGAATCATAAAACTTCTTCGTTTCTATAATCAAACAATTTACAGAAATTTGACAAATATTATAAACGTAAGTTAAACAAACTTTTTACATTGTAAGATTTCGTTAAATATAACATTTTCAATATTTATCGAAGATATTTTTTTGATTTTAAAATGCCATTTGTTAATTAATTGGAATTCAAAAAGAGAAAATTATTTTTCAATGTTTTATACAGCTTTGATAAAAAAATATTTATATCAGTATTTATATACATTAGTTATGAACAAGTGTGACTGATTTTACAGCCCAAGTTTATGAATGTACGATGGGTGTGCAATGATTCATTTATCTCATTAAACGTTATTTTTAAAAAATACGGTCAGTAATGTGTAAATTGCATTAACATTTTTTATATAATACAATGTTAACGTTAATAATAATAAATATATAACATCGCCTTTGAAGTAAATTTTAATTATAATGCTTTGCAGAGTACAAATTTTCCTACATAATTCTTTTTCATTGTATATATATAAAAAAAAACATAATGAAGCTAACAGTGTATGTAACAAAGTCTACATAAGGCAGTGCAAACTATTCCATTAAAATACTATCAGGCTCTACGGATGATATATAAGTGTCTCTTTTATTTAATTTATTGAAATATTTATCCATTGATGTTTATAGGACAAGTTTTATTACCTCATAATAAATTAATTTATAGTGCACCGCTTTATGCAATTTCGTTAACCGATCAGTAACAAGACATTGTGTTTCTAAGTCATACATTCCCCTGTATGTCACATAAAATTATTCTTCCAATTTTTTAGTTACAAATTGAGTGAAAAAATCGATAGAAATCGATATAATATGGAAAACAGACATGATTGATTTTTTTAAGAATCTCATTCGTGTAACTACAAAATATCAGAAGTAGAAAACTCTACAACAAAAGTTTTTTAAAAGCTTTCGGTCAAAGAAGAACAATAAAATACGCGGTACCAACTATACTTTAAGCTTATTTGTCTTCAATTTAAAAATAAAGTGACTTGCTTGGTACACGCCATTTTGCAATAAATGTTTTTTTCTCATAACAAATTTCCATTTATAAATATTGTTTTTTAAGCTAGTGTTTCTTAACACCTCCATGCCCATGATGCAATCGTAAATAGTTGAGGCATTAAATCATTCAATATTTCTCTTAATATTGTCAATAAGTATTTATCATTTTAGGTATTCTAGCATATATCCATTTTTAAAATTATTTTTTAGCTTCTAACTTAGGTTTAAATACTGACAATAAACAGTGAAACTGAGATGCCATCATGGCAGGGAATGTGATTTTTTAGGATGGCATGTTACGGGTTAACATTTTTTTTGATGATTCTTAAAATCAAAAAAAAAATAACCTGCGTATTCAAAGTGAAATCACAATAATGTTTAGTGCACATATTTATTAAGGTAAAGGAGTAAAAAAATATCAACAGCGCATTGTGTAGGGCTGCTCACCCAAAAATAGATTGCTTAACACTTCCCCTACGGTGATAAAAATATTTCCGATATGTTGCTGGAAGTATTTTTAGCACCGTGAAAAAGTGTTAATATCAGTATAATAATTTAAGCTTTAAAAGACTTCACGTAACTCTTTTTAAAAGTAATATAGTTAAGTGATTTTAATTTGATTGTTAGTAGAAAATTTTAATATGATTGTTGGCAAAAAAAACAGTCATCTTGAACAGTGCCGCTGTATAAAATTAATGTTTCGGTAATTCGCTTTGAAGCACGTATGTATTGAAAACGGAGTGTAAATATTTTCAACCCAATATGGGTAAAAAATGTCGTGAGATAAATCAGGTGTTGTCTCGCTAATTTGGTTGGCTGTGCCGCCCCCCTCTCCGCCATTCCATCCGTCGCAGCATTGTCACACATATTCAAAAGGTTAAAGAATGCGAATTTTTTATGTGTCATTCACGGGCGGAAGGAATAAATAAGCGACGTGCGCAAATGTACACGTACGGCGTGAAAAACGCACGGCGGAAAAATCGCGGCGGCCCTGCGACTAATAAACAACCCACGGGACAGGTAAAGTGTCACAGATGACAGAACTTTTAATTACTCATCCTAAAAACGATAACCATCACCATACAATAATATAATCCATAAATTTAAATCGATAAAATATTATATACGTTTACAATTAATTCATTTATGACGTGTTCACTGTTAATTTTTTATGCAAAAGCATATTAACCGCTTGAATACTGCGCAAATAAATCATTTATATATCCCAGAGATACTGCGTGTTTTTGATAAAAATAATTTTGCCTAATTTTTATTTATTTATTTATTTATTTAATTAACATTGCAAAAGGTTGACAAATTATAAATTTAAAACTTTTACAATGGAGAAAAAAAATAGTACAATTTAATATTAAAATCAGTAGAAAAAAAAAATGGCAAAGAAGTCAACTGAGTAAGCTCCGACGAACTCTACTTTAATACATAAAAAATAGTATTCGTCGGAACTCACCCACGTCTACGTGGAATATGTCGACATCCGAAGCAATATTGTTGAACACCGTTAAAGCTCTCCCCAGTGGCATCCCTAATACACACTCGAATTCGATATTTTAAAAACGTATATTGACTCAATATAGATGGAACTACACATAATTATCAAAATATTGCTTATATTCTATTATTATCCCAAGTATTTGATTTTTTAAATGTTTTGGAAATCCGTGTTCGCTTGCATGTGTTCCCGACACCTGTGTCCGCTTGGTATTCAAGTGGTTAAAAAATAAAAGAAAAATACCAAATTAAATACACATTTTTTAAATTTAGATCAAGAATGCTTAAATCAGTTGATAATGATCGGAACTTAACAACCAAAACAGTTCCTGATATCAATAAATAAAATGGAATTAGTACAAATATTTCATACAAATTTCATTAATAATCCTGGTTTTGATTTTTATCGTCTTCTGTCATTCAAGTGCACGGTATTGAAATTTTATCAACAACATTTTGTCAACGTTTCAAGTAATTTATTGAAAAAAACAAAGCTTTTTTATAGTGAAGGGTTCTTCTTAAATGCACTGTAAACATACATAATATAATATTGAATGGCTTAACATTTTAATAATTAGTAAAATAAGAAATTATTTTACTTTATGTTTTCTCTGCATAGAAAAAACAATGTAAAAATTTCTGTGAATAATGATTTCTTCTTTCAATAGCGATGTGGGATGTGACCGTAAATAACTGGTTGTATGAACACAATGAGAGGATGTGGGAAATTGTCACATTTCCTTAACCATAACCATTGGTTTACCATAAACCTTCAAGCCGATTATGCACAGAATGCGTCATTCATTCTTGTTCAAAAATCTTTTCTGAAAGATAATAATATATATATTTTTTTAATGTAAATTTTTATCTACAACATTAGTAGTCGTTTGAAAATTCAAAACTAAACTCAAAAGCTATAAAAATATTGATCTTGAAATTGTCACTATTTCATGTTCAAAATTTAATGTAGAAAAAAAAATTCAATATAATGCGTAGTAGTAGCTGATCTATAGAATCGAATTTTTTAGGTTTTAGGTTTGTTATAATTACTTAAACAAAAATAAGGTGCGGCAGTTTACGCCTCAGGTGAGATCAATTTTCCTATAGAAAAAATAAAAAAAAATAACGAAAGGGGATAAATCACTTTAAAAAAATGACACGATGAAAGAACGGGGGGCAGAGATGAAAATAGGCCGATAAGAGGGGGGCTGGTAAGAGGGAAATAAATAGACTGGCGCTTTCAGAAAAGCAAATCACTTTCGATGTCGGCGTGTTTTTCAGATATTTTTCATTATGCGGTGATAAGTTAAAAGAAACGACGGAAAAATGTTTTCATTTTTTAACTTAAATGGAAATTATCGATGTTTCAAAAAATAGCCCTTAATCTCGCTTCCATAAAAATTAAAACAAAAAATAAGAAGTCATGCAAAACTTTGCATAAAACATTGTTTTGTTTTATAAGTGAACCATTTAAAATCATCTAAGAAAAACTAGCATATACAATGTAGCACATTTTTTTTAATCATTAAAATCATAATACTATGTTAACTTATAACATATAAATGTGACGAAAAGTAATGCGACTATTGACCATTTTCCTGTATAAATTATATAAGGTATGCTTAGTACCAATCTAAAAAAACATGTACATATAAACCAAATACGATAATCATAACGTTTGGCTTGAAGGTGTTGAATCTGTTCTGACACGTCAAAAATGTTCAAATATTAGTGCGTTTTAACCGATGAATTACAGACAACTTACTTTAATAGCTTTATTGATTTTTTTATTGTTTTTTTCAAATACTTTTTTTCAGCTTTAGTTTTATTCAGATGATAATTACTATTTATATGAAGATTGGTAAAATATAAATCGATAATGTTAACATTTTGTATCGTCAGCTTACATAGCTTTTAGGGTGTTCACTGTAAATAGTTGGTGGAAATATTAAAAAAGTAACACACTCATTTGTACTAATTCCACTTTTATTTAATACGATTAAGACCGGTTTTGCTCATGACAAACATTTGATATCAGTTAATAATGCTCATCATAAACAAAACCGGCTTTGATAGTGGAATGTGTACAAAAGGAGTATTTTAAGTCAGATTAGATTTCAAAGATTTTTACAATATCGAAAATGAGTTTTGCATTTTACTTAAAAAGCAGAAGCTGTAAATATTATATACTGGTAAATAAAAAAAATATTGCTGTGAAAATTATATCTAAAAACGATATTTAATAATTATTTTTGAAACAATGTCATAAAACTACTACGATTCAATTATTATAAACACATTCAAAATGAATAAAAATTATAAAAGGTTTTTAGTACTTTATCCACATAAAATCTTTTATTATTTTTATTATAATGCCATTCCACCAAGTATTGAAAGTGAAAACCTTAAAAGTGAACATTCAAAATTAGTAATATGTAAATTAAAAATTGATTTTATTATAAGATTGTAATGTGTTGAATTATTCATATTATAATAAGTCACTTGCTTATTTTCATATTTATTAATCTGTCTAACCCTATGCAAGCGGTTGAACAGTTTCCGCAAAAAATAAAAGTGTCGAATATGGCTAATTGCGAATCAATTAGAAGTAAAAAATTGTCATTAAACCAAATGTAGACCATTAAACAAGCAATATATTTTTCAATTAAATATATTTATTTTGTGGACCGAATCAGTTTCAGGATTATAATTTTAGTAAATTTTTTTGTGTCAACGAAAATTATTTTGAAAATTTAGTTTGCTTATGTTTTGAAAGCAATTTAAGTAATTTATTTGAAGACATTTACTTGTATTACTAATATTCAAACATTTTAAGTCAAAGTAAACAGTTTCGTATATTTTCTATTTTGTAGTGAAATTCTTGACAAACAAATTAAAAATATATTACAACATTGAACATTTTTTTGGTTTCAAATTGCGCCCGAGATAAACCCTTCTAGGCAAGGGAAACTTCAATGTTCACGTCTCAAAACTTTGTTATCTGTTTTTAAGTCAACCAGCTAGAAAATCAAATATAATTACTGTTACATTATACTTAGAACGACTTGTTAGTCTGGTTCTAAAATGTTTTTACAAAAGCAAACATAAGGGGTGTGTTGGTATTAAAACTTCCGAAAAGTAGATAAAACTTTACAGCTACCTACTAAGATATTACTCTGTATCACTATCATCTGCTATGTAGCGGTCGCAAGGGAGTGATTTTTACTTTTGAAAATTCTCACTTATGTATGTTGTTAAAAATTGAGATATTTCTTATAATGTAGAAAAAGGAAATACAATTTGAAAAAATTCCTACGTTCGTTTTCACCAAGCATAGAAACAACAGACCGAAAACTTTTTGTTAGTTTTAATTGTGTTGTTGATTGATTAAGATACTTCGACTATAAATTACTAGTAATTCTATTTAAAAATACACGAAATTACAGAGAAATATTATAAAAAAAACGTTTAAGTTATTACCAGATATCAAGAAACTTGAATTATTTGCGACTATTTTTTTATCCATGTCCGCTCTCAATGTGGGGCATATGGCCTCCTAATGGAGGTATCTCAACAAAAGTTTTTTCTACGAGAACTGTTTGTTACTCAGTCGCTTAACCTTACTTTCGCTATTGCTTCACGCAGCTATTAAAGGTTATTAGCTCATAAAAGTTCAACAAAGTTGGCTAGCACGTCATTATTAATGTATTATTTGGTAAAAAAAAATGAGAATTGGCAAATACAGTTGCGATTAAACCAGTACCAACCTTACTAAGCTTTCAGCGTAACAATAAAATCAGACCCAGCGAAATATACACAAATTGAAAACTCTTTTGAAGTAAGTATTTACTTGAACTCTCCAGAACTGTAGCCGAGTGGTCATCGCACTCGAAAGTTTGTCCATTTCGTTTTTCCGCAGGTTTATTTTGTTTTTTCAATCGGTTTTAAATCGGTGTCTAAAAATGCGATATTGAATAGGGGTCGTAGCGAGTTATACGTTCACTAAAACTCCTTTTCTTTAAAAGTCTCATTTCTCTTAAGTCCTTTTTTTATCCCCACCCTCTTCATAAAGAACAGGTCAAGCGAATAAAAACTGGTTCAAACAATTTCTGTTGAGGTACTCCGTAAGGATCCAAATGATTCACATTATTAAATTAAATTAAAATTTCATATCTTATTATGGTGATTACTATTACGACTCAAACGGTTCTTGTTTTAATTTGCTGGACTAATTGATAAAATCTAGCTTAATATGACTATCAAAACGACCTAGTTAAGTTAAAACTTCCTTAATATTCTAATTCAATATCATTTTTTCTGTGAAAATGATTAGGGAGTAATTGGCCTGCTTAAGTTGTGACTAGTGCATCCAATCCCGGGATTCGGGATTCCGTAATCCCGGGATCCCGAATTGACATGGTCGCGATCCCGGGATTTCGGGATTGAGAAATTTTTAGCAAATCCCGAAAATCGACACGAAATTGGCAAATTGTGGATTTTAAATACCTTGGCGAGCTAAGAAAAAAAAACGAGCTTTTGTGATAATCTGGGGAAAAAATATAGGGAATTGAGGATTTCAAATTCCTCGGTGAGCTAATCCCAATCCTGGGACCCCGGGATAGAAAATTTATCAATCCCGAAATCCCGGGATTGGAAAAAGGCTCCGGGATTGGAAACTCTAGTTGTGACTTCTTATAATTTTCAATAAATAATCACAACTCAACTAATTATCGCACATCAATTTATTTCTGAAATTTTTATTAAGAGTTAAGAAAATAAAATATATTAATATTAACATAAAAAAAATATTTTCAGCTTTTCGGGCAATCATAACTAATTCAATATTTAAATAGTAAATGTAAAATTTAGAATAAAAAAAATAAAATGGAGAATTTCGAAAATAAAAAAAATATGCACGTTACTGACTGTGTTCATTTTTTACCAATACATTTTATTAGAATATAATTGTAAGGAATGCTTTACTAGCTGTGGGGTGTTTTGAAAATTATGTTAACTCTCGCGGCTCGGAGACTAGAAAAATACTTCTCGGCCGATGGGGGTCTTTTAGGGACCCCAGTGGTTTCCTCATTATTGGCCTTATTCTTATGAATTTCAAAAAAACAAATAATCTAAGGGCTTTAAAATATCTCTCTGCATCATTCCTCATACATTTTTTTTTATAAAAATCCGTGGTTTTTTAATAAATAATCATATTTTAAGTTGCGCGTAAAATATACGTGGTTTCAGTGCAAATATCAATGTGCTACTGGCGCACTTTGCTTAGCGGCGTTCAGCCTATTATCTTACGAACGATCGCTGATAAGCGTGCGCTTATCTCTTATCTTATCGTATTTATATAAACTACAAAAGGTCCAAAAAACTATGATATAAGAATACCTTAATTATAAACATTGTATCACCCATATTAAAATAGATATTTAAGAAAATGTGGGTATTGGGGTCGCATTTCTTGAGCTTAGAACCGGAAAAGTTAAGATAGATTTTATCAATTACACAAATGTTTATAAATAAGTCATTTTTTTATAATTAGAGGTGTCATTTTAGACTGCTACACTCACTCTTAGTGAGTTGAGGTTTTTTGTGAGACTCAAAATAAATAAGCCAAGCTACGTTGACATTTGATTTGAAAAAACAAATTATTATTATTTACCCAGTATGGAGTAATGCGATAATACCTCAGCTTATACGATGAATAAATTACGATGTCAAAAAAACGATGTAAAAAGCTCATACTAAAATAACGATAAAAAACAAATTCATATATCACAACGAGCGGGCAAGGTATTTCAGCGAAGTATTTTCTCAAGCAACGATTTTAATGATTTTCCCCGCAAGACTTTGACTAATATTGGTTACATCGTTGACGTGCGCACTTTTTTAAGTGGAGAATTTTATTATTTAAAATTGTAAGAAAACCGAAATAAATATGTTAAACAAGAAACATAAGAAAAAACATATTACTGAAACTTTTGTTGAAAATGAGTATGCTTTTTCAAGTGGACTAATTCTTTTAAGGTGTTCACTGTCAATACTTGGTGGAATGGCATTATAATAAAAATAAAAAAAGATTTTTAGTACTTTTTCCAATTAAAATTTATTTGATCAGGACCGGTTTCGCTCCTCACGAGCATTATCAACTGATGATTACTGATGAAAAGTACTAAAAATCTTTTATTATTTTTATTATAGACTAATTCTTATTGCTCTAAAATAGCCACAGCATAATATGTGTTTTTAGTTTACGATTTCGACTGAAGATGCTTGGTTGAATTTCAATATTAAATTTGAATTGTTCAAATTATGTACATTCACACAAGTTTTGTCACTTTTCCAGCAAACAAAATAAATATATAATTCTTGAAATTATTCACCATTCAAATATGTAGGCATTCCCATGGGTTAATACGTTTCGCCAGCAATGGATTTAAACTTAATGATAAATTTATTTCTTATAATAAACACGATACATTTATTTACTAAGGGTCAGTTCAAGTTCATCCGTGCACTTGAATGCATTCTGCCAAAATTGAGTGAAGCCAACAATATTCAGGTAGAAAAATGATGAATATTGTGTTCAATGAACAACGGTGTTTACTGTGACCATATGGTCACGCTCGTCCTTGGAGGGATTTATACAGAGATTAAAATGTCTTGCCGAAAATATCTAGGCGATTTTGTCGGAAATGAATTCAATCAACTAAGAAAACTTAAACACAGATGAAATGTAAAACTTGAAGACGAATGTATTTTTTTGTGTTAGTTGTAATAACATAATAAAGCTGTTCACAATACCTGGCACTTTCCGTTGATGCACATATCAAGGCTACCAGGTCTGCATCTGGTGCCGTCTTGGACTCTACTTGCGAGTTGAACCACGACTAAAGCTTCTTCATCAGCGTCACCAATAATAAGTGGAGGTGCATCCTGCTGAAATAACACAAATAATAGTCAATAGTTCATAGCACGTAAACTATAATATGAACAGTGAGTGATTTTAAGAAACAACTGGAAAATATTGCCTTGGCGTGTTATATCAAAACAATAACTGTCACCTTGTTTTCATACGAACAAGTAAAATACTAGACCAAGGGTGAGGAACCTTTTCTTCTCTAAAGGCCGCAGTAAACATTGACTAGGAAATCTTTGACCGGAAACAAGAATGTCAGGAATTGACGAATTTACATAAATTTACAGGATTTGCCAGAAGGGCGCACCAGAGTAGCCAAAAAGCCGCAGGTTCCCCATGCCTGTACTAGGTCATGCCTAAACTATAGTCCGCAGGCCACATGTGGCCCAATTGAAGGTTTGTGTAGCCCTTTCGAGGTTTTCAACTTTATGTACATTTTTCATTTTGTTATTGGTAAATACATAAAAAATGAAAATGTATTTAAACAAAATAAACATTTATTTTAATTGAGAGCTGTTTGCTTATTTTCAAATATTTATATATGTATGGCCCATCAGAGACATGCTTTATTTAATTTGAACGCTGATTTAGAAGAACTGAAAGTAGTCAGTGTACTATCAGGATAGACATTGATCACATATTTACTAACCGCATTAAAGGAATTCCTTTATCGACCTTTGTCGAAAGTAATTAAAAAAAAAAACCTTCTTTAACATTTATAAATTGTCGGTTATGATTTTCTGCCTATTATATATATGATGTTCTTACTTGCGGATGGTGCTGTTGAGTTCCTCGGCATGTCAATGCGCAAGGTTCAGTTTCTTCGTAATGCGGAGCCCAGGAGAAGATAGTTCCTTCATACGGAACCTGATCGTAGGCGGCGCATTGCCTAGCTCTGAAGTCCTGGCTTTCAGGACATGGCTGAAACAAATGGAAAACGAAGTAATAAGAAAATTGAGATCAATGTTATTGAAGAGCTGCGTACTTTTTTTAGTTGATCAAATTATATCAAGAATTGATCATTAAAATTTACAACCGTAAAATATAGTAAAAATAGCCGCCTGTGTGGTCGAGTTGTCAACGTCGTTGGCTTCGGTTACGGAGGTCCCGGGTTCAAATCCCGGTACGGACAGTTTTATAAATTGATTTTTCAATCGATTTATGAATTTCTGTTCGAAGGCATGGATGTATGTAATGTCTTGAATTCTCCCCTCCCACCCATCCTATCCTATGAACGGGGCGTATCGAGAGCGATTAGCTAACCACTAGTCCTGTCCTAGCCCTATCCTTCTATTCCTACTCTCTTTGGAAAAAGAGGTTGAGCAACTGAGTAACAAGCAGTTCTCGTAGAAACACTTCTGTTGAGATAAACTCCATTAGGAGTCCATATGCTCCACATTGAGAGCGGACATGGTTAAAAAAAATATATATTTATATAGTTACATCTCACGGATGGCTTACCGTTCGTATTATTTTTGATTACAATTTTAGAAAGCAACATTATTATATATTATATAAAAAAAAGTCATTGCGAGATATTACACTTTTATAAAGTTGTAATAGCCTACCAAACCTTTACAACATTGCCGCAGTGCTTTTAGAAAATTGACCAATTTTCACCAGGCCAGAAAAGCTCACAAACAAACAACAACCGAAAGAGCTTTAAAAGATTGCGATGGAATTTATTATGCAGCAGACTTTGGGGTAATTTAAATTAGATCGGAACAGAACGGTTGTGCAAATCAAGGGCAGACAGGGTTTAGCGAGAATTATTTAAAAAGCGAATTTATGACGGCGTTTTTTGACAATTTACATTTTGAATTAAATATTATGACAGCGAAAGCTTTGAGTCCAAAAATTTTCAAAATTAAGCCTATAAGAAGTCTTAATCGTTCCTCAACTTTGTAAGTAAAAGAAAACTAATCGAATAAATTAATATTCAATAAGTCAAAGTGTTTCACGTTAAAAAAACTCCGAGAGACTTTAATTAAAATAATAAAATGTAGGTAAAGTGACTTGTCCTATTATTAATATAGTTTAAGATTTCGACTGAAGGTGCTTTTTGGAATTTCAGTATTAAATTTAAATCGTTCAAATTATGTACATTCACACAAATTTGAGTTCATGTTCATCCGTGCACTTGAACGCCTGAAAATGCCAAAAGGTGAAACGTGGGCCGTTAGTGACAAAATTTGTGTGAATGCACATAATTTAAAAGATTTAAATTTCCTATTATTAATGACAATCATTCGTTTTAAGGTAAAAATATCAACTATACGTGCTGACGATGGCGCACGCCGAAATAGCTATAAACTCATCTTATAAAAAAATGTAGAATTAATACATTGATATTTTTTTAACCTTGTTACAATTGAGTTATAGCAAGTAAATGCCAATTCAATCATTTTTATTTCTAAAAATAAACCTAAAAAAGTTCTTGTTTACATGAACGTTTATTCATTTTAAATGCTAAGTAAAATTAAATTTGATAACTTTGCTTTTCATCTTGTTGTGTTAAAAAATGTGACTCGTGTTTTATCTTTTAAAGTTACATCATCAGACAGACCATTACAAGCTTACGAACATTAAGAAGCGAAAAAAGTATCACATTTTGTAGCAAAACAAATCTAACAACAATATTATCAAAGTAAATTTTCTATAAGAAAAGAAATATCTATAAAATTACCGCCGAATCCATTGAAAAAGGTAAATCTATGTTAACTGTTTAAGATAATAACGGTGATATAAACGAATTATAGTACAAGTATCACAATTTTTGATTTTTATTATAACACTATTGAATCCGGAAGATTACTTGAAAACTGTTTAAGAAAAAAATATATAATAGTAACTAAATTTATATAGGCAAACGTTTGTGACTATTTTCAAAATTTGTCACGTAATGTTTAGAGACATAAATGTATTTTTACTTTTTAAAAAATCCAAGAGAATTTTCTGCGTTCATGTTAAAAGAATGAATTTTAAAAATGTGTGCGAAATAACTTAAAGTCGACAGATCCGGCGTGAGGATTGTCAGCGCTCTTCTTACAGCGAAATGCACTTTGTGTCACTTATCTACCGGTTTGCTGTTGTATGGACGTGAAACGCAACCTTTTCAGCGCGAACAGTTTCTTAACATAGTTTATAAAAACTTTCAGTCATACAGTAAAAAAATTCTAAGAAAATAATAGTTTTTAATGACATAAAAAACATCAAAAATTCTGCAACGGTTTCAACCCGTTACGTTCACACCACGTTTTTATATTTACGTATGTTTCTACAGGTACACAAAGTGGGGAATATAAAGGTACAAATAAACACCTATTTGTACTTAAGGTAGCAAAACATAAACAGATTTTTTAATCCATGTCCACTCTCAGTGTGAAATATATCGCCTGCTACAAACTAATTGTTAATCAGTTGGTCAATCTCTCGTTTTTTTTCCGAGAGAGTATAGCTAAAAAGAATATGGTTATGACAGCAATAGTGTTTTTAAAAAAGCTCTCGCTACGCCTCTTTATTTTAGAATTAGAATGGTAGGAAGGAATTTTTTAGATACCATAAATGTCCATACTTTCGAACAGTAACCTATAAAAAAAAAATAATGCTGTTTGCACTGGGACTCGGACCCGTGAGCTTCGTCACAGAAACCAACGACCCAGCAAAGATTTACATAAAATAATTTGACTATTTTATGAAATCGTTCAACCGAATTTCTATCAATGTTCAGATCCTCTTAAAAAGAAATAACACAACGAACACCCATGGCAAAGTTATGACGTTGTTGATCTTGCTAGAACTTTTGATCACTTTTGTGGTTCTTCTTCAAAATTCTTGATAAACAAGCATTGGATTAAAAAATAAAACATTATTGTAATAATTGACTAGCTGACAATGCTCGCGATAAATGATGCCGATTAATCATTCATTAATAATGTGGAATTAGTATGAAAAGTGTTTTATTTTAAAAAAAAACCTTGATCGTAATGCAGTTTTTATAGCAAGGCAAAAAACCCTAATATAAGATTATGTCTTTAGTAGGCTTGAACTATGATGTTCTTATTTCAAGTAATAGAATTTTTGTTAAATATTTTCAATGACAGTGAAATTTGAGTAATTTGTCATGAATTAAGCTCAAGATTTATGATAAAAATAAGGAAAACATCAGTAGGGTATTTAAGCAACAAAATACATTTACATTTACAGTTCTACTTGGATATAAAAATCTTTATCTTCCAATGATGGATAGATGACGATTTATTAATTTTATAAATAGTTCACATTCATGTCAAGAAAGATATTTTTTCATCAGCCAATGGTGATTTATCACATATACCAAATAAGTTACAGCAGTCATTTTATTCACTTGGAATTGTCAAAATTGATTTTGACATGTGTCACGAAACAGCGCTGAATATAAAAATGTATTTATATCGATGAAACAAAAGAGTTCTTAAACAAGTTTACTCAAATGCTTTTTGAGTAAAACATTTGAGAGTAGAATAAATACAATTACGCTTAACATGAAAATTGAGAAATTCGGAAGAGAAGAACCTAAGCGACGACATGGAAAAACGATAAGATTGTGACAATCAATATGTGGCTAAGAGTAGAAGACAAAAACTAAATGAAGGAAAAAAAAAATTAATTAAAGTATTTTCTAATTTACGTACGTCTTTTTGAAATATGATATATTGTGATTGATAAAAAGACAGTTTTTTCTTTAAATACTTAAAATAATGTCAATATTGTTTTATGGTTCCAATTCATATCTATGCATGTTTAATTGCATGTATTATGGTGAATTGTTTTTTATACAACGAAGAAAGAATAAAAAATACAATATACAAATAAAATATCAATAAAATTACATTTCCATGTCAGATATAAATTTATTTAACATTTACATGGTTATTCCGTTATTGTGAAACAAAAGTATATGTACATATTTGTGGCTATTTTATTCAGCGCCAGTCCACATCGTCATACTACGGTGTTCAACAATATTGCTTCGGATGTCGACATATTCCACGTAGACGTGGGTGAGTTCCGACGAATACTATTTTTTATGTATTAAAGTAGAGTTCGTCGGAGCTTACTCAGTTGACTTCTTTGCCATTTTTTTTTTCTACTGATTTTAATATTAAATTGTACTATTTTTTTTTCTCCATTGTAAAAGTTTTAAATTTATAATTTGTCAACCTTTTGCAATGTTAATTAAATAAATAAATAAAATAAATAAATAAATAAATACTGGTAGTTCCGCTAAGCGCACACACGTGTCACCTGATCGGAATTTTTTCATGAGCTTAGTGGCGCTGCTCTTAAATCAATTGGTGTCTGGTAAAAAGTGTAGATGCTGATTTTTTTAGTACTTATAATTTAGTTATAATAAAATTTGTATTTATATATATTTTTAGTTGTATGTAAATAAATTATGAATATTCTTAATAAAATTTAATAAATTAAAAAATGATTAAAATAGTTGCATTTTTTTTTTGTTACTAAACACTTAACTTTAAACTTTATTTTTTTAAGACAACTCATACAAATTTGAATCAAATGGGCATTAATACAAATATCTATTTCTTGAGATACTCAAAAGTTTTCATACCATCTACTATTGCTTTTTACCCTTCATATATCTTATATTATATATTTCACAGATTAAAAACGCGTACCTTTGTCCAAAAAATATTCCTAACACGTGCACACTTTGTGCACGAAAGAAAAAGAAGATATGAATAACTGAAAAAAAAAATGATTTCCATACGGCTGTACGTTTTTTAGACCAAATTCATTTTTTTTTTATTAACAAAATTCAAAATAAAATCATGGTAATATATAATACAAAAATATTTAGTTAGATTCGAATACCGGAATAAAATATGAGTTCTAACATTGTATTTTCGCAGAGAGTTTGGATAAAATAAATTTAATTTATTTGCGTTGGTATCACAGTTTCAGAAACGTTTGAATTATAAAACACTAAAGCGTTGGTTTTTCAATTTGAAAAACACACTACGCCCTTTTTCTTTTATACAGTCTGCCAACGTAAGTGAATATTTTTCATAGCATTATCGCCATTAAATTTAATGGAATCTCACACGATGCCCTACTATTTGTTATCTGTAATATGAAGACTGACATTTTTTATTCTCAATGCGTATCTGTTTTTCTCATAATATTTTAACGTTAACGAGCTGAAATAGAACATGTTAAATTTATTTTAGTGTAAGATTTTCTATTATAACTAATCCTTAATTTGTTAAATGATTTAACTAGTATTTCCCTAGCAATATGTCTGTTTTAATATTTGATTAAATGGATAGCAAGATAAGCATCACAACAAACTTTGATTACCTTGTTAATGGTAATAGTAAGAGTAATAATAGTACGTCAGTAGTAAGAGAAAACAATTAAATAATGATTATTAGTGGCTTAATTATTATTTATCCTTCTTTAAAGCATCTTTTTTTATAAAGTTGCAGACAATGGCTGCGTTTTTAATTTGAAACCATTTGAAAATGCGATTCGAAAAATACGTGTCAACGTCAAAAGGTCCAGAGTACGTTTTACCGAAAATATTTATCTAATATAATATTTTCAAAAATTCTATTTGGTACAGTAATTAAAACGCTATCTTTAGACTAGTTTGTGATGATTTTTTTTTATAAATCAAAAAAAATATTACTACTAAAACAAATTTAAAATTTATTCATTCTCATTTTCACTGCTGTCATTTTATTCATAGCTGGTTTGTAATAGTTTCCATCATAATTATAAAAACTGCTCAGTTCAATTCCACAGGTAGCGGAAATATTTTTCTTCTTTGTTTCTTTAGGATTTGAGAAGGAAGGAGACATGAAACACTAATACACCAAAAACATCCATACTATCGAAGGCAACTTCATAAACAAACCATTGATCACTTTTGAGGTGTTCACTGCTTGAGATATCAATTTGTAAAAGTTATTCGAGCATTTAAACGTGAGAACAACGTACATTGACATTCATTGACGTTATAAAAGCGTTATAAAATATTAAAAAAAACAATCAATTGATTTTTTATTCTTTAAAGATTAAACATATAAAAAATAATAGCAACTTAAAATATCAATTTTTGACTATATCCAATGAATGTATTCAATATCATAAATTTACTTCAAATATAAAATGTGAATAACAAATTCAAGTTGGTGTACCAATTAATACCCAAAGAGATTAGAAGAGTTAGGTTGTTAATTATAAATAGGTCTAATCTGCAGTCAACGTGACTTTTAAGCGACGAAAGCTTCCCGCAATTCCCGAAATGAGAACTGGCGTCATATTTTATTCAAAATGATATATGTAGGCTGTGTTTTGTGCTCAGGGAGGTATAAATATAATATATGAATGTATATGTAAGGCTATACTATTCAAGGGTGAGTTTTCAGTGTATAATATGTGAGTATTAAAATTTAATTTGATCAGTATTAAGTTTATTTGACCTTAAACTTTCCTCATTGTGACTGAAAATATAATTTTAGATTATTTTTACAACGTGTTAATTATTTTGTTTGTGTTTAATTAAAGATGGGGAAAACATAATAAATTTAACATTTAGAGAAAAGCTATTTTGGCAATATGTTTTGAAATAAATATTACAGGTAAACAACAATTTTGATAAAACCGTTGTCGTTGAATGTCAAAAAACGTTATGCTGAAAATAACTTGGATATTTGATCGTTCAATCGTATACAATAATAGTTGAATAATGCGTAATGAATGATGCATGAAAAATTTAGTTCTATGATTGAAATTACAAACAAAAATCATATTAATCTTTTGTATTAAAAATTGCTTTCGATGAATATTGTGGTGAAAACATGTCATTCCTCATTATTATAGATTTTTTTTCATCTTTATACCACAAACTATTTATACTACTAAACAAGTACATGTTTTACATAAACAGATCAAATAAAGACTTAATCAATATAATAATTATCTGAAAAAAAATGTGCAACGAAACATGCATATTCCCACAAATGTCTAAATCAGGAGGTCATAGATAGATAACTAAAAGAAAATTCTAACGGTTCAGTGAAAAATTTACTAGGTGAAACTAGAACACTTTTTAATGTATGAGAACGATTTGTTCACAAGTATTGAAAAGCTTGATGACAATAAATAAAACTATCTTGTTAGACAATCTTTATTCTGCCAGAACGAATGCGATATTTATGCTATTTATTTATAAGAAAGATTATTTTCCCATTGATACTGGAAAGCTTTGAAGGAAATATGAAGCCTTTTAATGACGGGACGGACATGTAACAATATTACGTTTATATGTAATCCTTCGACCGTGTAATCAAATATCTCCATTGTTGGGTGGCATTCATCGTACGGCCTGGGATTTATTCAGAAAGCTAGTTTGTTTTGTCAGGAAGGGTCCAGCGGACCACTTTAGATAATGTAAGTACTTATTAAATTTTCATGGAGGACGCAAAATTACTTTAATAAAGATTCCAGTCATAAAAACGAACCACAGATTGAGAGATATTAAATATTATGATGATATTTATTTTATATTTTGTCTCGCGACAAACGTTAACATAACTGTGTTTGTATCCAATTCTCAGATTTGTTAAGTGAAGGAACAAATGTTTGAAAATGAGTTCCAAAAACATTAGCTTATGACAAATATTTATTCTAAAGAAGTACTTTGTCAATTAAAAAAAATGTGCTTTAAGAAGACTGGGTTTACGTTGATTTATTTACACTTTTAAGGATAGGGTTAAATATGTCCGTATTAATAAATCAGTTAACAGGTTTTGTCAACGATGAACTAGACAAATAAAAGTATTACTTTTAAGGTGTTCACTGTCAATACTTGGTGGAATGGCATTATAATAAAAATAATAAAAGATTTTTAGTACTTTTTCTACATATTTTTTTTTATTTGATCAGGACCGGTTAAAATAAAAGTATGCTATTTATTTAAACTCAAATATCTTAATCAAGTCTATATTCACTCCCAGTGTGAAGAGCATAGAGACTTCTAATGACATTTATCTCAGCAGACGTTTATCTACAAAAACGGCTTGTAACTCAGATGCTTAAGTTCTTTTTTTTCAATGAAAGTAGTGATAGAAGTTTATGAATTTAACAGGACTAATTGTAAAGTAATTGCTATCTCAACGCCCGTTTTTAGGGTATGATAGGTGGAAAGGAATTCAATACACACATACATCTATTTCTTGGGACAGAAATCCATAAATCAATTGAAAATCAATTTATAAAAACTGTCCGTAATTTCGAACGCGTGACCTATGTAACCGAAACCAGCGACGTTAATCACTCGATACACAGCCGTACAAATTTAATTCAATTCTACGGCATTCATTTATCTGTATTTAAATAATATCCATGCACGAAACTTTCATTTGAAATGATTCAAAATGAATTAAAATTACTTTGAAAAACAATGTAAAAAAATAGTACAAGTTATCGAAACTTTGTCTGGATATGTACCGAAATATCAATAGAGAAATCATTTTATCAAAGTGGCAATATAAGAATTAAAACCCTTAATAAAATTACTAAGAATAGCGACAGCAGTTAATCATTACCACTCAGCTCCGAAGCCTAAATGCCTAAAATAATATAAACTGGTGCTAACTGATATTTGCATTCACCATAGTATTTACTGAAAGATGACTTTGTAAAATATAATAAAAGTTTGAAAAATTCAGCTTAATATTGAGTGTTCTTGGTAGCCTGTAGATGTCATTAATTAAAACCGATTTTTTATAGAAAGAAGTTACACAAAAAAGTAACTTCAGTACCTCAAGTTAAATTTATGTTGTAATAAATACTGTAGAATAATAACACAATAATTGCAAAAAAATACCAATCATTTTTTTTCAATTTCAGAAATGATTTTTCAACTGATGTTGCATGTAGAGGCATAACGTAAAATAGAGAAAAAATAATGTGAAGAATACGGAAAAATACTAGTGCGTCATCTAGTGCGGCGGTGAACAAATTTCAAACACGCAGCAATACATATCACATTTATTATATTGAATTATTAAATTTCATCTGCTGACTTAAATAATAATGCAAAATATCCGTGGGATCTGTGGTGTAGGAAGAGGTCCTGGCGCCCGGGGCGGCCCTTGAATTTCCCTCCCCCAATATTTCCTTTAATTTTGTTTTTAAATCACTTCTACTATTTTATTATCTATGAACTAAAAGCTTTTTTTTATTACAGGTGGCTTATTGTATTTTTTTTTTGAAAATGCCGCCCCCTAAAATGTGCCACCCGGGGCGGTCCGCTCTTGTCTCACCCGCCTTGCTTAGCCACTACGTGGGTTACAAAATTGTGAGTTAATAGATTCCTGAGTTCAAAATGGTAAACGATCATTGATCTAAAGATATTTAACAGTCAAAACGTCGCCATGACAACTACTGAATTGATGATATAAACAAACTTAACATCCAAAAATGTATATTTTCACATTGAAGAGGCCGTCTTCGAAAAAAAGCTTTTATGAATTTTTTGAATACAGATTTTAACTTCTGATATTAATTGTTATAAAGATGAATACAATATTTGACACAAATGAAATAAAAAATAATAGGCACGGAAAATTGCCTGCCTTTATTATTAAAAAAAAGTTTTAAAGAAATTGCTGTTCTTGCCGAATCGGTAAAATAAATGTACCGACTCATTTATTGTAAGCAAAGAAATAATATCAATGAATCTTGCTGTGTATTGAGGTATTTTTCCTAATTTTATTAACTTACAAACTTCTGTTGGTACGGTGACAAAATCAGGCCAAATAAAACAAATACATGTTCCATCACATGGCGATTTTGCCGCATTAACAACACTATACCAATTACTGGAATCACGTTACATCTATGCGGGATTACGTTCCGGTTTTTATTGCCTCCTGGAAAGCCTTCGTGTGCCAGGGAGGCCTTCCCGCGGCGCCGTGATCCTTCATTAATAGTACCGCTGGCCATGCATAATTAATATCGGCTCACTCCCGAAGCAGGGATCTCATAATGCCACATATGTACGTGAGGCTCTTTACGATGTCGTAAATTTTTAAAATTAATTGCTTTGCGAAGCGGATGAGTAGTTGTTATTTTAGCAGGATTTTTCCCGAGGTTTTAGTTATTTGGCTCAGTATTATTATTTGCGAGCGATCAAAACAGATTGAATAAATAAATATTAAATTTTAATGTACACGTTTTGTCAAGCTAGAGTTTAAAGCTCCTAAATCCGCCAGTTGCACCTTTACGGGAAGCGTAAAAACGAATATCTGTAAAATGATATTTCGCGGTGGCAATAAAAAACGTAGCATAATTATTTCTTCAATAAAAGATCATGTATTTATTTTTTACACAAACATTGCTAAAGATTGACAAATTATAAAATTAAAACTTTAACAATGAAGAAAAAACAGGAAAATTTAGCTTCACATTCTCCAGAATGGATTTATGAATTTGCATCAGTATTCGTTGATATGTGTGTTATTTTTTTACTTTTCAGTATGTTAAAATAATGTTAACAGGCCTAGAAAGAAAAAAAATGTTCACGACAAATCTGAAACAACCTCGTCGTTCTTTTTGTCACTCCTTCTTTGAAAAGAGTTTCAGCAACTGACTGAAATCCATTACTCGATCTGTTTTTCTTCTGAGCTGCTCTATTATATGAAAAACATTAAATTAAGAGCGGAGTTGAAAACACTTGAAATTATTTTTTTATTCAAACAATGTTTTAAATTAGTATTCACACGCTACAAAAAATAATGAAGCCATACTTTGAATACGCAAAACCTTACTAAATGATTAGCAGTGTTATGCTGATAATGTGTTTTAAACAAGGTAAATAAAATAAAACGAAGAAACGAACGTTCACTTAACAAACATGGCAATATGTTTGTGACGCGAAAAGAGAGCCTTAAAAGCTACGTGACGTCATATGACAAACACGTCACACACCAAATTACCCGAAAGCACAGCTATAGGTCATATTATATATAGGAGTACAACCCAAACTAAACAAGACGGAAAGCGAAAAGTTTAGCACCTTTACTTTACGACCAAGTCTTAGATTCATATGTTTTATTTAACGCTTTCAGGTTCAAGTAAGATCGAAAAATTTCTCTAGGTAACCAGATCACATTTTAGACTATTTTAAAAACGATCAGAATTGAAATAGAAATTGTTTTTTTTAATATGACACATTTACATGTATTGGAATTAAGAAGTTGCCTTGAAAATATGAATCAAAGTATTGGTACGTTCCAGCATGTCATAATTTGTCTTAAGTTCTTATTTCTACCTAGTCAAAGCCTGGAAATCAAAGAAACAAACCATCAGCAAAGTTAAATATTGCTTGTGAGAAGCGCAAAATAGAGACGTCTTAAGCCAATCACATCGTCTATGAAAAGGTTTTAAGACTTGTCAATAAGCCAACAATTATAACTACCATCAAACGAATTTTTTGTGAGATAAAGATGTTTTTTTATGACATTTACATTTAAAAAAAACTACTCATATTTTCTTATCATTTACCATACGAAGCATAAAAAGCTCGGGGTCTTAAATGGTAAGGAAGTAAAAGTTCAAACATAGTCCACTAACAACACCTCATACAAAAAGCACTCGCGGGAGACCTAACATTGACAATTCGATAAGAGGTGAGTTACATACATATAATAATACAAATGCCGATGATTAAGTAAAATATAAACATGCGGTAATTTGAAACATTTACAAGTTTAAATTTAAGAATGAACGAGAATTGAATATTATTTTATTAAGTTATATTAGTGAGGATTACAATTTTTTTTAATTAGCCATATTTACATCTAGTGGATTATTTCATTATTGCCGTTGTTTGGGCTTATGTCTCTCATCTTACTTCTTTTTTAGAGATTAAAGCAAGGATAAGTCGATATGATTTACGATAAAGGCAGCTGTACCACTCTAATGGTATTCAAACTTATTAGTATTTCATTCTGTTAATGATTTTATGTTTAAGACTATAGACATAAGTGACTTATCAAACCTTAAGAATGATTAAAATTAAGTGATTTATACAATAAATGCCGCCTGTGTGTGGTCGAGTGGTCAACATCGTTGGCTACCGCTACGGAAGGCACGGGTTCGAATCCCGGTACGGGCAGTTTTATAAATTGATTTTTCAATTGATTTATGAATTTCTGTTCAAATGCATAGATGTCTTGAATTCCCCCCTCTTACCCATCCTATCCTATGAACGGGGCGTATAGAGAGCGATGAGCTAACCACTAGTCCTGTCCTTGCCCTTTCCTTCTATTCCTACTCTCTTTGGAAAAAGAGAGGTTGAGCAACTGAGTAACAAGCAGTTCTCGTAGAAAAAATTCTGTTGAGATAAACTCCATTAGGAGTCCATATGCTTCATATTGGGAGCGGATATGGAATAAAAAAATAAAAAAAAATACAATCTTATCAATGTATCTTTATTTCAAAACAAATTTTATTATGAAAGATTATTTATTTATTGTTTAAAATTAAAATTATAGTACATGACATAACAGCTGACGCCAATTTGTCATGTACTTGACAAATATAAAGACACAAAATATAAACTAAAACTACATAATACATACAAATTAATACAAAAAATCAAGAAATAAAATAGTAAAATTTAACAAACAGTTCACAAATACTATTACTAAAAATGTCCACTTCTCTAGGCAACGAGTTGATCAATCGAACCTCCCTAGCGAGGTATAAGTTTTTAGAAATAAAAGTTTTTCTCATAGTTTCGCCCACGTAAGAATAAATTGGGAGCATGTAAATTAATAGTCATGAGAATTTCAAGATTATTTACTCGGCCCCGAAGAAGAAGAGAAAAATGCTTTAAGCTTGAAAACGATCTTCGAGCTTCAAGGGAGTGAAATGATAACATTCCTAAAAGAAATTTGGTGGGTAGTATTCCTTTAAGAAAATCCTCAAAGGGAAAGAATTTCAATTTTTTGAAATAATAATAACTTAGAAATTTCTTATGGACTCTCTCCAATCGCAGCTTGTATGAACATTCATATGGACTCCAAATGATGGATTCATATTCAAGCTTACTTAAGACCAAAGAAACATAAAGCGTTAACAACATTATGTTTAAATGTTGGGATAACCTGTATTTTTTTTAATATCTACAGTTTAAATATTGTATGAAGACTTTTTTATGCTTTGTGGTGATAGCCAACATAAGGTAAAATACTTTTTTACAATTTTGTTAGATAAAACTTGTTAGTTGAATAAGCTTTTACTTGGCTAAAAACGATGAGTCTTTTTACACTTTCATGCAGTTAGTATCGATTAATTAAAAACAAACAACAATAAGATGTTCTTAAAATGGATGAATATTGAAATAATGAATACAGAAATGAAAATATTTTTAATTTTTTTAATCCACACCCTGTCCCAATGTAGAACATATAGCCCCCTTATGAAGTTATTTTAATACAAATTGTTCTAAAATAAATAATTATTACTCAGTTACTCGACCTGTGTTTTTCCGAAAAGAGAAGGGATAAAAGGATTGGGATAGAATATGATTAGTGGTTAGTCGATCACCCTTGCTACGCTGTTTAAGATATTGACAAAGAGTGTAAGAAAAACAAGCATCACGTTCGAACATTTGAACAGACGTCGATAAATCGATTGAAGATATATATTTCAATTAATATGTTTGCCAACGTGAATATAATTATATAGATGTATGTACATAGTTCACATCTCTCGGAGCGCGCCACAGCTACGAGTTGCTATCTAGTGCTAATTTCCTTTGCGTTTTTCACAAACATTCGAAAAAGTCCCGCCGCAGTTTAACATAAAAGAAGGGTGGTTTTTCAAAAAAGCCTGTCCGGAATTCTAAAGTACTTTTTGAAGCTCTGTGAAGGGTAGTTATGTAGTCGCTTTTGATAGGGTATACAAACTTTACGGCATTGAAAAATGTCAAAACTACAACAAAAGTGGTGGAAAAATAATTGACCTACGAAAATTCATTTATTTTTCCAATTGTGGTGATTTCTTTACTTATTTAAATAGTTTTTTTGCTAAATTTAAATAAAAAGTAATGTTTTTTTTTATATTTCTTGACAAAATTGTGCCAAATTTTTAGCTCTTCTGATCAGTATTAATTATCTTGTCTGATTGTCTCATTCAAAAAGTTATTTGCTAATTTTGCCATGACTGACTTTTATGTCCACGTTTTGATTTTTAAAAAGAATGATAATGTCAGGTCCGTGGTTAAGTCTTTAAAGTCAATGACTTCGATCTCAGAGCACACGGGCTTAAACCCTAAGACGTGAAGATTTTTCAATCAATTTATGTATTCCTGTTCAAATGCAATAATGCATATGATGTCTAAAATTTCTTCCCATCATCGTATACAAAAAAAAAGAGTCGCAGGGAGAGCGATCGGCTAACCACCAGTCCTGTTCTAGCTCTTTTTGAATAAAAACTTAAAAAATGCATGCACTGAATAAGTTTCACTCAGTTAGAAAGAAAATTAAAAGGATAGTCACTGGTATTGATTATCATCACGGGAAAACAAAAAGAAGATCTTAGCACGAGTGCAATTATTTAATTTTAAAAAAAATAGCACTGCAGCCCATCTTAATAGTTTCAAAACATCACAATTATTTTCACATTAAAGATGTAAATAGTTAAATTGAAAATCTTAATTTTTAAGTTTAGGAGTTTCGCTCATCACAATCGTTTTGAACTGATAAAGAGATACATAAATAAAACGCTGTTAATACTAAAATTAAGGGTGTACAAACAATTTGTAATAGAATTTGAAAATTATTTATAGACAATAAATACAAAAAATAAATAATTGACACTAAACTGACTATGAATAAAATGGTAATGACTTAAAAATACAATTAGGTAATAAAGATTCTGAACAATTCCACACCTTTAAATTATGTAATAAAGGTGTGATATACTGATACACATGTTTAATAAAAGCTTACAGTATTTTTTTATATTTGCCTATTCTATTGTCACCCCATATTGTCGGAAAACAATAATAAAAGTCTCCTCTCGCTAAAGTAGCTTTAGTCCCGCCAAACACCGTTTGATTTATGCTCACTGTCTATGGTAACTGTTTGCGAATACTATTCACAAAGAAATATATCATTCAGAGAATTCAACAACCTTTAAATAACATGATATAGGTATCAGAATAATATGAAAAATCTTTGTTCATTTTATTAATAATACGAAATTTTCTGATGCTAAAAAACTTTTTTACGGTCGACGTTCAAATAAAATAGTTTGTAAAAAATATATTTTTAAATGTTATGTAAAGTGAAGGATTATGTGGTGCTCGGTTGTGAATATAAGGGTTGTGGTCTTGGGGTAGATATTTTTAAGTTCTCGGTTGACTGTCAAATTCAAGGAAATCTTCAAACCTTCACACCTTTATTCTATTGTATTCTTAAAATTAACAACAGAAAGTAAAATAAACATAATAGTAGTTTTATTGTTTTTTTTACGAAAATGCTTAGCTTTTACTTGCTACTATTTTTATATGGATTGAATTGGCATTTAATTGATGGAACTCCATTGCAATAAGGTAATGATTGCAAGTATTTAGAGCTACAAGAATTATTGAATATTGTTAATTTAGCTTCACGTTATCGTTAAAACAATAATTCTGACGTATATCTCATCCATAAACTTTACATAATATTTTATTCTTTCCGTGGAGCTTAATTATTCAATATTGTTAGCTTACCATTTTTCTCAAACTTAAATGCGTCCGCGACCACAGTTAGGTTAAAAGACCCCCCTATAAAAGTCTTATCTGCGCAGCGCTACTTATAAGGCTGGCAACGATAAAACGAGCTTTCATTGAAAATTAGCGGCTTTGGAAAAAATATTGTCAATTAAATTCAACATGACAACTTAAACTTTTTCTTTTTACTCGCAGAAAAGAATTTTAAAAGCACAATGGTAAATTTATCATGACAATGTGCGTTAATTTTTAATATACTATCGTCTTATCCTTTTTTAAATAAAAAAATGAGAGAAAAAAAATGCATTTTTAGTATTTTATAGTTCAGTACGTGTACAATTCTCAATTAACATTAAATAAATATTATGAGAACCGTATAAATTAATACTGTATTAACGCCACTTATTTGGTGAGATACTAAATCAACTATTTTTTAAAATATATAAATAAATCTTCATAAAATTGATGATGTTTTTCATTTATTAATAACTTAAATATTTTAATCAGTTCAATTCAATAAGTTTATCGATTCTAAAAAACTTGGCAAATAACAGCCAACTTGGTTACTAGCAAAAAGATTCGATCAAGAATTTTATGTTATTCCAATTGAAATAAGCCACAAATTAAAAATATATAAAACGACCGGTATTGCATGCCTGATTTACTTAAAAACAGTGTATTTTTATTAATTTATTTATGACCCGTAATGCATATGAAAAAGCGGTATTGATAATATATTTGTCTGGTTTTAAAGTTGTTACATTTGATATATCAAGAATATTTTATAAATCACTTTTGAACTGCAGACCTATACAAAGAAAGATCAAATTAACCTGGTGATCTTAAAAAAGAATTAGGAAATAACAAGCAATTGCTGAATAACATTACATAGCGGATCGTGGAAAAGAAGTTGAAAACAGAGAAGATAGAAACATTTTCTCCTTGAAGCAACCCGTCCAATATCTTATATAATATGTTATACCGTATTCTTGAAATTGCTTAATATACAAATAAAATGGTTAGACATTTTGTCTAATTCACGAATAAAGTAACAGACGTGTACTTTTCATGAATTAGGCATTTTTTACCCATTCATTCTAATAAGCAATTTCATGAATTCATCGTAACATAATATACAACATTAAAAAATTTTCATGTTTTATGCTAACATTTAATGAATGCCGTCAGCACTCTTAAATTTTACATAGATAAATCACGACCGGAGTACTACAAGGTTCTATGTGAAAATCTTTGACGAAACAAAAATAACAATGAATACCAATAATGGTACTTGGAAGACTGCCGAATTGTTACTTCTGTTTTGTCATAATTTTTCAAATAGAACCTTGCAGTATTCGGGTCGCGAAATTATACAATAATCAATTTTTAGTAATTGCATACTTATTACACATAGTAAAACAATGTATAATATAATTACAAAACATACAATTATATAGTTTTAAGCAATGAATGCACGTAATGTGATGAAGATGTCACATAAACTATTTCTTATTTCGCTAAAACTGTATAACTTTTAAAATGATTCTTTTGTTTTGCATTCAGCGTTTGTTTTAAGACTCCAAATTATGATTTTAAATAGAGTACACAGAATAATAAAGGTGTGTTTTTCTTGTCAAATTTTTTCATAAATAAATACAGTTTTATGATATAAGTTAATATTACGAATATTTTAATGAATGTAAATGCCTGGTATTGTTCTGATCTGAGATCTCTTTTAATTTTTGTAAAACTAAGAATATATCTATTAATTTACTTTTAATGGATTTTCTCCAAAAAATTGACTTATATTCAATCAATTTGTGACCGAAACCAGTACTAAAACTTTACAACACTCTTTTGCTCCCATTTTACGGTAAAGTTTCGTGAAAAGAGATGAGAGTAATATATCTTATTAAATGAAAATTTCTAAGAAACGTCCCCATTCTAAGAAATATTTATATTTTTTCTTGTTTATAGGTTGCGAAAAATTAGCATACAGAACAAACAAAAGGAATAATAAAACACACACGAAAAAAAATATAGGAAAAAATCTTTTCACAGAACAGGTGGTGAGGCGGGTTGCGGGAGGAAAATGTGGAAGAGATTAAGGAGAGGGTTGGGGGAGCGATGTGGAACGCGGGCCGCAGAATACTCAAGCACACGACGAAAAAAGGCTTTTGACAGAAGCAAGAGAAACGCAGGGAAGATAGAACAAAGTACAGGACTGGCAGTGGAGTGCATTTCAAACGATCTTATATCTAAGTGTATATGTATTAAAACATTTTACGTATGAATTTTTAAGAAAATAGTAAATAAAGATACCAATTTCGTGTTTAGCGCCTTAAAAAATATTGAAAAAACAAGATCATTTTTAAAATAAGTGACATAGTACAATTTGGGGGTTTATTGTGACAACGGTGAAACTAGACAAAAATATTAAATTATGATCTGTTTTATCATCCACTGTTTACTTTGTATTATATGAGCCCTCAAGAGGTGAAGTGAACTAGTAAAATGGTAAAAACAAAATTTGGACTTTTAAGTACAATCACGTCTTAAGTTAGTGTTTTAGTGGATTGGATATTCATATTTGACGAAGATAACACTATTGCAATGTGTATTAACTGAGGCTACTTCACTGTTACGCTAATTTAAGACGTGTGAGATATTACAACGCACCTAACATATTTTTTTCCTAAAATACCGCTTGGCTTACTTCACCTCTAATGGGCCCAATTATAAAGATACAATCTTTTTCAAAATAAAATTTTAATGAAGGCAAATCTCCATTTTTTTTACTGTTAAATATAATATTTCTTAAATACATAAAAAAAATTTGCGCTTTTGTCCAAAACACATTACTTTGTTGTTTCGTCATTGTCACCCAAAGCCTCTGTATTGTGTGTTGCTGCCAAGCAGCAAGCATGTAAATCGATATTTATTTTCAAAACATTACAAGAAAATGCAAACGGAAAAGACAAAAAAGTTGTAATATTTAAAAATACCCCACCGTTAAATAAAACGACGCACGGCAATACTGAACTTATTCTTGGTTTGGCACGCGGGCCGCAGAATACTAAGCGTTCGAGCCGCGGCACGTTCAGCCAAAAACAATAAATCACTCACAAATAATAATATTCGATTCAGAATTTTGCAAAATTCTTTACCTCCATATGAACGATGGGTACCTCGCATCTCTGAGCTTGCTCACTCACATACATACATACACAAGCTCCCATACTAAACTTTGGCTGCATAATTTTGAATGTATTATAGATCAAGTTATAAATGATATTCAAATACGACCGCGAATAAAACAGCAAAACTTAAGTGAGAAATTTTCCTAGAATGTGCTTAATAATTAGGTTTCTCAGTGTTATATTGATTTACAAGTTTTTTTATTATATTTTCAATTAAAAAGATAATTTTTAAAAATAAAAAATCCTTTTAATGCTATTAAAAATAAGTAACGTTTATTTGTAAGAGGTGTTAAAATTTAAAATTTGAGTAATTTAGCGTTGTTTCTTCATATTGTGTATCATATTCAATAAATTTTAACATGATATTTTTACTTATGTTATTGTGTAGAACTGAAAATTTTGCGAATAGTAACAGAGTTAAATTTAAAAAAATAGTCTGAGAATATAAGCGGCAAATATCAAATGGATTTTAAAAAACTATGTTAATTATACTTAAATATCAAGATACTACTAATAAAAACATTTAACATAACCAATTTCATTTTTTAATTTATGTATAAACGAAAAAAACGTTTAAGTTGATTTGCCAACGTTTAAAGATTAAGAAAATTACCGTCTTATGTTCATATTTCTATTATCAATTGTTTATTACATCCTTATTAGTCTTAGTTGGCTTAGTATAGATAAATTTTTATTAAAACATATTATTATCAGTTGAAAATGCTTGTGATGAGCAAAACCAGTCCTAATCTGAATAAATATGTTGTAAAGATTGTAAAAATATAACAAAAATATCATGTTTTTTAAAATACAATGCCATTTCATAAATAATTGACATTTAAAAAATACGAATAATATTAACTTTGTTTTGGATTATCGTCATTCTATTTGACAGTTTATCTACTGAAGGATGAGTGAAAATAATCAGTTTCTCCTGTATATCTACTTTTTTAATTTTTTGTTAATTAACCAATAACATGCCATCCTAAAAAATCACGTTTCTTGCCATGATGGCATCTCAGTTTCACTGTTGTATTTAAACCTATGTTAGGAGTTAAAAAATAATTTAAAAAATGTATACATGCTAGAATACCTAAAATGATAAATACTTATTGACAATATTAAGAGAAATATTGAATGATTTAATGGCTCAACTATTTACGATTGCATCATGGGCATGGAGGTGTTAACGATTTATAATTGACGAAATCGCATAAGCCAAAAAATAAACAAAATCTTTTTTTTCTTTAATGTGAATAATTGTTTTAATTTTAAAATGCTATTAAATGATAATTCATTATTATTATTGAACGTTAATCTTCTATAAACGAATTTAAAATACAAGTGTCAGCTGCAAAAGTATTGTACAATCAAAATGTTTCTAATATGTGTATGTTTTTAGAATGCAATATGAACCATGCGGAAAAGCTACACCAGTAATGTTAAAACTAAATCCTTTTTTTACATTTTCCTTTGTTCGCTGCCTAAATACACCCCCGTCGAAATAAACATAATTGTGCCATTAGCTGCCGTAGTAAAAATGTTTATTTTATTACTACAATTTTTGCTAAATATATTGCATATACGAGTTTATTTATGCGCGCATAACACGAGCAGAAAAACTTTTCTTGTTATAGCGCTTCCGAAAGAGTTAAGCAGGGAGTCGCTAGAAAAGCGAAACTTTTTCCTTGAAAAAAAAAAAACTTTCACCCCAATAAAATTTCTCTTTCAAAAGAAAAAAAAGCAGAGCTCAACTTTCTTCATAAATCATTTAGGGTCAGGAGCGATACGGGAAATTTATTCCCGCATAAAACGAATCAGTTAAAAAAACATATGTTTTCGTGAGATTTTTTTAAGCGGTGTAGTTTTTGACAAGTTGATGTTAATTTGGGCCTTTTATCGGTGGCTGGCTGTCAAAGAATTTTTCGTTGATTTACTTTCAAAAATAAATATTTGCGTTGATATTTTTATTAGAAATATACAGCTTTATGGAACTTGCTGTCACAATCGGGACGCCAATCACGTACTGTGGGAATGACGAACGAGCAGAGCTGTTTGCTGCGGTCCAATCTCATACCGGCCCAATAGACCACGCTGACTTGATCTCAACCAAGGCCAATTTTAAGGCATTCGATAAATTTGCAACATCATATGAAGTACGGGTTATTCTTGATTTCTCTTTAAATTCAACGCGTAGTAGATTAAACACTTCCACCACGGCAGATTTTCAGTATTCAGTATTCAGACAGGTACTTAATATCACTTAAAATAAATGGCTGAGCAAGATGAATTCTCTTTTTTTTCTTTCTACCTTTATTTTTTTAAGTACAATAGTGTATGGATTAAAGGTAGGTCCCATGCAGTTTTGTATCAGATCAAGAACATGGTGAGTAAATGAGTTTCTTTTATTGATTATGAAAATTGCGTTATGAAAAGTGGGCGTGAAACAGCGGCTGTACCCACGTAATGGATGAGGATGGGATAATCAAAAACCAACTCGTTGTCACAGAAGATTACTTTCAATACATGGATATTTTAAGAGATAAAAACTTTTGATATCAGACTGCTAATACCTCGATAATCAATACAATGCAATATGAAAATCTGGGATTCGTTACTTTTTTTGTAACCGTACCCGCTTCTATTCAAAAGAATATTGACTCTAGAAATGCAAACAAACGTAACCTACAAAGAAAAAAAATACAGGAAGTACAGAAACGTTTTTTGATTATTTTGAGCCAAAGTCAAACATTAAATCTTGAAGTCCACGTAGACCTTACAATTTGATGTTTTATTCACTCAATTTAATTATTTTGTATAAGAAAACCATTTGTGAAAGACCTTCTTTTTGCTAGTCGTATTTTTTACAGGCCTTTCCTTTTTCAAACATAAACAAAACTTCATATCTGTCGCCTAATGGGGGTATCTCAATATAAGTTTTTCTAGGATAACTGCTTGTTATGTAGATACTCAATCTCTCCTTTTTTGAAAGGAGTAGAGATAAAAAGAATAGAGCTAAGAAAAACTAGTGCTTGAATAATCAATCTCGCTACATCTCGTTATGATTGTAATGGTACGATTTTTTTTCTTCATTTTTTACCATTTTTAAACATTTCACAAATTCATACCTTTGAATGGAAATCGACCAATATATTACAAAATACTATTCGTACTGGTATTCAAACCCGTGGGGTTCAGCATGAAAGTTCAGCCAACGACGATGACTACTGTATCATGGACCAGCCAATGGAGATTTTTTGTAATGTCTACGGATTTATTATTAAAAATATGATCGCTAGATAATACAATTGGCTATTGCCTAATCGTGTACGCTACATCCTGTGTTTATGATCGTATATTGTGAGAACAATTTAAATATCAAAGAAGTCCATAAATCAGTTGGGAGATAATCAATATATTAAACTGTCTATGCAAATAAACCATTTGGTTACAGTTCCAGAACTTGAAAAGATCAAGGTGAGAAACACTTGAGGAAGAGAAATTGCTTTCAAACAGGATTATCTAGTTTTTAATAAAAACAGGACGTAGAGAACAATACGTCTAAAGAAGAGGTTGAGCGCCAATAGTTATCGTAAAAAATCTTCTTCATAAAGTGTTAAAATTCTTTAGATAAGAAGCGAAAGTCGTTAGAAAAAATAAGTTATTGGCATGGTTTCTTGGCAGTTGACATTTTTTTCAAAAATTTAAATTATACAATAATGAAGCGCCTTCGTGTCATTGCCATAAAATATTATCCTGCGCAAACTACTTTGCGTAATATGTGACATCTTATAATATGAATTCCTCTTCGAATAACTTCGCAAATTCCCACCGCTTACCTACGTGATCTATATATTATTATTACGCGTAGGTTTTAATGAAAGCTCTACTTTGACGAGAGTGGTTTTTCACGCCTCCATTGAATATTTGAAAACGAGGAAAACATTTGTATTAAATGATAAATAAAAGTAGTAAATAATTCTTTCTGAAAAACTGAAGTACATATAAGTAATTGTTATTTTTCATCATCTCTCTATTTTTTTGTATCCGTTATTATGATCATCAAAAGCAAAAAATGTAGCAAAAATTCATTCGTTCTATTTATTCTTTATTTTTGTTTAGCTAAAATCCTACCTATTAATTGTGATAACTTCAAATTCCATCATATTTGTTGAAGAAATCATTTTGAAAATTTGGGTGATTTGTAAAAAACTACAGTTTGAAAACTGTAGTTTGAAACTTGAGTTTCGGTATCTGCATACTAATAAAATAATTATATTGCATACACAGACAGTGCATAAACAATACTATTTTACTATTTTTTTTTTTACCGTGTCCGCTCCCAATATGGAGCATATGGACTCCTAATGGTGTTTATCTTAACAGAAATGTTGTAATGTTGTAGAAAAGTATCTTGACAGAGATGTTGACCACTCGACCACACAGGTGGCTTAAACAATACTATATTAAATGTTAAGTATGTACAAGATTCATTTCTTGTAGTTTTTTCTTAATTATTGTAGCCATGGTTTTAGCGTATTATTTCTTGTCGGATTCTTGTAACCGATTGGTTTACATTTATGAAATTTCGTTTTATTTAATTATTCCTAATTCCATTCTAATTCTATATTCAAACCCTCAAATGTCCAAAGTCATAAATTAATCTTTCGATAGATTTTAAAATCCTAAATTTAAGACATGGATTAAAAAACAAGGCTTTAAGTGTGCATTTATTTACTAGTTATTAATAATTTTTAGTAACCGATGCAAGTTTGATTCGTAAGAATAATATTTCTAAAAGCAAGCATTTCTAAAAATCGACTGTTTATTAACACATCCCATACGGTGCTAAAGAAACACTTCCAATATGTTGGTGGCCCTTAAAGAAAACAGCACCGTTTTTAGCACAGTATATGAAATGTTAAATAACATAGCACAGTGTCTGGTCGAAATGATCTAAGTAGAAGTTATATCGGTAACTTACTAATCAACCAAGAAAAGTATTGCATTTTAAGTTTGTATTGAAGCTACAATCTTCGATTATGATGATTATTATTAATGTTTTCACAGTTTACTAGGTACTATTAAAATCGCGACATGTTTTATCTTGAATTTTCTACGTTAAAAATGAATTAAACGGAAGACTTAAATAAATACTTTTATCACATGATAATTGATTGTTATAATTAGTTTTAAATTAATGAAATTATCTTTCATGTATTAGAACTAATACTAAGTTCTACGAAATTCAAAATAGCCAGTTTGCACAAAGTTTTTTTTCCTCTCCCGCTAAGAGCAAAAGTTCACTTTATTTGTCGACATCTATCATTAATTATCATCTCTCTTTGAGTGGCTAAGATTCTGAAGAATCTTGTTTCATCAAACAAAATAATCCATTTTCGCCTGAGACAATATTCTTCGAAGGGTCGGGGTTGCGTGAAAAATTCACCCTTGGGAAATTTGCATCGTAATCAAAAATTGTTAAAGAAGTATCTATCGATTTAAAAAGAAAATATTTTTACCACAGTACTTTAATATTTATTGATGTCAATTTATTTTACATTAAACTTAATGCAAGCTTTTGATTTATTTTCCAAGATGTTTTAACTAATGAAATACTTAAAATCAACATTAGGAAATTAGATTTATGCTACTAGGAACAGCTGTTATTAAGTTACTTTCTAAATACCATATCTAAATGACCCGTTTACAAGAGAAGTTGTTAAAGGCGTATTTAGATATCTCCAACGCGACCCAATATACCACGATAACCTGTTTTCAGCCATGAACAACAACTAAGAATTTTTTATAATTGTTAAGAGATGTTTTTGATTTTTCTTTTTAAGACTTTATATAGAAAACTTTAGGTCTAGCTTGGCTGCATATACACAACAGGTGGTGGTGAGAAACCTATATGTATCATGAAGAGTTCAATTTAAAAGCAGGCACGGTGTTACAAAAAATGAAAAAATGACTGTACATCAGTTGCGTTGGAAAACCTTTTTATCGACTACGTATTAACTAACAAGAAAATTTGAAAATAAAATTTCGGAATGTCTAATTTGAAAACAATTTCCCGTGGAAAGCATTTTTTTTTTAATTATTAATTATCCGACTGACGCATCAATACGGTTTTTGTTCATTCATAAAAAAATATTATTCACAAAACTCTTAGGAAAGGATCAATAACTTCCCTAAACAGAGCCGCGCTAAAAACTTTTCACAACAAGTTTCGACGCTATCAATCAAAGTGCGCCACGAGGAGATGGGGTAAGACTTTCTTATATAAATATTATCATTATTGTTAAAATCATTACAGCGAGCTTTCGCACGAACAGCTTTTTTGACGTGATGGAACACTCGTGTGCAGGCACGGATTAGAAAGACTTTCATACATAGTTAATTGGTTATGTAATAAATTTGTTTCAATTAAAAAATAAGCTTTTGATATAAAGAAAATATATGAAATCTTTCAATAGTTTTTTTTTTGATTGCCGATTATTAGAATTGCAATCCATGTTAACCTCCGATTTATTTATACCTTGTATATGAATTTATCATATTTAAAAAAAAACAGTTCCCTACTCTCTTTGGAAAAAGAGAGGTTGAGCAACTGAGTACCAAGCAGTTCTCGTAGAAACACTTCTGTTGAGATAAACTACATTAGGAGTCCATATGCTCCACATTGGGAGCGGACATGGTAAAAAAATGGTTTATTTGAAAAATATAATTTAAAATTGTATTTATCGTGAAATTAAATGTACTGGAAATGATTTGAAAAAAGATTATTGCTGAATTGTATGTGACAGTGTTGTTCAGTGACAAGTTCGATCTCAATGTGGGGTTTACAGTCTGCTAATAAAGGGTATCTCAATAAAAAATTTCTGTTCACTACGAGAATTTTTTGTTACTCAGTTGCTAAGCCTCTCTTTTTTTAAGAAAATAACATCTGGACAACGATAGCTGTAAACTAATCGTTCTCTATTCACCTCGTTATTTTAGGATTGAAAAGGTGGAAAAGATTTTTTGTAAATCACAATAAAACATTCATTCTGATAGATTGAAAAAATATGTCCGTACTGGGACTCGAACCCGTGGAGTCCGTGACGGAAGCCATCGAAACAATTTCACAATTATTACACTCTTATTTTTAAGCAAAGTCGAAAAAAACAAGTACTGAATAAACATTCAGTGTTATCAATTAATATTTAATGTTCAAAGTAATTTATTATTATGAGGCTTATTTGTGTTTTACAGAGAAATATCAAATAAGATAACACTTAAAAACTCAAGAATTTTACGATTAAATTTGTTACGAAAAGTTAACGGAATACTGTTATCAATTTGTGGAAAGTTAAATTGGGCATCCACCCCTGCCGCCCGTCATTGAAAAGCTTGGCTCAATCCATTAGGCGAGAAGAGAGACAATGATTTAGAAATTTGAATAACGGACGATGAAGAGTATGGTAAAAGTAACCTCTACGTAAAAGATTCTAAAAGAGCCAATGAACCAAATCATTTTTCAACAATGAACGAGTGATTGACTTATACCCTATTTTATGGGATTGATTTTGTTATTTTTATTAATTAAGTAAGAACAATAAAAAAATAAGAAATATTTTTTTTCTTTTGGGCGAATAAAACGTTATACGCCGTCTTCTTATTGATGCAATTTTTTAAGCGACTTATTTCCAAAAATTCGTACAATTGATACAATTTAGCTAAATGGAATTGTTATAATCCCAGTCGATGAAATCAATTCTTATTATTACATTCCACTTACACTTTACTGTCTATACTAATCTCGCTGATGCTTTGAAGTTATAATGCAATATCAATAATTGTAAATGAAAGAATTCTCTTTTAAATGGGCCATTTTCTTTTTAAATTAAAATATTTCAGTATGTCAGTGTAAAGGTTTACCTTTCAGCAATCGATTGGCATACTTATCTTAAAATCGATTTTTTCACTTTATCTCACTGTTGCTTTATGGTACCAAATTCTACAGATACATTATATAGTTACTAATAAAACACTTAATTTAATATAAATTTCTAATAACAGTTGAAAAATACAATTTAAAAAAGTAATTTGTGTTGATAGAGATTAAAATATTATTGAAAAAAATGAACAGGCCACTGCTTAATCATAGCTGATGGCTTTCTGTTCATTGTATACAGTAAACTATTGTGTGGGCTTTAAAAAATCACTACTGCCTTTATCAACGGAAATATTTTTTAATTTATTTTCAACTAGGTTTAATCAACTACACAGATGTTTGCCAATATGTCACAAAACATTTTTTCTCATAAAGAGATATCGCTAAATACCTTTTGATTTACAAATCATTTTGTCATATTACTATTTTGGTGATAATTAAATTTCTCATGTTATAAGTTTTAAATATGTTTTTAGTCAGCGCTATCTGTGTTTAATTAATTCAAAAGTACACTGTCAAATTGAAATAAAATTCAAGATCGTATTTTTTGACATGAACCAGATGTCAAGAAAATAATGAATCGTCATAATATGCAAAAAATGTCTTATCCTGAAAAATACGTTTCTGTTACAGCTACCCCTCAAAAAGCTTTGTGTGGGATATATCATATGCTTTTCTTAACAAAAAAGTATTACATTTTATATAGTATACATACAGAAGAAAGCTTTTTCAATATTCAGGAGCTTTTTCTGTGATTATATAATGAAAAAAAAAGTATTTTGTTATGAATTTTTCTGGTGAAAGAAAACGTGTTTAGTAGTAACGATCTATATATAGAATAATGAAAAAAACATATTTTTTCAAAGGTTGTGCCCAAAAGTCTTACGCATGATTAACGATTATCTTGTTTGTGTACGAATCAATAAGATATAAAATAACAATTATACAAATTGAAATGCAATAATGATAAACAAATACTAAAATTTTTTAAAATTCAACATCGTCACTCAATTCACTGTTATAGTCTAACTGACTAACAGTAAAACAGAAAAAAATAACATTACAAAGGATTTCTAATGTAATTTTAATGAAATATATCTGAAAAGAAAAAAATGATCAAGAAGCGATCATAGAAATTAAAACTAGATTTATTAATATTTATGTATATAAATCGATCGTGGAAAGGAAAAAGGACGTAAACAAGAGCTTTTGTTTCAATAAACACAATGTTTAATATATATAGCTGGGTCGTTTGTGACAAAATCTGTGTAAATGTAAATAATTTGAACGATTCAAATTTAATACGCGTTCAATCAAAATTATATAAGCTGCAAATGCCAAATTGGTATTTTAATTTAGTTTTTAAAAAGTTTTAAAAAAGGGTTTCTAAAAATTGCGACCCGGAAAAAGGACTTGAAAAAAAGTTTTTCTTAAATAATTTATTAAAAAATATTAAGATTAAGTCAATTGAACACAACATAATTGGTCTCCGTGCACTACAAGATAGTGTATGTTTTATAATTTCCGTTTTTTATGCCTCCCGTAATTTTTTTTATGTGTGGCTTACGACGATTTTCTTTCAACAGTCGAATATATTTATAGTTAATTTGAGATATATAAAAAATACATGTATTGGTTAATGGAAATTTTAATTGGTCTTTTGTCGAAATGATTGATCGTTTTTAATACTTACGAATAAAAAAATCTTCTCGCTCTATATTCTAAGATACATCTTAGAAAATCACATAAGAAGTTTGCTATAAAGCTAAAAAAAAGCACTCGACGTTTCATTAAATAGAATTGAAAATAATATATTCACGTTATTTCATTGGACATTCCAAATGTATGCATGCACCACCCTCTTCGAGTGACATTTCGCTGCAGTTAAAATGCATTCCGGAAGATGCAGTTGCAGTTACGAGAATGTGCTTTATGCCTCATGAGAGATGGTTCTTCGGAATTGCTTTTACGCGTTTGGCTCGATGTGCATTGCTTCCTGTTGTTATTTGAGAAACGAGTGGTTATGGTCAATTTCAGCGCCGGCATACTAAAGAATGTTTGGGAATGCGTTGTCGTAAAAATTTCACATCGACAATTGTGCTCAAACAACCAAACAAATGCATACATATTAAATGATAATTGATTTCATATCAGTGCATTACGTACGTAAAGATAAGTCGAGATATTTGGTTTTATACAAAGCCAAAAGTTGTTTAAATATTCAAATAAGAAATGCTAGAAAAAAGTGTCAATATATTCAATTATTTGTAGGGAAACTATATTGTATTATGCTGAATTGACAACACATTTACATCATACACAAAAAATATTATTAAGTAAGAAGCAATTTGTAGTATTTATAAATACAATATATTCAACGTCACGCATACATTTTAGTGACACGTCTGTGAGATTGAGATAATTTTTAAGTTTTTCAAATAAAAATGATACTATGTATGTTATTTTCCGTTTCTTCTTAGAATATGACAACTTTTTTTTATAATGACGAAATTCTTAAAAACAATGCGATTTCACGGAGCTTAGTTATTTTGTCTGACTCATTACTTTGTTAACTATTGTTAACATTTCAAGATTTCTAAAAATTGGAATTTTTATTAGACAAAGCTTGTTATTGCTTCTTGTTAAATTATGAAGCTGCATCTAATCCAAATATTTCATACGTTTACAATATAATATGCATTCATTTTAGATTACATCTAATTGACAATTTTTGAATGCAATCTTCTAAGATTACAAATTGATTTTACTATCAGACTATATAATTATAGTAAGGCGAGTGATTTTTTTAAAACGATTAAATTCTCCACTGTTTTTCTCTGTATAACAATAATAGAAAATTTAATAAATAACAATTATAAAATAAACTTATTTTTACGATTGAGTTAAGCTGATAACGGTGCTTAGAAGGTTTTGTAGTATTAAACAAACAAGTGAGACATTTAGTGTAATACAGAGAAATATCTTTCGATTTAATATCTCGACTATCCTTTCGAGAATATGTTCGTACTTTTTGGATCGCCCAAGAGCTTTGCATACCGAATTAATATTTCCAACGCGATCATAAACAAGGAAACACTTCACTGAGCCAGCGGGTCAGCAGTTAAAATTTTCGCATCGCTCAATGTTGCAAGTGTATAAAATATCTTGAATTGTTTTTTTTTTACATTCGCAATTTCGCCATCCCGTTTGGCAGACGGAAAAAAGCGATAAAGCCTTCCAACTCATCCCGCTAGGGGCATTATTGCTAAGCATTTGGCAATCGTTCAGGAGTTGAGATTCTTGTTTCAACAGCGGGAGGGTGGCTTTTTCTTCTAAATTTATTCGATCGGAGGGATGTAAGTTCACGTATATTTTAGAGTTGAGAAAAGAGTGAGGAATTTATTGGGCAATACGCATTACCACCAATCGAAAATGAAAGTAAACTAATGGGCAAGGTATTTGTAAGCCTACATGGTATTAAATTTGAATCGTTCAAATTATGTACATTTTCACAGATTTTGTCACTAACGACCCGGGATTCGCCTTTCGGCATCTTCAGGCGTTCAAGTGCATGGATGAACTTGAACTGACGCTGAACAAGTGCGGTATTAGACTCGGGCCCGGGCCGGGTCGGGCGTGAGTTTTTCGGGCTCGGACCGGGTAGTTTTGTAAAATTTTGGCTCGTGCAGACCTCTAAGCAATGGAGATCCCGACATATTCAATATTTCATTTGAAATCGAAAGGCGATGCAGTTGTGCTCTGTTTATTTCCAAAATTTCCTGGTAAAAAAGCTTAGTGACAAAATCTGTGAAAATGTACATAATTTGAACGATTCAAATTTAATATTGAAATTTCACCAAGCACCTTCAGTCGAAATCTTAAATTACTACATGATATTGCTTCCGAGAAGTAGAAGTCACTATATTTTTTATTAGTATTGATCATTCTCAGAGGTAGATCATCTATTGATGAAAATTAAGTTGTTAGAAAACACGATAGTTTAGATATTTATAAAATTGATATGGTAGTTGATGGTTATCAGATTGGGTCTGTGGCGCAGCGGCTAGCGTTAAAAAGCTTCCATGCCAATGGATCTCACGGTTTCGAGTCCCAGTACGAACAGTATTTTTTCGACCGATTTCTTTCCGAAGGCATGGATGTTTGTGATATCTAAAAATTCCCTCCCGCCCATCCGACTTATCAATAATTAGGCGTAGCGAGAGCGATTCATTAACCACTAGTCGTGTTCTAGTCTGATCCTTATATCTTTATTACTTTCATTTAAAAAGAGAGGTTGAGCGACTGAGTAACAAAAAATTCTCGTAGAAAAACTTTTGTTGATATACCTCCATTAGGAGGCAACATGCTTCATATTAAGAGCTGATATGTATCAAATTGGCATTTTTAAACCATATAGATAAATAGTGACTAAATTAAATGGTTGATATTTTGATAAAATGTTGAATTCAGAATCTTAGCTTTTATTATATCGGCTGCAAATTTTCAGCAAAAGGACTTTGCTTAAGAATACGAAACAAATGTTTATTGATAAAACTATTTGTAATCCAGTCCATTCCTTTTCACTCAGAGTAAATATAGCAGGATGGGAATAAAAAAATGAATACTTATAAACGAATAGCGTTTTGTCTTAAATACGGATAAAACATAGGTGTCTCTAAAATAATGTACATATCAAACACATTTAAAACAAAATTTGAAACATTCAAATTCCACAAGTTTTGTCACGACCCGTGTTACAAAATAATACATCTGATAATACCCAGTATTTCTATGTTTGTGATATTCCAAAATATCTTTTAATGATTGTCGATTCTAATAACCACATATAATTTAAAAGATTTACAGAGATTATTATTTTGAATGCTATTTGAAGATTGAACATCAAATCATTAATTAAAAACGTCATCAATACTTCTTAAGTTAAGTGATTATGTTTGTTATTTACAGTAAATACTATTTACTAACTATCAGTTCAAGTTCATCCGTGCAGTTGAATGCACGAAGATGTCGAAATGTGAAAACAAGGTCGTTTGTGAGTAAATGTATAGAAATGTACAAAGTTTGAACGATTCAAATTTGACATTTAAGTTTTGTCAAGCAATTTTAAAACAAATCCATAAAACGATTGATTACTATTGAAAATGTTTATTCTGATATTTGAGCCTGTAATTCTGTAAATTCACGGAATTCACGTCCAAAAGGTTTGATTATTTTTCTACAAGAGAAGACAAAAAAATATCACTATGGATTTTGTCGAAATTCCTGATTATAGTTAATATTAAAAACTTAATTAGCGGATGATGAAATGATTATTGCTTTTTTCTATACATACTCGAGAAAACCTTAAAAAATAAACAGGCTTTGACCGTAAGGTAATATAAAATCTCTTGCAAAACACATGCCGTTAAAAAAACGATGAAAAATCGTAAAAGGGAAAATATAATAAAAAAAAAACAAACGAAACCGAAAAAAAATAGTTTTCCATTTTTTGTCAAAGAAAACCAACAAATTACGTGAACGTTCCAGAGACGGTCACGTGATGCAGAGGTGGCACATCGGGGAAAAAATACCGAGCTTGGAAATAATAAACGGAATTATTATATTTTTCCGTGAATATTGTTATATTTTAAAAGTGTCCTTTAATCATTTTCCATTTAATGTCTGATATTTAAATGTAATTAAAGTCAGTAAACACTTATTTTTTTGGAGCAATTTGTAATATAACACAATGTGAGATCCTAAATAGAATGCCAAAGGTTGAGTGTAAACCATTTTTATAGCTCTCTCGCTCACTTTTCGCACAATATTAGTAGGTAGCACAAAAAAATCCATCAGATATGCAAGTATTGAGTTAATAAACGTTGCTTGAGATCCATTCATAAAATATCGTTTTAATAATATCTGGGCATGCAAAAATGCGTACAATTTTATTATTTGATTAATAATTAAAAAAATATATTTTTTTAAACATTTTCAAGGCAGGTCCTAGTGTTAATGAATTTGCGTGCCTTAATAGACAATAGAACTTGTGAAAATAATTATTTAAGTACAGTCGACCCCCTTATAGCGGAAAAGTTGGAACAACAATATAGAACTATTACATTATAGGGGACTAAGTCCCATTCAAAATTGTAGGTTATGTTCTTTCAATTGAATTTTGTGAATTGAACGAAATTATCAAATTAAACATTTTTTTTGTCACTTTTATCTTTTTGTTTTATCTTAAAAGTTAAACATTCTGTAAAAATGTACGCTATAGGAGAGATAAGGAGGGGGGGGGGGTTTCTATAAATACTTGATGTATGTTTTATTTTAATAGAGATGTGTTCATTAGTAAATTCAGATTCAGTTGTTCAGTTTGGTTTTTCGAAGATGTCAACCTCACATAAAACCTCAAAACATAATACTATAATTATATGTGAATAAGAAGAGAAGAGTGTTTGATATTTTACTGTTTTTAATAAAAAAAGACTTTACATAAAAAATCAATGAAAATAAAACAAAATCAACAAGAGAAAAAAATGAATCACAGACTCCCAGCTCAAGATCTCAAACTTTTTGATGGATTTAGCAGTAACTTTGTTGTTGTAGTTCACTTTTAGTATAAAGTTATTAAACTTAATTTAATATTTAAGACGTCTAAATTTGATATTTACCCTGACAAGATTCTATCTCAGACCCATCTGATAACTAGCGTAAAGAAAGCTCTTACTACAAGTTCATACAGGATTTTTTGTAAGAATTTAATAGCTTGTGTTAATTATAATAAATCCATATTTGTTTTGTTTTATTTCAAATAAAAAAGCTTAGCCTCTGACATGAAAAAGTATTCCAAAAACTTCTAAGAGAAAAATATGTAAAATCAAATATATTTTTTAATGATATGTACATATATTTGATGTAGAAATTTGTGATGGAAATTTTCTTTGGTAACATGTGAAACATTTTGCGATACCTGGAATATGGCAAATGATCGGCGTGGCGCACTAAAATGTGTCGCCTGTGACATCGACTGAGTGTTTACTGAGGGAAAAACGAAAATGATTTGATTTCCATCGATTTTACCTCTCACATTCGAATTGGGCAAAGTGGGGGCGCGTTAAAGGGAAATCGTAGTTCGCTGTGGGACGAGGTGGCAACCCTGTTTTTGTGCCACTTACAGACTATTTCGAAATATGAATATAAAAATACATAATATATGTTGCCACGCGAAAATACAGTTTTCTTGCTCAATTTATTCTATATAACTTGTTTATTTTTCAATCAACAATCTTCATGTTTAAAAAGCGTATTATTTTGTTGAAATAAATAATAGATTGAGAAAAGGTACTCCTTACCATTAATAATCGTTTTACAATAAAAATGAATATAATTGTTTTCTTACATATCGTACATTTATCGATTTATTCATGGTCCTTTCCGGGTAAGTGAAACGTTTTACAGCGATATCTATTATTAAGAAAAAATGTTTAGTGAATTGTTTACAAAAATAATTTTTATTTAGAATATGAACGAAATGAAAGAATTTTAAAATATCCTAGTAGATTAAGACATTTATTATTATACTAGTCCAATAAAAAATAACTATATTCACAATGAACAGGGAACTCTTGTTTATTTATTTCAATCAAAACACATGATTATTTAAAAAAAATGTATTAAACACTAACAAAATGAAATACTTTAAATATACGCTTTTTTATTTTTTCAGTTTTAATTGGACATTCATAGCTATTTAAGTGTGGATATAAAAAAATTAAAATGAATAATTGTTTAGTGTCATAAACAAAAATGAAATGATGGTATTATTTTATTACGTATCGTTAGTGCTTACTATATACATATATTTGAAAAAAAATATACGTTTTGGTTCAAATGAATTAATTTATTGAAAAAATATAGTGGAGTAGATTTTAGTGGAGTATAATAATACGGAATGCTTTAATCAACTGTGATGTTTTTAAATTATATTAAGCTAGGTCTTATAAATTAAACGATTGTAAGAAAGTCATTTAACAAATTTCCTTTATTATAGACGTCGCTACCGAGTGTAAGCCGCTTCACTCACACTTCAAAAACAATATACCAAGAATTAACTGTATGTACATATATTATGTTTTTTAAAAGCATGGAAGTGTTCAAAATAAAACTAAAATTATTATATTTGTAATTTGACTGGCCGTTTTAGTTGTTATCTGTGTTTTGTCGTTTTTAAAAGATTATTTGGAATTCTAATTGGTTCGAATATGTTTCTGACGATGAAGACTAATAAAACAACCAGTGAAATTAACATTATCAATTTGAATTAGATATTAAAAAATAATTTACTTAACGCTACCGCCCATCAGTGGACCGTTTATTACACCATCATAAGCATGCAGCTCTTTGCATTGGGTTTACGGTTCTTCAGACATTAATAACTCTTGAACTTATCACATTTTTACCCTTCAAATCGATATATTTATGTATCTTTGAAACATAGTAATTCCGTTTTTTTGACAACTTACCTCTCCTCACCTGAAAGTCTGTGGATCCCCGGTCTAGACATTATACCTGATGATGTTGGAGCTTAAATCATGATATTTCAAAATACGTGATGTTTTACTGGAATGTGCTTAACTCTTGCATTATTTCTTTAACTTTAAGGTACAATAAAACATTTTCGCTATCGTGGTTTTATGAAACACAATCTTCTCAACTATATAAGACAAAATTATCAATTTTATGGTAGAGCAAAAAAGAAAGTTTGCGCTGCCAAATCAACTGAAAGATGTTCTTTTATAATGCTCATTAAAACTGTGACCGCGTAAATAAATTGTTATTTAACTTATGCCAAGAGAGCTGTTTTCAGAGACGAAATAATATTTTTATCGTTTTTACAATCGAGAAGCTTTTACGTAGGGATAATAAAGTATAGATAAGATAAAAATGTAAAAGTATTTAGTTTTTCAAGACTAAATTACAGGTAAATAAAAATTAACCATCCAAACTGTGTTAAAACGGATTTTATTTAACAAATCACAAAATTCTATGCTTTTGGGCACAAATCCAGAAATCAACAGAAAAAATCAATATTATGAAACACCTATCCGATTTTTAAAAAGAGCAAATCGGGAGAAATAAGCCAACTGCATGTCCACTTATTATTATTGTTTTGTAAAAGAGATAGGTTGAGTAAAAGATCAACAAGCAGTTCTAAGAAGAGTGTTAACCATTAAAACTTGAGACTTTTACTATTTAAGATTTCGACTGCTCTCTACCAAGCATGTGGGTTAGTGGAATATCAATATTAAATTTAAATCGTTCAAATTATGCACATTCATACAAGTTTTGTCACTAACGACCGCCAGTTAAAGTCCATCCATTTACTTTGGTCGATAGGGAAAAAATTATGTGTATATGCATAATTGAATGATTCAAATTTGACACTTTTAGATACCACTAACATTATAACCGATAAATATTAGTAAAATTCTGTTTAATTGTGCATGATTTGAAAGTTATTAAATGAAACATAATTAAATGAAGTGAAAGAATAAATGCTGAATGCTTTGCGATCAACTGTTGTTGGTGTATTATATAGTTTGTGTTTAAAAGTAAAAAGATAAAGCAATCAGATCCAGTAAGCTGTTTGTAACAGAGCCTATCTGTCACGGATACAAACATAATCTGTGACATCACATAGACATCAGTGTGTTGTTTCTTGGTGCGATATAACGTAAAATATTTGATGTGTTTTTAACGAACAATCTTGCCTGAGAGAAGCGGTGAAACTCAAGCGAGTCAACCAGTGTCGTAATAGGAAGGAAATTTGCTCAAGGAATAAATGTTTATTATTAAAATAAATAACGCACAAACATATTATCAACACATTTAAATTCTCAATGGATATTGATTGAAGACCCCACAATCCTTAGCAAGAGACTTAGTATTGCTTGTTTAATTAATATGAAATTATCATATCTACTGCAGAAAAATCATTTTAATCTAACCACACAAAGCAATTGATCTAAAATAAACAAATTCAATCAAAATAAAGTATTTTTTAATATATACTTTTTTTATTTATCCACGTTTGTTCCCAATGTGAAGCATATGGCCTTCTAATAAGGGTATCATTAAAGAAGTTTCTTTTCTACGAGAACTGTTGAAGAGAGTAGTAGGAATAGAAAAATAAGGCTAGAACAGGACTTGCGGTTAACTAATCGCTCTCGCAACACCAAGTTATTAAAGGATCGGAAAGGGAGGGAGGGAATTTTTAGATATCACAAACAACCATTCCTTTGAACAGATATCGATAAATCAATCGAAAAAATCTGTTCGTACTGGGACTCGAACCCGTTAGATTCGACACGGAAGCCTCCAACGCTAACCACTGCACCATAGGACCCGACCTAATAAACAATGTTTGAGAAAAGGTTGTGAACTATGTTATATATTATATATATAAACTTATATTCTGCGTGGAACAGCTGATTGCCGTCTTTTAAATGAGTTTTGAATCGTTCCGATTTGTTGATCAAAATTGGGCAAAAAGCTCGGTCTTTTGGACATTTGATTCAACAAAAAAATCAGTAGTTAAATTGTTATACTTTGCCTTTCTTCAAAGAAAAATACCGGAAATTGTGCATCCCTTAGTTTTCTTATTTCTATTTTCCTTTCTCTATTTTCTTGTGTGTTTATTTTCTTAAGAATTTTCCCTGTGGGTTAGGTAACTATTTTACTACAATTGAGGTGTGTATAAAATACAAACGGTTTTTTTCATTCTAAGCAGTTGTTGGAGATTGTGAACACCTATTATATGTTTTTTGAACAGTTGAGATTTTGTGACAGGATCAAAATAATTACATTAAACATCATTATTTAAAATACTTTTTTCGAAATAAAGAGCGGGTATCACATTTGGTTTCATTTCTTCTCTCTTAATTTGTATGATAATTTGTTGAATTTAATTGAATTTACAAAACAGTACATGAAATATTACATTGAATTCATATGAAGTATTATTAAAATTAAGTGCGATATTTTTCGTTAAAATTTGTAATAAATTTTGTTCGAATGCTTTTTGAATAAATACAACTGTTAATATAATATTCAAATAATATAAGCTAGATAGAAAAATATGATATGATACAATATTTACAGCTTTCTCAAGCAATTGCATTTTTTTGGCTCGGACGCAATTTGGTCCAAATATATCGAAACATTCTGCAATTATATTGTTTTTAATATTTTATTATACAATTTTTTTTAAAGATTTCATGGTTTTTATTAGCTTGTGGCATATAATTGTGTGTATCGATGAGAGGTTGAAGAATATTTTGGGTTATTTCATGAAAGCTGGTTACGGAAAATCACAATACATATATTATGTTTCTTAACGTTCTTCTTGAAAAACTCAAGGGTTTTAAAGATGATATTGATAAAACACGCTATATGACTTAAGATTATATTGAAAACTTCTGTCTAGTAGCTAAAAATGTCCAAGAAGTTATTCAATAACATAGGATTGATATAAAATAAAAATTAACAGAAGATATGACGGCTTATAATGAATCTTTGTATCCTAATCTACTTTATTTTAATATAAAGCTTTGAATTAATTAAATACAGCTATCTTGCTGGCGTCATTTTATAAGGATTTGGCAAATAAAGTGTAATTTTTTCTTACTAACAGAATTATTTGTGAAAAAATTAGCAATTTTAAAAGAACTTCGGAATAAAATTTGATAACATTAGAATAAATAAGTTATCCTAAACACAGAGTGCACCTCTGCGTTGCAGCAGTTGTCGTCAACCTTGTGTTATCGCGGCGCCGTAAAGCCTCCCGGACAGTTGACACAAATTGAAATGTCCGCGACCCCTTCTTTACGAGCCCAGCCCGTAATGTTTATTGCGACCGTATATTTCGGAAAGTGCACATCTACGACATAGAGAGGTGTGTAATACAAGCGGCCTTACGTCTTCTGTGATGTTTTGTTTTTGTTTATCAACTTTCGTTTATGTTCCGTCGTCCACTAAAAAAAACTGCGAGTCTTATCAAAAAATAGAGAAGAGTTTTACGCGAAGTTAAAAAATCTAGTACCTACCTTCATGACTGTATTTTTTTAAATGATAATTATTGTAATATTTGCGTACATTCAATACTAAATTACAGTTTTTACTCAACTTGTTATTTGACGGATGGTTGAGCAAAATGCGAAGTGTCTTGCTAATTTAATTAAGTGTTTATTCAGCATTCATGACACTAGAGAATTCAATTTATAGCAGTGGTGGGAAAAAGGTATTTTTTATTATGTTCATAAAGATCAAGCAACAAGTGATTTGTTATATTTTGTACTTGATATTGAAGAATCAGGCCGCATGATTTAAGTCATTATTAGTTGTCTTTTTTTTTTTGATTGATTTTTTTATTTAATTATTTTTAGTAGGAATTTATATAAAATATATAAAAAAGTTTTTTTTTGTCAGCAAGTCACAGTACAAAAAAGGGAAGAAAGCTTAAAAACAAAACGGAATAAAACGTGCATTGAATTGATATAAATATTTTTTTTTGTATAGTACAATTAAGGGTATTACTTGCAAACCCGGCATATCATTCCAAAGTAATGTAAGACTAAAAATACTATTAAAATGTACATTTCTTTTAAAAATGAAATTCAAGATTCATTTTTTACCCATTTTGGAATAAGCCGTGTTTGCAAGTTATACCCTCAATTTTCTGCTTTAATTCGAAAATGCTGCTCCGTCCGCCACCCCTTGCTATGCCACTGCTTTTAAGCATACGCCTTTGGCGATCCTAACCAAAACCTTAAGGTATAGAGGGGTATAACAATCACGTCTGTATTCATTATAGGAAATAACTTAGTTGGTAATTGTACAGTTATGATAAAAGAGAATGTGTACATAAATAAAGGTCGCACGACGCACTAAAGCACACGCATGAAGCTGTTTATCATTTTGAACGTGACCATAAAACAGGGCCATTGTATCATTTTATGTCACTACAAAAACATCGATATATAAATAATTATCAATGATAATTCGACATGTACAATAAGTCGTACGTAATTTCTTATAAAAGACAAAATAAACGAAAATTATTTTTTCACGTCAATATCATTTCGTAAACAAAGTTCTTCCTATTTTCCTGGTGCTACATTCCAGGATAAGCCTCGGTCGCATCAATTAATAAACAACTCAGCTCGGCCTTCCACCTTCTTATTCCAGTTGCTGACCTCCAGGATTTGCAAATCCTGTGACACCCCATCCATGCATCGAAGTTGCGATACCCAACCCATCATCTTTCCCCAAGAGTATCAAATGTAAGATGTTTTGTAGAGTAACTCACATACATGCGTGATATATTTCCGGCCTATTGTAGGAGTTGAAAGCGCTAAAAAGTTATTATTTTACGACACTTAAGCAATACGTTTCCATTGAACGCGATTGACACAAATATTCGGAATCGATTTCAACTATTTTCGATGGTAAAGCTTGTATCATGAAAACATAATTACAAATCAATACCATCACATGACAGAGTGACGTATTCATCGGCTGTATAAAAAATTATCCCCAGTGTGACAAAGTTCATGAAGTTGTTAAAATCTTTTCTGGGAAATGGAAAATATCTATATATTAATACTCGATAATGTCCGAATGATTGCATGATTGTCCGCGTTTTTCCCCTCCCCCTGCCCCTTCCTTCCCCCTCCCTCCTCACCAGCACCGCTGACGCAATATTTTTATTCATACTAAAGACATATTTTCCCAATACACTGTTTATTATTTGACGAAACAAATCAAGTCGCTGAAAAATTGAATTATCATACAAAAAAACGCCACGACCGTCGATCGAACCATCGCCTGTAGATTATGAGTTGAGATCGTTACCGCTCGGGCAAACACACAACTGTCAGAATTGATCTAATTTAAATATTATATATTAAGCACACATTTAAATTATTCTAAAAATTCCAAAATACGCATACTTCACATGCATACATAAACAGTTGAATTATTCCAAAAATTCAATAATTTACGAGGTCTATTTCTGCTAATAAGAAAAATAATTGTTAGCAAACTTAAACATTATTCCAAAAATTAAGTAATTTACAAGGACTATTTTTGCTACTATGAAAAATGGTTGTTAGCAAACTTAAACATTATACCAAAAATAAAATAATTTACGAAATTTCTGCTTCTAAGAAAAATGGTTGTTAGCAAACTTAAACATTGTTCCAAAAATTAAGTAATTTACAAGGACTATTTTTGCTACTATGAAAAATGGTTGTTAGCAAACTTAAACATTATTCCAAAAATTCAATAATTTACGAGGTCTATTTCTGCTAATAGGAAAAATAATTGTTAGCAAACTTAAACATTATTCCAAAAATTAAGTAATTTACAAGGACTATTTTTGCTACTATGAAAAATGGTTGTTAGCAAACTTAAATATTATACCAAAAATAAAATAATTTACGAAATTTCTGCTTCTAAGAAAAATGGTTGTTAGCAAACTTAAACATTGTTCCAAAAATTAAGTAATTTACAAGGACTATTTTTGCTACTATGAAAAATGGTTGTTAGCAAACTTAAACATTATTCCAAAAATTCAATAATTTACGAGGTCTATTTCTGCTAATAGGAAAAATAATTGTTAGCAAACTTAAACATTATTCCAAAAATTAAGTAATTTACAAGGACTATTTTTGCTACTATGAAAAATAATTGTTAGCAAACTTAAAAATTATACCAAAAATAAAATAATTTACGAAATTTCTGCTTCTAAGAAAAATGGTTGTTAGCAAACTTAAACATTGTTCCAAAAATTAAGTAATTTACAAGGACTATTTTTGCTACTATGAAAAATGGTTGTTAGCAAACTTAAATATTATACCAAAAATAAAATAATTTACGAAATTTCTGCTTCTAAGAAAAATGGTTGTTAGCAAACATAAACATTATTCCAAAAATTAAGTAATTTACAAGGACTATTTTTGCTACTATGAAAAATAATTGTTAGCAAACTTAAAAATTATACCAAAAATAAAATAATTTACGAAATTTCTGCTTCTAAGAAAAATGGTTGTTAGCAAACTTAAACATTGTTCCAAAAATTAAGTAATTTACAAGGACTATTTTTGCTACTATGAAAAATGGTTGTTAGCAAACTTAAACATTATTCCAAAAATTCAATAATTTACGAGGTCTATTTCTGCTAATAGGAAAAATAATTGTTAGCAAACTTAAACATTATTCCAAAAATTAAGTAATTTACAAGGACTATTTTTGCTACTATGAAAAATAATTGTTAGCAAACTTAAAAATTATACCAAAAATAAAATAATTTACGAAATTTCTGCTTCTAAGAAAAATGGTTGTTAGCAAACTTAAACATTGTTCCAAAAATTAAGTAATTTACAAGGACTATTTTTGCTACTATGAAAAATGGTTGTTAGCAAACTTAAATATTATACCAAAAATAAAATAATTTACGAAATTTCTGCTTCTAAGAAAAATGGTTGTTAGCAAACATAAACATTATTCCAAAGATTAAATAATTTACAAAATTTCTGCTTCTAGGAAAAATGATTGTTAGCAAACTTAAACATTATTCCAAAAATTCAATAACTTACGAAATTTCTGCTATTACGAAAAATAGTTGTTAGCAAACTAGAACATTATTCCAAAAATAAATAATTTACAATTTAAATACTGCAGGGCAGGGCTGTCGATATACGCCCCGAGATATTTCTTTTACTATCAGAATTTTTGGATTATTCAATAAATAGGTTAGTAATTTATTTTTCACGCCAGTAACTTTTCTGAATACTTAAAAATGCAACAAAAATCCCTCCGTTGAGGTCAACGGGCTTACAGCTAGTCTATATATTAATACTCGATAATGTCCGAATGATTGCATGATTGTCCGCGATTTCCCCTCCCCTGCCCCTTCCCACACCCTCCTTCACCAGCTCCGCTGACGCAATATTTTTATTCATATTAAAGACATATTTTCCCAATACACTGTTTATTATTTGACGAAACAAATCAAGTCGCTGAAAAATTGAATTATCATACAAAAAAACGCCACGACCGTCGATCGAACCATCGCCTGTAGATTATGAGTTGAGATCGTTACCGCTCGGGCAAACACACAACTGTCAGAATTGATCTAATTTAAATATTATATATTAAGCACACATTTAAATTATTCTAAAAATTCCAAAATACGCATACTTCACATGCATACATAAACAGTTGAATTATTCCAAAAATTCAATAATTTACGAGGTCTATTTCTGCTAATAGGAAAAATAATTGTTAGCAAACTTAAACATTATTCCAAAAATTAAGTAATTTACAAGGACTATTTTTGCTACTATGAAAAATGGTTGTTAGCAAACTTAAACATTATTCCAAAAATTCAATAATTTACGAGGTCTATTTCTGCTAATAGGAAAAATAATTGTTAGCAAACTTAAACATTATTCCAAAAATGAAGTAATTTACAAGGACTATTTTTGCTACTATGAAAAATGGTTGTTAGCAAACTTAAACATTATTCCAAAAATTCAATAATTTACGAGGTCTATTTCTGCTAATAGGAAAAATAATTGTTAGCAAACTTAAACATTATTCCAAAAATTAAGTAATTTACAAGGACTATTTTTGCTACTATGAAAAATAATTGTTAGCAAACTTAAAAATTATACCAAAAATAAAATAATTTACGAAATTTCTGCTTCTAAGAAAAATGGTTGTTAGCAAACTTAAACATTGTTCCAAAAATTAAGTAATTTACAAGGACTATTTTTGCTACTATGAAAAATGGTTGTTAGCAAACTTATACATTATTCCAAAAATTAAATAATTTACGAGGTCTATTTCTGCTAATAGGAAAAATAATTGTTAGCAAACTTAAACATTATTCCAAAAATTAAGTAATTTACAAGGACTATTTTTGCTACTATGAAAAATGGTTGTTAGCAAACTTAAACATTATTCCAAAAATTCAATAATTTACGAGGTCTATTTCTGCTAATAGGAAAAATAATTGTTAGCAAACTTAAACATTGTTCCAAAAATTAAGTAATTTACAAGGACTATTTTTGCTACTATGAAAAATGGTTGTTAGCAAACTTTAACATTATTCCAAAAATTCAATAATTTACGAGGTCTATTTCTGCTAATAGGAAAAATAATTGTTAGCAAACTTAAACATTATTCCAAAAATTAAGTAATTTACAAGGACTATTTTTGCTACTATGAAACATGGTTGTTAGCAAACTTAAACATTATTCCAAAAATTCAATAATTTACGAGGTCTATTTCTGCTAATAGGAAAAATAATTGTTAGCAAACTTAAACATTATTCCAAAAATTAAGTAATTTACAAGGACTATTTTTGCTACTATGAAAAATGGTTGTTAGCAAACTTAAACATTATTCCAAAAATTAAATAATTTACAAGGACTATTTTTGCTACTATGAAAAATAATTGTTAGCAAACTTAAAAATTATACCAAAAACAAAATAATTAACGAAATTTTTGCTACTATGAAAAATGGTTGTTAGCAAACTTAAACATTATTCCAAAAATTCAATAATTTACGAGGTCTATTTCTGCTAATAGGAAAAATAATTGTTAGCAAACTTAAAAATTATACCAAAAATAAAATAATTTACGAAATTTCTGCTTCTAAGAAAAATGGTTGTTAGCAAACTTAAACATTATTCCAAAAATTCAATAATTTACGAGGTCTATTTCTGCTAATAGGAAAAATAATTGTTAGCAAACTTAAACATTATTCCAAAAATTAAGTAATTTACAAGGACTATTTTTGCTACTATGAAAAATGGTTGTTAGCAAACTTAAACATTATTCCAAAAATTCAATAATTTACGAGGTCTATTTCTGCTAATAGGAAAAATAATTGTTAGCAAACTTAAACATTATTCCAAAAATTAAGTAATTTACAAGGACTATTTTTGCTACTATGAAAAATGGTTGTTAGCAAACTTAAACATTATTCCAAAAATTCAATAATTTACGAGGTCTATTTCTGCTAATAGGAAAAATAATTGTTAGCAAACTTAAACATTATTCCAAAAATTAAGTAATTTACAAGGACTATTTTTGCTACTATGAAAAATGGTTGTTAGCAAACTTAAACATTATTCCAAAAATTCAATAATTTACGAGGTCTATTTCTGCTAATAGGAAAAATAATTGTTAGCAAACTTAAACATTATTCCAAAAATTAAGTAATTTACAAGGACTATTTTTGCTACTATGAAAAATGGTTGTTAGCAAACTTAAACATTATTCCAAAAATTCAATAATTTACGAGGTCTATTTCTGCTAATAGGAAAAATAATTGTTAGCAAACTTAAAAATTATACCAAAAATAAAATAATTTACGAAATTTCTGCTTCTAAGAAAAATGGTTGTTAGCAAACATAAACATTATTCCAAAGATTAAATAATTTACAAAATTTCTGCTTCTAGGAAAAATGATTGTTAGCAAACTTAAACTTTATTCCAAAAATTCAATAACTTACGAAATTTCTGCTATTACGAAAAATAGTTGTTAGCAAACTAGAACATTATTCCAAAAATAAATAATTTACAATTTAAATACTGCAGGGCAGGGCTGTCGATATACGCCCCGAGATATTTCTTTTACTATCAGAATTTCTGGATTATTCAATAAATAGGTTAGTAATTTATTTTTCACGCCAGTAACTTTTCTAACTACTTAAAAATGCAACAAAAATCCCTCCGTTGAGGTCAACGGGCTTACAGCTAGTAATTTAATTAATGTTGTATAATGGTAAGCCAGTTTTTTTTAATATACACCGCCCGACACAAAGCTAAAGGTTCGTTTGTGACAAGTCCATCGCGTTTTGGTGTTTATCTTTGTTACTCCCAGAACAATTTCGGTTCAAAATAATTACAACTTGTGCAAACAGTCGAGAAACTTGCTTCGCAGAGTAACCGGACGAGTTTTTAATTGCGAAAATAATTTTAAACCAAATCAATGGAGTTTACACCTGAAACTTAGTTTTGTTCTAAATAAAAATGAATAGTCAGAATTAAATATTCTTAGAGCTAATGGAAGAACTGTGTTTGCAATGTAGTAATAATAGAATTACAACATAGTGCACGGGTTGCTCTCATTTAGCTTTATAACATTTCAACTTTATACAGTAAATAGTTTTAATGGTAAAAATAACAGATTATCTTATGTTTACATACATATTTGATATATACATATTCAGTGTTTTTTTACCATGTAAAACGGCATTTTTAATGTTTTAAAAAACATTTTTATTGTGCTCTGAAAACTTTAAGTTTTCGTATCTTTTTTTGATGTGTTACCTTTTCTTAAGATTGTTAGAACTAAATTTAGAACTACAAAATCTGACTTCTGATGTCAATGTAAACCTTTTTAATAAAAATCAAAAAAACAAGTGCACTAGTTCAGGTTTTCAAAGACGGGAAACATAATTTAGACCATTTTACAAATATGGTGCAACTGCTGTAGATGATCTGCGTTTTCGTGAAGTTACACATTAGAAGACAAAAAAATGGTTTGAGCCACTGAGTAACAAACAGTTCTCGTAAAAAACTTCGGTTAAAATACCTCCATAAGGAACCCATATGCACCACATAAGAATCGAACATAGGTTAGAGAAAAAAACTTTACAAGAAGCGAGTTCCGGCATCTAAGGAAAAAGATAAAGATAGTATTTTTGTTGTCTAATATTATAATATTATAATATATAAATAAGAAAGAACACCTAAACTGAAATCGCCATAAAAATAAAATTATAGAACATGCCTATTGCATGATGAGTTACTACTTTCTGTATTACAACGTATTTGGGGATGAAAAAAAATGGAGAAATCCCAAAATTCTTATCCCAAGTCGACGCATTCATTCATCCCGAATACACGGCTATGAAAAAGGATGTATACCTTCCTTCTCTCGCCTCTTCAGCCGCACGCTGTCAAGAGTGTATCCTCATGAATAGAGACCTGTTTGACCCGCTGAAGAGGGAAAAGTTACCCTGCTCCGCCATTGTCCAGCATCTAACATTGTTGACTCTAGAGTCGAATCCATTTCAGGGGTCCGTATTTTTTTTCCATAAATATACATTTTGAATTACCGTATAAAACTTATTACACAATGAAAAATATGATAAATTTTAATAATGTGAAATTAAATAATAGTGATATTTGGCTGCCTTTAAGCCAGCATTAATAATAATTGCCTAATATATGCTTTTTTTGGCAATCTGGTATGATCAATGCACCAACGGAAGTATTCCAAACAAAGAATTGATATCAAAGAAAAACTGTGTACAGTTAACTCATTTACCCGGTTTTGTTACTTACTATTTTCTACTAGAAACTTGACGAAATTATTCATTAATTACACGCAAATTGATATTATTTTCATTTATTTTATATATATTCACAACGACAACTAGATCGTATTATATGTGGATAGACTTCTTAATAAAGATATATAATTCGAAACTTATGGTCCAATCATATTACGTATAATTACAAGCCGATGATATTGACAACAAAAAAAAATGCAGTCAATCGTTTTATATACGGATAAAACAACCAAAGGCGATTTGAGGAACAGTGGTCAGACAATTGATTTTCCGATCGATCAGAGATATCTCGGTGGTGACGTCACACTAGTAGAAACATGAATGATAACCAGCAGAGATTTGAACTTTTAGAAACTTATGGCAGACAATTTCTTAAAAGTAAATAAGATGCCACATGCTGCACATTGGGAGCGGCCATTAAATAAAAAAATATATATTAATTTAAAAAAATATGCCACTTATTATTGATATTTTTTTAATTTTATGTTATAGGTGTTAAGCATTTTAATTTTAATTTTGTGTAATTATAATGTAATTTGCAAATCCTTTTAATAGTTAGTAATTGCTTACACCTTTTATTTCAATTCAACTTGTATAAATAGGACTGTTTAATTTATTTTCCTTATCAGTTGATAATGCTCGTGAGGAGCGAAACCGGTCCTGATCAAATAAAAAAAAATTAAGTGGAAAAAGTACTAAAAATCTTTTATTAATTTTATTTTTTAAAACAAATATATTTGCTTTTAATCTTTTACGAAGAATGTCTAACGAGAAATTTCTCAAGACTTGGTTGCATGTAGGCTCTACAATCCCGGGATCTTGTCCTATTTTGTGATTGAAATCGATGTTTTCAAAATCTCGGGATTGAGAATTTTTTAGAAAATCCCAAAAAATATAGGATTTTGGATTTGGAAAAGCTAAAAAAAAAAACGAGTCACGCTGGTATTTTGGATAAATCGGAAAATTCCTGGGTTTTTGAAATAATGAAAAGTTCCGACACCAAATTATACACGATTTCATGTTGAGTGGATTGAATACCCTAGTTGCACGTACTGAAGTGTGCAGAAAGATAAATAAATAATAAAAAAAACATACTATAAATTAAAAGCTTCTATAAATTGAATTACATACGCATACCGATGCGCGAACCTTTAAGTTCCCTGTATTTTGTCTAAATTATTATATTATTAATGTAATTTTAAGGTAATTTTAGATTTCGACTGAAGGTGCTTGGTGGAATTTCAATATTAAATTTGAATCGTTCAAATTATGTACACTCCCACAGATTTTGAACGATTCAAATTTACTTTTAAGGTGTTCACTGAAAATAATTGGTGGAATGGCATTATAATAAAAATCTTTTATTATTTTTATTTTTTATTGTTAATGTAATTAAACATACAAACACGTTTATGAGAAACTGAACGTAAATCGTTCTCATCGCTAGAAACGTCTTATGTGTTAAAATCGAATGAAGACTTTTTTTGCTATTATCGCTCGTGTAAATGATTTTCGTTTCATAAATAAATCCGTTATTTGTTTCAAGGAAACGTGTTAAAGCAAATAATTCGAGTAAAAGTATATTGTATGTTATTTTTAGTAAGCCGTCTAAAATAGAGTTATCCTATTGTAACGCTTACTTTCCTTGTCAGCAATCGATAATTTTGTATTTTTTAATTTTTAATATATTTTTTAAGAAAAATATTTGACATTACAGCTTACGCCAATGCGTCAAATATTTTCAAGTTGAAAGATCATACGAGATATACTCGACGAGAATTTTTTTGAAAGTCACATGAGATAATGAGAATCGACTTCAAAAACACACATGTCTTAGATCTCAAATTAATCCAATTTGACAAATGTAGACAATAGAACATGCATGCTGTGAATGAACATCAATCAATTAACACCCATGTCTTAGATCTCAAATTAAAATTGAAAAAAATCAATTTGGCATTGACCTTACCGCGAATCAAACCCGGACCCACCTAATCGGTAGAGCAAGCTCTTACCAACTAGACCAAAGCGGGTCTAGTTGGTCATACCATTTAGTGGTTCCTAAAACCAATACCTGAGTAAAGCAACCTATGTTTGATGGAATCCTATTGGTAGAAAGAACAGGCTAATAAATTATATTTAGGAAAATTAATTTAACCCCGAAAATAGCGCAGGTAAACAGTATTGGTCAAACACTAAAACCACATTACCCTTATAACAGAATATGTTCCCGAGAGCCAAAAGAAAACATCATCGCAAAAAAGGGTTGTCCCCCGTAGCGTATTCATTATTTAGAGAAATTCAAATACACAACGCATCGCCGCCAGAAAGACATGGTCGATTTATAAATCGTGATATCAGAATCGGCTAGATAAACATTCACCGTTTGACTGATCTACATATTTTATTATGTAAAAGGTACTTTCGGCCTGATAGCCCGGCGCCCCATACCCCACAGGAATTTTCCGAAATGTCGCCCTCGTCCCCTTTTGTGGTGGCCCCAAGCCGCAGCGGCGCGTGACGGGCTGGACAATATCTTTGATGGCGATGGTCAACATTTGCCAATACATTTATTATTATATATTATATTGTCATTTTTTATTACAAGAATTATTTTAAGATACCGACAAAAACTAATGGTTTTCTTTATTAACTTTGCTTGGCAATAAAATCTACACTTTGAACGTCGTAGTTCTTATGTCACGTAATTTTTCGTATAGATTAGATCAGCGATTTCCAACCTGGGTGGCGTGGACGGCAAAGGGAGGCGCGAACAGTCCAACATTTTTTTTTACCATGTCCGCTTCCAATGTGGAGCATATGGACTCCTTATGGAGTTTATATCAACAGAAGTGTTTCTACGAGAACTGCTTGTTGCTCAACCTCTCTTTTTTCAAAGAGAGTAAGGAATAGAAGGAAAGGGCTAGGAAAGGACTAGTGGTTAGCTAATCACTCTCGATACGCCTCGTTCATAGGATAGGATGGGTGGGAGGGGGGATTTTACGGATATAACACTGTTGTACTGTGTTACTTAATTTTACGAAACTTTAAGACGAGTAAAATGTTACAACGCATCTAAGTTTTTTTTTTCTAAAATACCACTAAGCTCACTTCACCTCTAATGATTACAAATAATACATTTAATAAACATATTATATATGCTATATTAACAAAAAAATAAATTTATTAAGACCCAATTCCCCATCACTATAATTTGATTATCGAAGGAAAAGTTACCCACTTCTGTCCCAAATCAAATGGGAAATCTGAACTGTGATCAAACCTGTTTTTATTCCACCCCAAAGGTCTTCCCCGTGGACGTCTAGCTATTGGCTTCCCAAAGTGGAATTTCTTAGATACTAGAATATAAGGTAGTGACCAATACAACTATTTGAATAATTTTACATCTGTAAAATTATAGAAAACCTTTTGCAATTTAAGTAAGCAAATATTATATCATTATAAAAAAAGTGTTTTTGTTTTAATTACCTTTACCAAAAACGCATCTTGGTTAGAGCTAAAAGTATACTTTCAGTATTGAAAAAATAGCAGGCAGTAATGTTATTTCATTCATTCTTGTAGAATCAAGTTGCATAATGTTGTTAAAATAGAATGATACTAAGTAAAGGCAGGCACAAATGAATTTATATAAATATTGCAAACTTAATTAGTTAATTCAGTGAATCGTATTTTCATTGTATTGTATAATGTTGTGACTAAAATTGATTTTTCAAATCATTTGGAAATGACAATCAAAAGTGTGTTTCATTTTTATTACATTTATATCCATTACAACAATTACTATTGTTTGACAGATCCTAGATAGATGTCAGTACAGCTACAATCCTTCCCGCCAGGTTCGCTGACGCATCAATGAACAACTATGTGACATACAGCGCCATCTCTTTTGGGAAGTTTATCATACAGTTAGGGACAAGAAAACATTTGGTAGAGAAATGGTACATACCTATCGGCTACCCAAAACGCTCACGTCTGGAGAAATTGGGTCGTTTCGTGATCATACAATTTTCTTTTACTGTGCTCACAATATGGTGACTTCTGTTTACATCAATTTCGAAGGTATAAGAATGTATTGATTCAAAGGAAAAACACTATAGTGCTATCAAAAAATAATACAAGGCACTTGCGATTCTTATTTTAGTTAGATGACAGTTTTCGTCAGTTAAATTAATTATAATTAGATTATACAGTTGTGCAGCCGAGACGACGACACTGATTCGCTTTGTTCTACTTAGTTGCCAGAGAAAGGCTTTAAAAGCCATTTTTAGGATTGATTCAGCGGTAGTCTTATGGAATTTACTTTTTTATTATAAAATTAAATTTGATTACTTTGTTAGTCCACTTGTTGTGTTACAAATTCTTACACATGGTTTACCTATTTAAAAAGCATCATCTGACAAAATACCCCCAAGGTTTACGAATAAGCTAAAAATTCATTCTTCTAAATTAAGTTATAAATTAAAACATTAAGGACGGTGGTTTTTCTATTTAACTGGACACAGAAAGGGAGTAAGAATAAATTGGTTAATGGTTGTCCCACCACCACCTGGTATGTGTTTGTAGCCGCTGTTTCACGGTCACCTTCCATAAATGAATCGAATTTATTACTCACATTTTTGACCCGATACAGAACTGCACGGTACCTATCTTTTAATCATGAAATTTTAATGTACTTAAAAAAGATAAAGACACATATGTGTGTATGTAGTTAAAGTGATATAGAGAGCTAGATAAAAAAATTGATTGTGCTAATAAAAAAATAATTACTTGTTTTAAGTACCTTAAGTCACAAAAGAAATAAGTTCATCAATGGTTAGCCGAATGTTTTAATACAAATGTTATTTACTTACGTTTTATTTATATTAATGAGTTGTTTAATTTAAAAAAAACTTTAAGCTTGGTGGCTTCATTAAGACGCAAAACACGTGTCACAATTTGTAACACAACAAGTGGAGTCACATACTTATAAAAGTTAATTTTAAATCCATAATTAATAAATTATGACAAATTTTGGTTTTCAAATCGATTTTTATAAAAATGCATCTATAATTATTATCTGTAAAGTTTTAATTGTTACTTTTTTTGAACCAGAAAACGAGTACTAAAGACAGCGATAATCCATTTATTTTAATAACACTTTATCTACTTAGTACTTATACCATTACCATATATAAGGAGAATGGTAGAAATGACAGTTTTCATTATACATATCGACTGTGGAAAGGAAAAAAGACGTAAACCATAGTTTTTTCAAAACAGGTTTTTTTTCGATAATCACTTGATACACGTTCTATCAAAAAGATGTAAGCTAAAAATGCCGAATTAGTATCTAAATTTAGCTTTTAAGTTTGAAAAAGATGACCCTGTAAAAAAATAAAACCAAGAAAAAAGACTGAAATAAAAGTTTTTCCTCGACACTTTCATTTATTAATATTAGATTATGTCAATTAAACACCAGTTTAGAAGTTTCTGTGCACTTCAAGGTTGTGTAAATTCATAATTTGCATATGACCCAAAATCATCAAAACACGTTTTTGGCGCCTCCTGTAAAATTTGATATCTGTGGGTTACGTCCTTTTTTCTGTCCACAATCGATATTATACTAATGTGATTTAATTAAAGTTCAATGGTTTCAAAGAGCAAACATAGCTCTAAATATAAACGATCATTGTGTAAAAAAAATAGTAACACATAAGAAATGAGATATTAAAACCTTTCATATATAATAAAACATATTATTTACAAGCTTAACAGGCAAACGAGCTCATTAAGTTCCGTTGGATTAAAAGCTGTAAACTTTTGTGGTAACGTGTAATTCCTGGCTTAAAATTTTAGATTCATTGAACATAGATCTTATTAAAATATGTATTATAATTAGAAACTGCAAAGATGAGGTGAGGCGGTTATTTGCAATATAATAAATCATCGTTTTTCCAAAGTATTTAAAATTTTGTTTTTTAAAGATTCAAAAGAGCCTAACATAAAAGTTTACTTTCTGGATAAATTTGGAAATTATTTTCAATGTTTTAATCATTTGTCACATTGCAAAAAAACAATATACCATTTATATTTTTATAAATAGTATAATATAACTAAATGAAAAATTGAAATAGAAAATCAGTTGAATTTCCAATCTATTTTGTCTCTATGTATGTTATTTATTTTACGGCAAACTTTTACTCTGAATCTCAACTATAAATAATTAAAAAAAATTAAATTAACAATTCCACCATAATTCAGATTGACAAGTCAGTTTTTTGGAGAATTGTATTCATAAATTAACTATGACATTTGTTTTAACGTATTTTTAATAAATAGGGATTTTGTATGATATTTGCAATTTTGTCTTTTTTTCACAATGCTTACCGATTGTTATTATTCTGTAATAATACCAAGTCATAATCAGGAAAAGAAATTAAGCAACACAATTTAGTAAATTGTGTTTTAAGCCAATAATTGTTCAATATCGCATAAGACGTCAGTGACAACAATTTTAGAGCGTTATCTCATTCGCCTGATCTTTTTTAGGACATGTGCATTTTAGTGTTTGACTTGTTATCGTTTGTTTAACGTAAACCCCGGTTGAGAAACACTGATCTAGAGAACTGAAAGTAGTCAGACAGTTTTGTTATAATATCAAGATAGGCATTGACCACATATAAATGTTTACTAACCGCACTGAAGTAATTTATTTTTCAAACTTAATTTTAAAAAAACCTGTAAAATTTATAAATTGTCGATATGCTATTCAAAAAGTTACTCTTGTTCTACCTGAAAATTACGTAAATATTGATAATACTTATACAGTTTTGTATAAAATTCAATTGCAAATAGAAAAATGGCAAATTATCATGCATGGAAATCAAGGAAACCGATAATTTACGCGAGATACTCAACAACATGCCAATTGAGACTTTTTAGAGCAAATTTGAAAAACGGTGACAAACTTCCGTAGTTTGCATAAGTTATTAGTAACGAGACACATTTTTCAAATTATTTTGCCAAAAAATGACTCATTAAAAAGCTGTAACAGATAACTTTTTGTAAAAATAGTTTCTACTTGAAGGCATTTTTTTTGGCAGGTAATAAATAAAACACAAACCCCTAACATGATGGATGTGACATTGTATTGTGTAATACATAACTACGTACGGAGGGTGGAAAGATAAACCCTTGCCCGGATCGAAATAATAGCCGTAGGAAAATGCAGGTATCATAGAAAACTAAAATCAGGTTACAACCCCATCCCTCTCAAATATACAATGTGAAACTCACTTAGCCAGTGGAGAGCTCAAGACAATGAAAAAATAAGATTCTTGCATGGCAGTTGAATATTTTTATTTTCGGTGGGGTAGGGGGTGTTGGGTCTTGAGGGCAAACGGCGAAATCCTTTCACGCGTTTTGACCCCGTCGTTTCCCTTTACGGTCAAATCATTTTTTGTTACACGTATTTTTGTGTTTACATGCAATAGTGTATTTGGATATTCACGTGAATGTATTGTATACAGACCTATCCTAAAGTTTGGCACGACAGCTATCATAATTTTAAGATATTTAGTTTCAAGTAAAAATATAAATTTTTTGGTGATGGGTACACAAATTAATATTAAATAAATACAAATCACGTATCGTCAACGCCGAGGAAAATATAATGTACACCTCTAAAACTGTTTGGCGGTTCGTAGACACAGCCTTTGTTTGATATATATATATATATATATATATATATGGGCACATTAGAGGTGAAGTGAGCCAAATAGTAAAACGATAAAACATTTTTCTTTGACTTTTTTTAAGGTACTATTACGTCTTTATTTGGTGCTTTGGTGGATGGCATATTTTTATTTTAAGGATATAACACTATCGCTATGTGTTCTAACGGCTCTATTGAATTGGCATTTACTTGGTAGAATTCTGTTGTAATAAGGTAAAAAATATTAACGTAATTAGTTCTACATTTTTTTAAAACATGAGTTTGTAGCTATTTGTTTTAACTGAGGTTACTTCACTTTTACGATATTTGATAACGTCTAGAATATTACAACGCATATAACATTTTTTTTTATAAAATACCACTTGGCTCACTTCACTTCTAATGGGGCCCATGTATTCCAATATTTTGAATAAATGGCGGTATATTTATGGTAATTTTCCTTTTATTATTAAAAAAAAATATAGGCCTAAAGATATTATAGTAATCTGTCATTGTAAATGTGTAGGATTCTTTTTAGAAAAAATAAGAATAACTTTTAAGATTTGAGATTTACTGTAAAGAAGTTCAAAGCATGAATAATCTTGTTGCCCAATTTATATGTAATACTTCTAATATAATAATATAATTATAAAGGAAACTTCCAACAGTATTCACCTAACAAAGCAATTGAACCTAGATTTTTTGGGCTGTCAGTGTAATAGTTTCTAGCTTGGACCCGTGTCATTTTTAATTAGGTATAAATTTAAATAGAAAATCTACCCCTGAAAAGGTTCAGAGTGCCAATAATAAACGAATATAAGCTGATTTCAAGTCAGCTTAAGTGAGAAGGACATTAAGCTAAAACCCAACCTATTGTGTTGCTATGAACTCTAATATTTCATTTTGGCGCTTTTCACAAAAAAGGATATTCCTGATTTATTTGAACTTTTACCTTTATCAATCCTGAATCGTAAATAATTATCAATTTAATAAGAAAATAGTTGCATTTTATATACTGAGAAAAAATAGTTCTTATTCATTTTTGAAGTAACCTGTAGATGTCACACAGACAAACATAAAAATATCATTTTCTTAGACCATACCTACATTACAATATGTATAGGGAAATATATTTGTATGTGTCAATATGTACATATAAGTGTTTGTGTTTGGGAAATATTTACCAAGAGCTGGCTGTACGGGAAGAGCTATAAAAGAAAATGCGTAAAACGTACTGGAGCTTCTCTGAGCTTCCAAAAGCTGCAGACAACATACTTTGCGCATTATGGTTATGTTGAAGATAACTTAACTGTTGGTTATTTGAATGGATTTTCTAACCAAAGTAAAAGAGAAATAAAAACAATTATATATAATTCTAAAAGTCAATACACATTATCATGAGTAACATTTAATATGAAAGTAACCATGCCTGTTTCTCGATAGTCAATCTATTTCGAATGGAATATATCAACAGTAGATATTTTGAAATTATTAAGTATTTTTTTGAATCACGGTGGCAACCCGTAATCTTAATAATTTTCTACAAAGAAACGGCTTAAATTGTATTAAAAAAAAGACAATATTCCTTTGTACTTATTTCCATGTTTATTTACCAAGATTAGGATCGGTTTCGCCCATGGCGAGCATTATTAACTGATAAGAAATATTATTTAATAGTGCTGTTTATACAAAAGCAAATTTAAATAACAAGGTGTCATAAACAATTAGCATTGAAAAGAATTTACGAATTATGAATAAGTGACTCTGAACAAACACAAATTAAAAAAAAATTGACACCTTCATCATGTAATTGCAAAGTCACCAAAGAGTAATAAAGTTAAAATAAATACATATATATATATATAATACATACAATACTTAAGATATTTCCTATAAAATAAGATATTTCCTATAAAAATAAATAAATTTTAATAAAATAAGATTAGTTTAAAAATTGCGTAAAATTAAATCTTGTTTAGATTATTTTATTTATCGACAAATTTCGTGAAAAAAAATTGTCAGCTGAAGGTGGTTTACTCCCGCTTTGGAAAAGGTAACTGGAGTTGTCGTTAAGATGGTCAATAGCAACAACATGTTAGTTTTAATGATTAATATTCATCATTTTAGCGTTTTAAATCAAGATATTTTATTTGTACTAATAAAATGTCTATGTTATAGTCAGGGCAGTGAAAAACAAGACGACCCCGACTCTGACCTAAACCTAAAACACAACTTTTATTATTTTTTAGGTTAAGTAGCATGCAGTGATGGAATTTTTGACCGTAGTGATTTTAATACTCATTTCTTTAAAACGAATCGAAATTGTTAGTGTTTTTCGAGTCCGACTCCAGTTAAAACAATCTGAATTGAAAACTTCGATGCCACACCCCTGGTTGTTATAAGCTTGATTTTTTGTAGTCAATATAGAGTTATCTGAAGAAGCAAATAAATCCTGTTAAAGTGACAACAGACTGGCTTTAGATAGCCAGATTTATGGTCGATATCAAGTAACGCATGTAAAAAAGACAAAACAGGATATTTTACTAAAAACTACCATAAACTCAATCGCTCTTTTTTTAACAGAACTTAGTGAGGTATTTTTAAAATATTGAGTATGTTGTAAGAATAGTTCTTATTAAATAATTTAAAGCATTGATGGTAATAAAGCAGTGGGTAATAAAGAAAAGACAAAGAATTTTAATCATGACGTGTTAGATATTATGCGCATTGGTTTTTAAGCGATAATCTTTTTTCAATGTAAAAATTATATACTACAAGCAATGTATCTCCAGAGAAGTTCATTTAAAAAAAATTGGTCGCCCTTTTTAGGAAAAATACAATGGGTGAAACATAAAGAACACTATTAAACACAGACAATTGTTATAAACTTCAAGATATTGTTTTAAAGTTTGGATGGGTTTGATAGTAATCCAAAAACCTCCACTCGTGAAGCTTACCGTATAGATTGGTGATTGGTGTTTGCGATAATGAGGCTACGGGAGAGTTTATTTTTATTAAAACTAAAAAAATATTGTATCTGAAGTTTGAGCTTAATATTGCGTTAAAATACTTCTTGGATACACATATCAAAATCAAATAAAAAAAGTAGAAAATCTTCAGTAAAGTGAAAGTACCTTGAGCTGTATTTAATTTGATATTTTGGGAACCGGCGCTGCGGGTCGATTATTCTCGTTTCGAGCTTATGAAAAGTGTTAGAGGCTTTTGTCTGTGGTCCATAAAATTACGTGCAAACATTGTGAAGGTCTTATAACGTGTATTTGCCATAGTGTCTTCTATATTAGTGGTACTTGACACGTCCCAGTCAATTGTTGGGTATAATATTTGACAACGGTTATCATATTATGTAATATATTATAATACAATACGGTCTACCAATTTAACCCTCGCACAAAAAAATGGTTTTATAAGTTTTACAGTATACTTTTATTTTTCTAGCTAAAAATATACTAAATCCTGATTCCTAGTGACAATCAATTCAGTTCTGACAGAAATTTTAATACAAACTAGCCGGATCCCGGCAAGCGTCGCAATGCCACTAAAAAAAGAAAGAGTTTGTGTTTTAATTGTGTTTATTGAAGTGCATGTTTTCTTTTTATGTCTGTTTGACGTTTGCCGACGATTGTCTATGGTACGACACACGCGCCACCTACTATAAGTTAATTGTACTATAACATTCGCGTAAGTGCAAGCATACGTTGTCAAAATTAACTGTATGGCAGACGTACAAACCTTAATTTCATATATAAGACTTACGGTGGGTAAATTTAATTATGCCTTTAACCTTTTTGGAAGTGCAAGCAAAAAGTTTGTCAAAGTTTTATTGCAATCGGATGAGTGGTGTGGCAACGCATAAAGTTCGAACAAACAAACATTCATTTTTATATATTAGATAGATAAGAAAAATCCCAATTATTATACATTGGAATTAGAGAAACCGATAATTTCCGTGAAATTTTAATATTTATCAGTATGAAAAAGTTAATATAATAAATCAAATGGAACTTCATAGAAAAATACAGAATTTTTTAAATAGGTCGATGTATTATCGTAATAATGCTTTGTAGTTCGCATAAATTTTCAGCGTCTTTGATTCCAATTTTTGGTATTTTTCTATTTTGAATTAAATTTTCTAGATGATTGAATTGTTTTTTGAGGCATTTAATTGACATTTGAGAATAAATAAAGTGGCATGCTATACAACATATTAATTTCAAACAGTTGAGATTACGCATCGTTGTTAGATAAAATTCTCTACATTTTAGTAATTCTGTACCTGCTATTGAATGCTAACTCGAGATAATTGTGAATAAAAATTGCAGGAACATCCTTGAGGACATGTTCATAACAAAATAACGTGTCTGTAAGAAACGTAGTGTTGTGATGATAATTACGTGTTTCCGTTGCTGAATCATTCACTGAGAAAATTTACTTCCTCACACTTACAAATAAGATCAGTTTGAATAGCAACAAACATGCCTCTTATAATGAATGTTAAGTGTCAACATAATTAAGGAAAAAATAGAATCGATCAAGAAAAACTTCTGGGACTTTCACTATCAACTGTTAACTCCATTGTTGTTAAAAAGAATGAGACCTGCAAGAATGTTTAGACAAGCAAAATAAAATTTGATAACTTGTTTGGGTAACGGACCTATCAGATAAGAATCCGATACGAGAAAATCTGATGGTGCAATAGGTATTTTCTAAAATATATAAACTGGTTTTGAGACTCTCCTTCGTTACTTTTCAATGCTCTTAAAAAACCAATAATTGTACATTCACTGTATATTATAATTGGTGTAATAATGGATAATTAGCCTGTAGCAGTCACACATCCGAGGTGCGACATTCAAAGTAAACATATCGCAAACGTTGGCCTCGTGTCTCGCTAGACCGCACTACGACCCATTGCCTGTAACAACTTTGACATTACAGCAAACTATACAATACAACAACTTGCGACGGACTAACGTAACGGTTGGACGCCGCTCCGGGGCACAGAGGGTTATGTGGTGATTTATGTTGGTCTGGTGTTAATTTATTACGAAAATAATTTTGATACTGGTGACTGTATTAAAATTATCTGGTTTTGTGTATTAAATAATTGTTTTCAAGTGTGAAAATCGAGTATTAAATAACAGCAAATACTGGACAACAGATGTAAGTAATATTTTCAATGGATTCGGAGGTTTGTATTATTTATTTTTAACATAAAATTAAAATTTACTACTTTGTTACTTTACTTGTAGTGCCATGAATAGTAACACGTGCTTTGCTTCGTTAAGAAACATCATTAGAAAGAAAGCATATCGAAATGTTTAAGAATAAGCTAAAAAATCAATTCTTATTATTAAATTATCGATTGTTGAATAAAATTCGTGATTTTTTCTTTTCTGCTTGACACGGGAAATAATTGACGAACAATGATAATACGAATAGATATTTAATTACTTATATTAGGTACGGTTAATACCAATGAAACAAAAATGAAAAATATATTTATTAAAAATAAATATAAAATTTTAAAACGGCTTAAGCTAACTGAAATTTATACAAAGCGTAATTTTTAAACTGAAATGTATCAATATTTTTTTGGTCTTTTAATTATTTGCATGATATTAATAAAAAATGAACAAAATTCTGTCATGGATCAAGCTGCTTTGGTCATTTAATGAACTAATATAATTATTGCGAAGAATTTTGTTTTATTTTTGTGTAAAAAAACTTGTATATAAATATTGTATATATTAATCGTCGATGTTTATTTTCTTTTTACGTTTTTAAAGGTAAATCTATCCCACCGTAACAGCATACAAATACAGTATATGCTATAATATGTAGTCATAAATATAAAGTTTATATTAATAGGTAAAAATGAAAACGAAACAAGAATATTGCACAAAAATAGTAAAATTAATTTTCCACAGTAAACTTATGGATTCGATTTGTACAAAATGCAGTATATTTTTTTTTTCATATCGAGTAAAAGAAAAAGAGATATGATGAAAGATGTCAGAATTGTTTGTATTTTAAAAACTTAGATTCCGGCTTTTCCAAAAATATCACGGCTCCATGACTTCAACTTCGAAATCGCATCTCTAAATTGAAGTAACAGTCGCATATTTGTACATTTTTAAAAAAAATTCACGAAGTTTTGTTTTATACGCACATAATACATATCACATCTCCGAAATAAAAATAGGTATTGAAAATTCCCTCTTGTCTGTCTGACAAAATCAATCTTTATGATAATAAGGCCGATTGATTTATTTTTTTGCAATTAAAAAAAAACCTCTGTGTTTGGCGACAAATAATAAACAATATCGAGAAATATACCGATTGGCAAACTCCGTCTGAACATTACCATAATTGACTCTTTCCAGTTAGTTGACTCTCGTATCTTTTATTTTTTTCTCCGAAGCTTTTTTCCCAGTGGCGCACAGATATAATACTCAACTCTTTATTTACAGTGATTTAAATTGACACAGTCTACTGAAAGAAAAACTTTATCGAAATTATTTATTCTTAGAAACGAAATATAACGAAGCGGATAACGATAAGAACACATTAAACATGTCAAATATTTCTAGTGATTAAAGTGATTTATGTCCAGTCTCTCATAAAAGTCACCATATATACTCACGTAGCGCTGAATAGTTTATTTAAAAAAAAAAAAATACATACTATGAATTTTTGTAATTTACTTATTGGATCTTCATCATAAGTTTTTTTTCACGATTTTACTCTATACGGTTTTTCGTAGAACGTTTTTACCGTGTAAAAATTGTTGCTTGCATTAAAAAAAGATTCCCGTTAATATTAATAAAAAATATCGACAACTTTTGATGTAAGCCACTGAGCAATTCTCGGAATATTCTTTTGAGGAGGAATATTCGAGTCTGTTTCCATTCTGTCAATAAATCTTTTGTTTGAATTTTATCTAACGCAGAGAAATAAAAAAAAACTAAATAACGATAAATCCAATTCGAGAAATGAACCATACGTTTTTTTTGTCTCGACGCTAGCAAAAAATCCCCTTTTACTTCGACACGAGTGCAAACTGAAACAAAAAAGCTATTTGAATTTGAAAAAAGTATCCATTATATTTGCTTTAAATAAAACAACGAGCTAATAACTATGAAATTTTACGCCTGAAACTCAAAATTTTCCACCAGCTAACGGCTTAAATCGCTTCTGTGACAAAAAATATGAAGGACAAACCAGCAAAATATTTATGTCTACAAAGATTATGTAATTTAGTTGATAGTTATTTCGGCATCATGCCATTGTCAAAATTACGTATCTTATCTTAATATATAAAGAAGTTCAACAAAGTAAATGAAAGAAAGTATAGCTTAAAACTACTGACTTTTCATTTAAATTATTGCAAGGTTGGTTTTCTATAGTGGTGCATAAAAGCACACATGTACTTATATGAATGATTTTCCCAGTTTATATTTAACAAAATAAGAGAGCACGGTAAAATATATTATATTTTGAAATATAAACAAACATGGTGGTCGGACATTTCTTCTATGAAAAACTTACTGACGCCCTTTCTTCGTACCAGTGAGACTGTGTTTTCATGGAAAAACGTTGGTTTATCTTGATATGATTTATTATTCAAAACTCAAGATAAAAAAAAGTATACATTAAGATACATTAACAAGTGACAGAGAATTCTCGAGTTATTACTAAGGTGACAATAATCATGATATCGATACAACGTTAACATAGTTTTCTTCTCTCAATAAATGAGTTTTCCACTATCAAACACGGCCAAGATAGTTTCACTTTATTTTTCAAGAGAGCCGAAAATTTTTAAAAATATTTTTCAATAAAATTTGAATTTTTGTTAATTTTTATAATTACGAAAATCTTAGACAGTAATTTTCAACGTATTAAACGTATAAGATAAAATGACTTTGTCTAGGCATTTGTTTAGTATTAAATAAATATATTCGGAATAGAAAGGATATTTTAACATACCAACGAATTCAAAATCGTTCTCAGAGGAAAACGATTTTTGCTGAATAGGATTTGTAAGCCGTTATACATAGTTCCATTTAAGAAAACAGATCTATGTTTAATTATTGCATCGCTACGTTTTCAAGTTGAGTAGTTTGTTTTTAAAAAATGATCACACATTTATCTGTATTTGTAACTGAATGTAATTGATCATTCAGTTACAAGTGTAAGCACAATAAATACTTGTAATTAAGTTATGAATCTTTGAAAACCTACACAGTACTAATTGACAGTCAGAAACTTGCAGTCAGTTTTCAATTTATTGAAGACTTTCACACTAATTAAGAGGAATATTCAGTGGTTTTCTTTCCATTAAACGTGGTGTAACGGCGTTTCAGCACCCATTTTTTTATGAATTTTAATGTTTCAAATCAATATTCGAAAAAAGAAAAATATTTTGCTGTGAAATTTTCTGTTTTTCGTTATCTTAGGTTCATTTTGAATAAAATATACCTAGTATCGAAACACTCATAAATATATTTCATGATAAAAAAAACAATACTAAACTCGTCAGAGCACTTTTCTGTATTTCCAAATTAGTTTATCAGTGGTCACAATTCAAAAATTTACGGCGAAAAGCTATAGTGATTATGTAACTACTAGCCCTATCCATATATCCTTACTTTCTTCGACAGAAAAGAGGTAAAGAAACTGATTAAGAAGCAGTTCTCGTAAAAAAAACTTGTGTTATGATGCCTCCATTAGCCATATGTTCCACATTAGGAACGAACATAGATTGGAAAAAAACTAGAGAACTTTAAAAAAAAAAGCACGGGAATATCTAATTAATACTCAACATATTTTTCAGTTTTTGATGTTAGTATAATTTAAATGGATTATACGCGGCTGTTTTATTGGTGTTATAGTCGGAATATTATAATTTATTCTAACATTCAAAAAAAGTGTTAGAAAGAGTTTATTTTGTACCAAACTCTCAAAACTAACCATTTATCTGAAACATTTTATAAACGTAAGTTTTTATAATAAATTACTATTATGGGTGATTTTGTAGTTATTTGTTACTGTGCGCATAAGCCGTTTGTAAATTTTTTATGTGCGCATCTGTCTTTTACCTTCAATTTGTTAAGGCGTGACCCAGAAACCGAGTAAGATAAAATTTTGATTATTAAGCGTAACACTCCATCTACTAAGTCAGCTTGATGGGAAAAGCTATATAAACGAATAAAATTCCTCCATAAGAATTAAGAAATAAATGTTGATTTTAAATTGAATTTCATATAACGAGGCTAATTCTCCAAAGTTGAATCGCAGAAGGTGGAATGCGAAAAAAATACCTGCAACGTTTCTAAAAAGTTGATAAAAAGTTTTGTTGAAAATTTTCCACAGATAATAATGAGGCTTTCTACTTTTATTAGGGTGAAGCCTATTCTCAGCACAATAATAGTCTATAAAAGCGGTTCTCAAACATATTAAACTTGCTTTTCGTTCGCATTTGGGTATCTGCAGAGCTTGTTAAATTATGAAGCGTATATTAGGTACACCCATTATGTTTTAGTTAGTTTTATAATCTTTTTACTTATGCAAATCCGCTAATTAATAAACTTAACCAAAAATTTAAGTTTCACGACAAAATAGCTTTGATGTTGTATTTTTTTTAAAGAATAAGTTTTTTAGAAGTGTACATGTAAAAGTATCACAATATTTTTGACAAACTGTACAGAAATTTAATGATTTAGTTTATAGCCGACGATGGCTTGAAGCAAAAATAGCTATCAACAACATACTTTTATTCTTGTAACAATGAACTGTCATTTTTAACATACTACAATGAAGTTTTACCAAGTAAATGCTGTTCATTTAATTCGAATTATTTTGATTAAAAAAAGAGCAATGAAAACAATTATTTTAATTATTTTCTAAAAGTTTTTATAAGTGCTTATTTACAGTTGAAAATATTGACAACTAACGCATATCCAGAAAATATATTAATTATTCATTGAGAAAAAGTACTTAAATCTTATACTGATGGTAAACTCGTTTAGTTTTGCGAATAATTCGAAATTCAGAGAATGGATTAGGTAGTTAGCTGTTGTACCAGATACCTTTACCTTTACGGATATAAATTATTATGACACGGGCTACTGATGCTGTAGAAGGTTTTCAACTATGCTTGCCTCATCTTCCACCTGATGTGATTCCAGTTGGTTATATTTGAAGAAATCAAAGTATGCCGTTAAAATACGAAAATAGCCAAAGCAATTGGTAAAAGACAGAGAGTCTCGGAATAACCGCAAGGTGACAACATAATATGGTTAAAGAAAGTGGATAGAAACGACAATCGTTTTTTTTCGCTATATTGATAATTAATTATCTAGATTCAAGAACGTAATGAGAACTTAAGATGTTTCTTTGAAAGAAACTACATGTTACACCTAGTAACAGGACATGTGACAAAATAAGTTAAAACAAAAAGATTTACATAGAATATCTTAAAATATAATGGCTATTTAAAACAATGTTCAACATTTTATAATATCTTTGTCTGCTTTGTTAATTCATGATATATATAGATTTTATTACATCGCATCTGGTTATACAAAATAATAATATGTAACACAGTAGATTGAAACCGGCAGGCAAGTAAATGGCAGCATCTGAAGAAACGTGCACGTTTTTAGCGTATCATTATTCATTACAAAACACCCACACAATATATTTTTCCGTAAAAAAATGTGGTATAGCATACTACCTGTCGTTTCTTTTCCAGGCATTTGCATAATATTCATGAGTAGAAGAAATCAGTGAGGTGCACAATTGTAATTGTCATAAAAATGAAAAATTCTCGAAGTATTTCATGTGTGGAAAATAGTACAACGAAAATAAGTTACTCGATCGGTAAAATTGTTGGAAAACAAAATGACAGATGGCTTGTAATAATATAAATAATATAACAGTAAAGATGATAGTAAATGTGTCAAATGTAATATAAACACGCACTTTATCTAAAAATTTGAAAAACATTTTAATAATTCATATTATTAAAGTTTTTTAAAAATATTTGTATGAGAAAATTTATATAAATACATTTGTTTGCAACGTTAAGGATCGATTTAACTAAGTAAGTGGCGTTGTCAAGACGTCAGTAAACAATGCTCATTCGCTGAAAACAAACAACTAAACCATGTCCGCTCCCAATGTGGAATATATAAACTTCTAATTTTGCCGCCCTTTGTTGTCTCACTGATAAGAAATGTTCCAGTAAAGTCAACGCTAATTTTTCATATAAAATAAAATAACTTAGATTATTAAAATCATTCGTATTTAAGCAAGCATTTGGAAAAGTAGTTGTCTGATGTTGCCTCTGAAAGAGACGAAACACGTGTCACAGTTTGTAACACAATACGTGGAATAGTTGGAAGTTATTTTATTTTATATTAAAATGAACTTCCACAAAGTTACCGCCGAATCCATCGAAAGTGTTAATTTTTCAGTTAAATTTTAGGTTTCTTCTCTTTGGGTTGATCTTGAGTGAATCATAAAAGTTTTCATCGAGTATATCTCGTATGATCTTTTTGTTTATAAATATTTGGCGCATTGGCAATACAAGTAATGACACATATTTATATACATATTTTTATGTTCAACTATCAAAAACTTAAAGTTAAACTTTTTTATACAGCTGCTGCTTTTAACTCGGTTGCAAAACATTTCATTTTTTGAAAAGAGTAGAGGAAAAAGGCATGACTTTTGGTAAGCTAAAAACTTAAACTCGTTTTTTGTTTTTCTGATCAAAAGAATATAAGGAAAACTTAGATATTGCTGATATCCATGTTATTTTGTTACGTTATAAGTAATAAAAATTCAGAACTAAAATCAGAGAATTTTTTATGTATGTGTAAGATAAAGTATTTCTGATTTTTGTGAGTTGTTTCTTAAATGCACTCCACTGACGACAAGGAACGCAGTAACTTTTCATAAGGTAACGCTGCTATGCAATTTGGAGGGTTGCAGCCTGAATAGAGATTTTGTTTCGGTGTGTTGGTGTGCAGCTATGTGGCATGCTTACAGATTACATAACGAGTATGTAATGCATAAGCCTCTGGATGAAAATTGCATTACACTTCTTGATGGAAATTTTTCGCTTCAGAAAAGCAACAACACAAACAATAAACAATACAAACTAATTGTATCTACTTAATATTATTTTTTTACTTAATTCTATTCATGTTTTTTTTGTATTGAAAGTCGAGTCGGGTGCATTTTTTCGACATATCGTTCACCATTTGACGACCGCCAAATACATTTCCGAATACGAATTTGGTTTTTCCCATACAACAAGGAAAATGTTAAATTGATTTTCATTATTTAACATACGTTCGGTGTGATAATTAAGAATTGTTTTTTTTCGATACATGCGCATTCAATTTTAGCTTTTCTCCATATTGTCATTTTTTTTCATGTTCAAAAGAGCAATTTATCTTTGCATTATTTGCAACAGAACTGTGATTGAAAAGTGTTTTTTTTTTGTAAGATTTTTTTTTTACCATCAAAGTAGAGTTTTACCAGTTACAATACAATTCAATCGAACCATATCATTTAAAAAATATAAATATTTCAATTAAACATCCTAGTAGATTTGATTTTTATGTAATATGTGGCTATACTTAGAATTTAAGATAATAAAGTTGCATTCAGTTGAATATTCATACCCGACATGTATCTTATTAAAATAAAAATGTGTTAAGTTCCTAAGCGGCCAAGTTTTTTTTATATTGTGCTGATAAGTCAGATTTGAAAAAAAAAGTTTTTCTTATAGCAAAATGTCAGGTAAAAGTTGTTTTGCAAATGGTTGCGAGATTAAAAAAACCACTATAAAAAATCTTAATACTTTCGATGGATTTGGTGGTAACTTTGTGGAAGTTCATTTTAATATAAAATAAAATGACCTAGATTATTCCACGTATTGTGTTACAAACTGTGACACGTGTTTCGCCTCTTTCAGGGGCCTCCTCAGACAACTACTTTTGCAAATGATTTCTTAAGTACGAATGATTTTAATTTTACTATTCTGATATATTATAATAAAAATCAAATAAAAATGGAAGGCAAGGAGGGGATGATAGAAAAATAAACAAACGATAATGATGGTAATGCAAATGAAATTTACATTGTGAAATGATTAACTAATGACTTGTATCAATTAGGACGGGTTGAACCGTTAAAAAATATATTTAACAGTGGCGAACCTCCTGTTTTATTCAAGATATTATTTTATAATATTTCTTTATTGTTGATACTTTTATTTATTTGTAAAAATTCTAAACTATTATTTTTAAGCCTTTTTTATTTACTCGATGGAGTATTTCTACGTTACTGTTATGATTAAAATTATGTTCGTTTTCGATTAGATGATTGGCAAACTCTGAAAAATTGTTACTTTTTAGACACCTTATATGTTCTTTAATTTTAATATTAAAGTTTCTACCTGTCTGCCCTACATATGAACTTGGCAGTCTTCACAAGAGAGGCGATAGATACCACTCTGTGACAATGATTCTACGTGATGATAAATCTTCTTTCTGTAAACTTCTAGCAAAAGCGAACAAACGAATCCTTATTTTGATCGCATAATTTGCGAAAAGGGTTCATGGTAAAAAAAAATGTTGACATACCTGCATGTTACAAATCTTGTAACGTACTGGTTCCCCTCGACAGCCTTCTCGAGATGAGCATCTTCTCAATTGGCGAGAGACTCCACCATCGCAAGGCCTGGAGCAAACAGACCATTCTGACCACTGGGACCATCCACCACGCCACTAGAAAAATAAAAATATGATAATAAACGGGTTAATTAAATTGAGCGATAATTATGAATTTTTTCTAGCATTTTTTTATTTGTTAAGTTGGTAGATATTTTGGCATTAGGTTTAGACTTTCATTAAAGAAAATATCGTAATGAATATTATTTTAAAAATTATACCGTATAAAAATACAACCTTTTTCATTGCTAAACATATTTAAGTCAGACATGTCCAACTAGTGACCCATGGGTGACATATGCCCCAATTTAAGATTTTATGTGTCTCTTTCAAGGTTTACAACATTATATACATTTTAAATTTTGTTATTGATAAAATTATTAAATTTGGAATTATTATCTAGGCGGTCGCATGCTTGCGCTAGACATTCGTTTTTAGTAATGTAAGTGATATACGAGACAGCGCTAGCCGAATGAACACGACAGCAAATGTACTGTCTTATTGCATGGTTATGTCACGTGACAGTTTCTGTTTTGCTCTAATGAGCAGAGTTAAAAAGAGACGGCTGTAATTCCATTGATTATAGGGCACACTTTCGGAAATTGAGAGAAATTAGTTCAATATGCGTATCAATAATAAACACGCGCTAATACAAAAATGTGTTTTCAACACGAGTGAGTACAGTTAGTGACTCTGATACAAAAGTGGGGCTCATCAAAGACTTTTATCATATTTCTTTTATTGATTATCAAAAGCTTTAACGAAAACTTAAAAACTCAACTTTAATAGTTTTTTACTGTACCATAAGGTAATATAACAAAAAAAATCCCACACTTTAACAAGATATCCCCGTTCAACTTATATTATAAAATTTTATCTGTATGATATTTATTCCAATAAATTAACACGAAGTTGTGACTACTCATCGAAGTGGAGAGATGCATTGCAACAGAGTTTAGTTCATTGAAGTAGTTACCAGGGGCTATGCGTGGAAGAGAAAAGCCGAGAGCGGCAATAGGGTGGTTATATGTATTCTTTTGTGCTTACTTGCGACCAAAGCTCTAGCCACGAATTTTCGTAACGCTTTTAGATCCGTAATAAAATAGTTGAAAATAAAAGTTTAACTGTCTTGGCAAATTGAAAAAGAATAAAGTTAATATATATGGTTATAACTAAAACAAATGAAGGGTAGTTAATTTATAAATGTTCAGTTACTTTGTAAATTACGAGTTTGTCGTTATTATTAGTTCACTACATATTTGATTTATAAAATAATTATATTATAATTAAAAAGTTTAAAAAATTGTTGAGTCTTTCTCTTCTTTTATCACTGAAAATATTATTTATTTTCCCATTCTTCTATTCTAGTATTAATTAAAGTAATAATATAAATGTATTTGAATCGTTTAATTTTTTTTACACTTCAACACGCTATGCTACTTACGACACGAGTTTCAACGTTCGGTGTCGTCAGGCATTCTAATCCACGGATAATCTTGACCTGACGCTTGGTTAATGGTCGAACAGTGTAAATAATAATAATGCTTTAAGCGATTAATGACTATTTTTTTATTTCAAGAATTTGATAATTTTGATTGCTAGATAAATCATTTATAATTATTTTAAAAAGTGAATTTTATTAACATAGACGTAAAAATATTACAAGGGTGAATAAGGAAGATTAACCTGCTCGTTAAAAATTGTCAAACTACTTAGTTGTGTTCTTTAATGTAATATGTTTGAAGTTTCCGATAGATGATATTCAACAACGAAACGAAGCAAGCGTATCATTTAAATGAAAAAGTATAATATAACAAGGTAATCAATTTATGCTTTAAGATATGGTCAGTAACAACCAGAAACCTAACCTAATCTAACTTAACCTAAAAAGTGACCTTCTTCATGCTATTATTTTGATTAATAGGAAAAACACCATTCGTTAATTTTAATAATGCTTATTAAATTTCTTTTGAACTTATTAAAGGTACAATTCAATTTTCGATCTGATTTAATTTTTGATAGCTAATTATTGGAATTCATTTGTTATTTGTCACGTTATTTATAAATTATTTTCGTATTCTTTTGACCAATAATGTAATCTATATTTTGTATAAATAGCCCTGCATCAATTCATATTTTCATCAGTTGATTCTCGCTAAAAGAAAAACCGTTTTTGATCTTAAAAAATAATGTGAAATTGATACAAAAGTATCATATATTTTTAAATATGATGCCTTTTCACCAAGGATCAACAGCGAACACTTTAAAAGTAATAATAGAAAATAAATATATTTGCTCTTGAAAGACGAAATTTAAATGAAATTAGTAAATAATATGAAAAATAACAAAGAAAAAAACATGTAATGGAAAAGTGTTATAAAACTTTTTTTGGATTTGAACATTGCAAGCAAAGTGTTAGGACAAAGGTAGGCAAGCAGTAGCGGCACGAACGTAAGAAAACGGGGAGAATGAGGTGGGTAGAGTTCAGACCACTTCACTTCATTAATTTGTCGCGTAAGCAGCCGTGCAAAAAGTCGCGCCCGGATTGGAAATTCACGATTCATTCAAGAAAAAATACACTCCCACTGAAATGAATTGGATTTGTTTTTTTGCTCGACCCGCTGCTTCAATTGGAATCTTTTTGTGTTGGTGTTGTTCATTCGAAAAAAACTTTGCATAAATTATTCTCTCACGAAAATATAACGGTTTTAATTTTAAATAATTCAATCTTTTTCGACCAGTTATTTTATATTTCGCATTGGAATTCAGAATTCATCTTTAAATTATTACATTTTTTTTATCTACGTGCAAGGCTGAACGCATACTTTAAAGTACATTTATTCATAGTTTTTTCCAAAAAAATGTTCGATATTTCTAATATTAAATTATTTGTAATAATAATTAAACATTTATAAATAATGTTGATAATTATTCATGATGTCTGATTACTCTTATTTTTCAAAGTGGTATGTTGATAAAAAAGAGAATTTTGGCAACGTGGCATATTTAGATTACCACCGTGTATTTCAGTAAAGCTGTGGTGTTACGAGTTGTGAAGTTGGACTGTTTTAACTGGAGTCATGCTAAAAAAAACTAATAAATTCGAATACTTCTAAAAAATACGTGGCACCACTGTATGGTACTAAGAATAAAAAATGTCGTGTTTTATGCTATGGTCGGAGTCGTCTTATTTCTTTACGACTCCTTGTATTTCAGTTCAATTTTGGTAATTAAGGTGGTTACTCTAGAGTTTAAGTAGAAAATAATGCTCACCGTTTATTTGAAACCAGTTAAGAAATTGCGAGGACTGAATAGTAATTCGTATAGGCATTCGACTTATAAATACTACTGTCATTTAATGTTGGTTGTCCTATTAGACCAGTTATCTATGAACAGCCAATGTTTTACGGCTGCCTTCCATATTATTTAAAAAAACGAGACCCAAAAAAATATTGACAGTTTGAAATATTGCTGCACGGCACTGATTATAAACAATGCACGATAATGCTAAAATCAGTATATAAGTTTTAGGAATTATTTCAAATTTTACTCTCAATTATTGATTGATCAAGTTAGTTTCTTCACAATTCGCTTCTGCTCGTGTGAGCCAAATGGGCGGAGATTAGTTGTTCTAAGTTATTGTGTCTCACCCCACACTCCTCGAAGCCATGTTTAAGCCTTAAGTCCTTCTATAGCCGCGTCTATCTAAATTCCATGCTCTCTTAATAACCAACTCCCCAAACCTTTATCCGCAAATTGATTGGAAAGCATTTATCTTTTACAATCACGTTCAATAATAAATAATAAATAATTTCGGTACATAAGTATTGTCTTGATTTGATGGAGTGTATTGGAAACTTTGATTTAATTGAAAGTATATGTTTCAATACTCTATGACTAATAGAAAAGGTTTTTTATATGTTATGATTTGCACTTTTCATTTTTATTTAGGTATGGTTTAATTTGTCCAACCGATTTAATTTTTTACGAGTCATTTCTTTGTTTCATAATTAAATAGATAATTCTCATCAAAAAGAAAATTTGGGCAAATAGTTAATATTAGAATACAAGATAAATTAGTTTTATAGAGCTAAAATAGTTTGTGGGCTCTGTCTACGAATACATCTAGTGACGTTGTCGCAGGCGTGAGTTCATTGTCATATTTGTAAAACTAAACGCTTAACTGGGTTGGAAATATACCACGCATTGACGAGTGGAAGTTTACAAAACGTATCCAATTTGTATTTCTACCAGAAGCTTGCGACTTCGCTAGATGGACGGTGTGATAGAGGACTTGTGAGTGTTGGGAATAGCAATTGGTATATGAAGACGAAGAACTGATTGAAGTGGAGGAGATTAATTAAGGCTGCCAAGGTTTACCCCAAATTGAAGCTCAGGAAATGAAGAAAAGGAAAGGCACTTAAAAAGATATGTAGTATCCTAATACAAAAATTTAGATCAGAGTTATTATTGTGAATATGTTAAATTAAAAGATAGGAATATTTATAAGAAATATTGTTCAGGATGTATTTCAAGGAGGAAGTTAGAAGATTTCTTCGCTTTATAAAAGTCAAAAGCGGAATTTGAAAATTAAAGTAAAATATTTGAATTGTTAATATGAATATTTTATTCAAACGCGGGTGTGCTTGCTCTTTAGTGACCTTCATTTTGTAACAAGCACGGCTATACCTACTGTTACGAAAAAATAAAACCATTACAAACAATGGTACAAAAAAAAACAAATAAAGCCTCTTCAGAATAAGCCGAGAGACAATAAACATTTCAACACAACAAAGATATCTTATTATGGCACAATGGACCCGAAACACAATCATTCCTTTGCGTGCATGTTATTTGTTTTGTGTTTTTTTTATTGTTGGTTTTTCTCTTTCAAATCACACATTTCTCCGTTAACACTGATGTGGCGTGCTCCACCTTTAACCATCTCTTTCGGCCAACAATGACGCCCCACACTCTAAGCCGCACCACCCCTCATTACATGGGCGAAGATACATCTTGTTTCGCTCCTGCCTTGCTTGTGTCATCGGTCGTTCAGTGTGTCGAAACATTTTTCGCTGTCTATATTCCTTCATAATTAAAAATACAATAGTGAGTTTGTGTTGGTTAAAAGTAAGTGTAATGGTCTATAGCGCCATCTTTAATTAAGACAAATCGTTAAATGACATTACTGCAAGTGATAAAACCCAGCTTAACAACATCCCTACGGTGCTAAAAAATACTTCCGATATTTTGCCAGCCCTTTAGGAACCAATTGAAAAACATGTATTTTAAAAATATATGTCCTGGGGTTTTACCGTTTATCAATGGGCGGTAAGTGTTAAAGCATGTTTTTTCACTTGGTTATTTAAGGGTCAGCAACATATCGGAAGTAATTTTTAGCACCGTATGAGAAGTGTTAATAGAATAAAACACTTCTTATTTTTCTATTCTACTAACAGTTATCTGTAAAAAATGAACGCCAGGAAATGAAAGAGTCAGCGGCGTGCTAGAATAGTGATCTCATATTTCATTTAAGCTGTCTTTCTTATAATATATTCGGTTATACTGTTAACACGTGGACGTTTATAAACGCTCCTTCCATAATTTGATTCCACTTTTTGTAATTATTATAGATGAAGTATTTAATAAAATAAAGAAAATATTTTAATTTAACGATTGAAATTGTTCTAACTAAGTGCTCTAAGAATATATTGTGTGTATCGTACAGTAAGAACGTAAAATTATTTTTGAAATGTCAAATAATGTTTGTGATCAATTAGGAAAATTTGAAGATTTCTAGAAATGCAATATGTTAAATTGTTTATCGTATTTGTTATGAGTTTCCAATACGGCAAAAATGTTTTTCAGTACTGTAGATTGGGGTCAAGTCTTGAAGGTGGCAGCACAATTTGCTCTTTGAGGTGCATTCATTTTCTGGCAAGATAAAAACGACAATGAGAACGCGTCGCCTCGTCGTATGAAAGAAAATTCTTGCTTCTTTTTACAAAGATTTACGTAAGACCATATTAAAGTCACATTAAAGGAAAATATAACAAAAATAGAATGTGACATAATAAAATATACAGAAATATGAGGTTATAAAATGTTTTTAAAAAGTATATTTATGTCTGAAAAGAATTAAAATGATTTTAATAATATTTTTGTGAATAAAACAATATGTATATGTTATACATTCTATTTTTTTTTATGTAGTTTTGTTATTCTTCAAAACATTTGAATGTCGTCGGAATTATTTTAGGATTTTTAAATGAAAAAAATATGTAAAAAAACACGTAGATTGAACATATGCCTTTTTTGTCGGTTTTTGATAAATAACGATTAATTTTTAATACAAAAGTAATACCAGTTCTTATAAGTCACACACTTTAATTTTAATATATCAAGATTCACGAAACGCACATGAAGGTGATAAGGGCTAAGTCAAATCTAAGTAAAAGGATGATTTTAAGAGCGTTTTATAGTTAATTGCATTTATGATTTTAAATAAAATGAAATTTTATAAATGACCCAACAGACAAAATAATCTGTTACTAACTAGTGGCCCCTTTTGAGTCTCATATTTTTCTGTGGTCCTCATACACGTTTTTTTTTTGGCATATAAGTTTTTCGAACTCGGGGACACAATTATTTCAGGATTGATGATTGTGAAAAAGTGAGAAATTGAAAGATACCCAGGAATGTATGGATTTCCAAAAATAAAAAGATGCGAACTTCCAATTTAAAAATAGTCAAAAATGTTGAACTTTTTTAACCTCTCTCGGAGTTCAAAAGCTGTGGCCTTCGGTTGAAAAATTGTGACCTGGACCACAATGGTAACAGAATGATTCAGCTTACAAAGATCCTTAACTTTATTTATATACTAGCTGGCCCGACGAACTTCGTACCGCCTCAGAATCAATAAATGTTGTGTTAATTTATCGGATGAATTAAATTCAGTTTGAATGAATACTCAAAATGAATTAAGTTCAATAAATGTTCAAAATTCAAAATGAAAAGTATTTAAATTACATTGAAATAATGTAATTCACGTGGCACAGTCGACAGATTTAAAGGAATGCAGTAGATCAACGATTTGATTTTGAATTGTGAAGTTTAAATGATCCATATCTTTTTTCTTAGCCCCAAGAATTGCTCGTTCACTCGACCAATTGTGATTTTTGTGATTAGATGTTTGGGAACATTTTGTTGATGAAGCCGTCCTTCGTTGAGACGAAATTGCGAAAATTCGGCGGAATCGAAATCAATCCGTTCGATTCGTCAACAGGAACACGGCCGTTACCGACGATAGTCAGCAATTGCTTGGAGAAATCTTCGGCAGATGGATCGTTTAAAAATGCAACTCGCATGTTTATCGTTAGCTGAAGTTTCTTCACATAGCGCCACAGAGTCGATGTTTTGAGGCAAGCGTGTATTTCATCGGCAGCGGTCGATCTTGGAATGCCTGGTTTGGCGGAAATCGCCAGATATTTAAATCATTGCGCCTTCAAAACATCTTAAGTCATTGCACAGATATTCGATTGAGTGCTTCCAATGCGCGTCTGTGCGTCATTGTGCATAAATCCCAGGTGATGATTTTACTTGCTACCAAAACTTTGGTCATTGCTGAGTGTTTCGCAATCTTGCATGTTAGTTTTTCAGTCGTTTAAAGGTTTAACGGATATTTCAGCACTGAATGAGCCGTTCGCCATCCTTCTATCAACGTGGCCGCTATTCCAGAAGACGAAACTGCTACAGCAATTTCGGATCTCGCACGAACAGTCACCATAATCAATGACATGAGGAATATCTTCCCAGTCCCACGATGTGGCGTTGGCATTCCTAACTTGACTAACAAAATGCCTCACATGAGGTAACACATGTCTTCGATCTAAATCAAAGCCTGGTTATTTATCTCTTCATTTACCCCGAGATCGGGATTCCCCGAACTGACACGAATTCGATGTAAAATGTCTTCCGACATGTCATCCTTGTACTTGTTCTACAGTTCACATGGATTCGATGTGAAGCATGTCAAAATAATGATAGAAAATAATGTGCTTATCTGACTTGGAGATTCAGAAACAATTTCTTCAGCGATTGTCATATCCCAATAAGTATAATTTTCAAGCAAATTGAGCTGTTGACATGCAAGTAGAAAGAAACATTCGTCATTTTTCGGATGAACTGTGTAAATGCGACCAAGAGCATCAATAGTCATTCGGGTAATCAGAAACCGCATCGCCTTGCTTTTGACGTTAAAATTTCTTCGATGTAGCGTTCCAAGTGTAATAACGTGTCATCTCAGAGTAAATCAACGTTCGTGCAAAATATTGTTGTCAAAAATTTATCATACCTAATTATAAACATAACCTTATTTCAATATTTCTTTCGTTTTCATTTCATATCATCGATTTCTTTTATTCTAATCCATATTCTAAATTTAAAATTATTTATAAGTCAGTCGTATGCAAAAGAAGCAAAAACAAACTAATATAGAAAACAGTGCAATCTGGTGGATTTTTCTGAAACCAGCATACGACATTTTATCGTTTGAAGCTATTCGTCATTTGAAAATCTTGTTCTGTATGAGAATATTATTTTCTTTATAATTTCTTTCTCGTGATAATTTTCCGATGTTTTAATGTTTATTCTGCTATTCTAGGTGAACACAAATTTAATAAATCAAAGATCATTGAAATCCGTACAGTAATTCTCGAGATATACGTGGTGTAACTAACCCCACTTTGTTTTATATATATAGATAAAGCTGAGCTTATGAAGTGTGTGTCACATAGCACACGATCAAAAAATATTAATTGAATTGGCATGAACAATACATAACTCTATTTTAATTTAGTAAAAATTGCAAAGTATTAAGTAAAATAAAAAATATATCAGAACTATAGCTTACTTTAACAATGACGATGAACCGAAATAAAAAAGCCAAAAATCCACATCACGATTAAGTCTTGTGGAGATAATTATTCTAAAGATATTGGATGCTGGTAATAGTCAAAGTAATTAATGACCTCATCAATATGTAATTAGAATATCAGCTGATGATTTGACCATCTGTATAAATTTGAATACACAATCCATTCCATGGCACTTAAAATTGCATTCGTGCGTGTTTTGCTTAACTAGACAGTACAAATTGCATACAAGTATAATTAATATAAGCAAGTATAAGTGAATAAATGAAGACTGGGCGATACAACTTTATATGAACTGTTCATATTATAATATCATTTCATTGCTTTTTTTAATAATGTAATTTTCATAAAATAATTCTGTGAATATAGCGCACAAAATAGTACATAGCATAAAATGCACAATTCACTTTCGTTTATCTCAAGAAAACGCAGATTTCAGATGATTTATTAAAAAAAAAGGTGAAAAAGAGTGAGTTATAATGGAAAAAGATTTTAGTCAATAAAAATGACGGCTACTATCCCACGCTTATATATAAAAAGTTCTAATATCATTTGCCATGGTTACATTGAATAAATTATTTTTGATTTATTTTGAAAATGAAAATTGTAAACTTAATTCAAAGAAGATCTTTTGAAACTAGGTTTCGAAAAACGAAATTAGTAAACAATATAATCAAAATTATAATATGCTTAACATGTCTGTTTCGGTTTTAGGCTCACGTTGAAACTTTATGTATACGGCGAGGCTTATCAATATATTAGATAAGTAGCTTATTCAACAATTAAAAAAATAGTTTATTTTATGTAATAAATACAAAAATCATCGCTTACGTCTGTGAAATTAATAAATATTACGTAGTATCAGTCTGCAAAATCGATGTCACATCTCATCGCTCGAATCGGAGCTTCGTTAGCAATATTTTACCACCCAATGAGTCTCCACCCTTTCTAGACCGCATTAGGGTAAAATTGCCTTCCATTAATAAAATGGTTAATTTAATCAAAGGAAATTTTGATTATTTTTTTAAATTCGTAACCGTTCCAATGTAGATAGAGCGTACGTACCTTATGGAAATATTTCAATGGAAGTTTTTCTACGAAAATTGCTACTCAGTTGCCTCTCCTTTTTTGAAGAAGGAATGGATAGAAAATAGGGTCACGACAAGACTAATGGTACAACTAATCCCTCTCTCAAAGTCTCGTTATATTTAGGATTGGAAACGTGAGCGAGAATTAGAAATCACAAGCATCCATGCTTTCGAACAGAAATTAATTGAAAGAATGCTAATATGAAATATAAAATAACTTAGATTATTCCACGTATTGTGGGATATATAATATATTGTGCTACAAATTGTGACACATGTTACGCCACTTTCAGAGGCATCCTCAGACAATCTTACTTTCACAAATGCTTGTTTAAGTACGAATGATTTTAATTTTACTATTCCGATATTTATAAACATAAAATAAAAACATAATACAAATGACATTTACATTACTAAATGAATCATATTATGTAAAATAAATTGTATTCACCAATTCACATATAGTTTGAGAATCTTTGTACTTTGAAAACATTTGTACATTCCGGAAAGCATTAAAAAAAATAAAAAACTTTGAAACTCTTGCATTTATTTAATTAAATATAATATGACTGATTGACCGATGCTAATTTGAAATAATTAACATTAAATTACTGATCCAATGATTTAGATTTGGAAGAAAATGGTTTCATTGGCAAAATCAAACGTACCCGTCCACGAATGATGTGTAATAAAAAGCAATATAAATAATCTTTTGCAGTATTTTACTATACAAATAAGTTTGCATAAGTTTTGAGTTACCAAAATTGTTCATGCATGTAAATATTCTATTAAATATATTTTTTTAAACATTACAACGGACATGAAAATTTTACGTCACGTGCCCCAAGACATGAAAAAGGTCTAGATTTAAGAATCCCTATTTCACAGACACTATGATATACAACTATTTTAAATATTTAAATTTTGGGCCGAATATATTCTCAGACTAATCCTGTGGTCAGGCAGTCCACTCCTGAATATGTATGCGACAAATTTAACCGTGGGCTGAAGGGCCTAGTTGAGATTTTTAATTCGGAAATGTGATAAATTCGTTATCATATATTTTGGTTCTTTCATCCTTTTGGTAGAAAGCAGATTCACCAAAGACTTCAAATTTGATTCGATTGCGGCGTATTCATTATTGAAACATACAACGAGTTTTTAATGATCTTTATGCTGTTAATTGAATTTATTTTGAAATGGAATTGAAATAAATATAAATACTAAAACAATAACATATTAACAGTAGTATAACTTTGATATTATTATGCCGGTATGTAGATATCCAAAAAGACCTGATAGTTTTTGTTTTCGATTTCATGGCATAAAAAAGTAATGTAATGACTTTTGTAGTATTTTTTTACAGCCGTTCTAAAGTAAAATAAATATATTTTCTTACGACGAAATAAGTAGGCTATGTATGACGCTGACACAGTATGATTGCCGTGCTACTTCGACACCGTTCAAAAAAAAAAAAACTACAAACTAGGTGTGCTTTAGAATCTTTACAGACATAAGTTGTAGAACCAGCCTGCCAATGGGGATGCCACTGGGGAGAGCTTTAACGGTGTTCAACAATATTGCTTCGGATGTCGACATATTCCACGTAGACGTGGGTGAGTTCCGACGAATACTATTTTTTATGTATTAAAGTAGAGTTCGTCGGAGCTTACTCAGTTGAATTCTTTGCCATTTTTTTTTCTACTGATTTTAATATTAAATTGTACTATTTTTTTTCTTCATTGTAAAAGTTTTAAATTTATAATTTGTCAACCTTTTGCAATGTTAATTAAATAAATAAATAAATAAATTTGCATCAGTTTTTTTTATATCAAAACATATATTTTATACATTCAATAAAAAAAAGGTTTAAAATATATTTGTGATATTTTTTAAAGATGTTTCAACGCAAAACAACACGTTTAAATACCTAATTAGCAGTGGTGTAGTTCTAAATAAAAAAATGTCGGGCTAAGCTCATTCTGATAAACTTTAAAGTTAAGGGAGTTTAGTAGCTCCCCATTTCATACATATCAATTTTTTTTTTCAAATATTGAAATTTTAAAATGTAAAAATACTTTTCGGATTTAATTTTTTAACTCATTTATCATTTAACGATTTGTTCCATTCTTCGATCACAAATGTGTGACTGTAATTTTATGTACTACACATTTTTTTTTGTATTTGTAAATGTTCTATGATTTTTGTTAGATGTTACGTAATTAAGCTACATTCTATGGAAATAGTAGTTTTTAAGCGGATATTGCAATATGATGATTGACAACCGATTTTTCCAGATTTGCACATAATCTAAGATATTTTTCTTATAAAAAAGATACACTGAACTGTAAAACTGCACGGGAAATGTATTCAAGCATTCAGGTATTAAGCCATCTTATAAAAACTTAAATTTTCTAAATATTCATTCGCTCTGACGATTAAACAATTATTAGAATTAGGAATTAAAATCTCCAAAAAGAAGTGTCAGGTCGGAATACCGCCGCGCCCCGACTCCAAAAATTACTGTCTATAACCGATTATATTTCATTAAAATGGAACAATTAAAAAGTGAAATCTGAAGTGAGCCCATGATAAGTATAATTAGATGAATTATAATACTCTACATATCTCAAAGTATCGTAAAAATGCGCTTAGTAATTACTAACTGCAATAGTATTATTCCCCTTCAATAAACATATTCAATCTACAAAAAAACAAATAAAGATGTGCTTGTACTTAAGAGTTCAAAGAAAAAGTTTTACCATTTTGCTAATAAGCTTACTTCACTTCTCAAGGATTCATGTAAAATTTGTCGAATAAATTACTATGTAACTTCTAAATTGTTATATGATAGAAAAAACACTTTTTATTTTTAAATATTATATATTGATTTTAAAAAGATTTTTTTTATTTTTTCTATTATAATAAAGTCGACATAATTTTGTATGGAAGAAATCAAAAATACTAATATATGCTAAGAATCACAACAGGATACCTGTACGTCACTTACTGATTCAGAATAAAAAAGAGCTTATAAAAACAAAATTGAAAAAAACCCAGCGATTTTTTTATCTCGAAACTTTTCTATATGAGCGTTTATATATTTCCTGTGTCAAATAATTTATTTACGCCAAAAAAGGAAAGATGATAAAGTCGGTGACGTCACAACACGACACCCTGAGTGTTAAAAAGTGTAAAAAAATACTACCAAAAAGCAATGCACACATTTACAGCACACCTGGGTAAAATTTTTCATACTACCGCTTGTGACTTAGGGGGTTTTTTGCCACTGCATGTTTGCGTGAAGGGAACTTTTTGTCAGGAAATTGCATTTTGTAAGTTATAAGTATACCACTTTAGCCCACCGACAGACAAAGTTTTTATAGTGTGTTTGCGAATATAAAAAGCTTTTTGTTATGAATATTTATTAGAACAACGAGACATATTAAATCTTGGACGTTTATAAAAAATGGATCCAGAAGAATGAATTAAGCCGTAGAAAAGATATTTTCGCGTGGTAAAGTGCTAATTTCACGACCTTTTAAGCAAACAAATTTCACACGGCAAAAAAGTTAACACGCTGTTGATGAAATTACTTCCAAGGGTATTTAAAAGTTTTGCCTTTTAATAAATCAGATCCCATGGCGCAGCGGCTAGCGTTGTGATCTTCCGTGCCACACCTCACGGGCTTAGAGTCCCAGTACGAACAGCATTTTTTCGATTGATTTATCAATTTCTGTTCGGTGGCATGAGTGTTTGTGATGTCTTAATTTCATTCCCACCTTTGCCATTCTTCAATAACTGTGCGTAGCAAGAGCGATTTGTTAACCACTAGTCCTGTCGTTCTTTCCTTCTTTCTCTATTTTATTTTTATTCGATTTAAAAGCAGTTCTCGCCGAAAAACTTCTGTTGAAATATTTCATTAGGAGGTCATATGTTTTACATTGTGAGCGGACACGGAAAGCGTAAAGGTAGCTATTTTTGTACAGAAGATAGTGATTCCGAATTTCAGGATAATATAATAACCACCTCATTGAAAGCTTATTATATTTTTTTAAGCCCACAAAACGCCGCTGTGTTTTTTCCTTTTCAGTTTTTGAAATAAATTATTACAAATAAATTACTATTTTTTTAATAATCATTATGAAGTTTATAAAAATAAATAAAAAATAACGATGATAAACATGTCTCCGAGTTGATTATTCAGGTGCATACCTCTTCTGACAGTGAAGCATGTGGAAATACAGTCTTTTTAGAAAGCAGTTTGCTGTAATCTCGAAAACTCTCAGTCGACTGGAAGCAAGAGAGTTCGATTCAACATATCTATCTATCCACCCGTTTTCTCCTCGGAGGCAAAAACGCTACCCTGCTTTCAGGAATATAAATAATTCAATAGGTCTTAGCTTCTCTCGCCTGATACGAACAATACTTTATCGGTGGTGATTTTCAAACAGTGTACCTGTATGGGAAAATCAAACCCGGATAAAACTACAATAACCGTAAAGTCGCGGTATGACTGGAATTATATGGTCACATTGCGAATCATTACATTGGATTGAAGTAGCAAAAAACGATTGTGTTGTTTTCTGTATCTGGCTCAGAATGCTCATTCTTATTATTTTTTTTTTAAATTAAGCAATGGTATAAAACAGGGGATGGGAACTTTTTCATTTCTAAAGACCACATATATTTATCTGATTCAACATAAGGCCGCAGTAAAGAAAACTTTAACACCCTCCCCACTTTTTTTTCGACTGTCGAACATATAATGGGTTGATTACAATCTTTTTATAAGCGCTTGCGTATAATTTTTTGATCAAAGTGAATATTTTGATCAAGCCAAAAGGCCGTATCAGAGTAGCCAAAAAGCCGCAGGTTATTCTCCACTAGTATAAAAACTACTAATTTCTTTAGAACTTCTATTTGCACCCAATAATTCATTTATATTTGAGAACGTCTTTGACAATTGAATGATATTTTAATCATTCTGCATTATTAACTAAAATTTTTGATTATTTAGAAGTAAAAGTCTAAAACTATGGGTGTGGTAAATGTATTATAGGCTATTTATTGTAAAAAAAATATACATTTAATTGTGCTTCTTTCCTGAAACAATAACTCAGTTTGAAAGTAAACGGGGGTAAAATTTCTCCCCTGCCACACATCACATCAGCTGTGATCTATCACTCTCACAATTTGCGAATAAAACGCGAAATCGCTTTTAAGAGACGATTATTTATTAACAGGTAGAAACGTGCTTCGCGGAATATAGGCTGAAATGGCTTGTCTCTCTGAATTATACTCCAAATAAACTGGCCTAAGCGATAGATTAGATTATTTCTTTTATTATACAGGCATACAGCCTTATTCAGCACAGTTCAAGTATTTGAGAATCACATTTTTTTTGTTTGTTTTTCCAGTAAATTAGAACAGAACAACGACCTAGTTCCATAGAATGATGGGTCAACATATGTCGTTTTGAGATAGATTACACTTTATATTTGAATTACTAATTTTCTTTAGCTAGCAGATGCTTGAATATATAAATAAAGAAATATATACAATCTCTCAGTTATATTTAAACACCATTATAAATATTGTTTTATGGTTATGTTAACGTTGAAACATATTTATATTGAATTGAGAAAAATGACTATGATTCACTAAAAAGATGAGACAAATAATTTATTTATTTAATTTATTTATTGTTTAAAATTAAAATTATGGTACATGGCATAACAGCTGACGCCAATTCGCCATGTACTTGACAAATAAAAGACACAGAATATTAAATAAAATTACATAATACATAAAAATCAACACAAAAAATCAAGAAATAAAATAGTAAAATTTCACAAACAGTTCACAAATACTATCACCAAAAACATCCACTTCACTAGGTAATGAGTTGATCAATCGAACGGCCCTAGGAACTGGAGACTCATACCTCCTAAGCGAGGTATAAGTTTTTAGAAATAAAAGTTTTCGCTCATAATTTCGCCCACGTGAAAATAAATTGGGAGCATGTAAATTAATAGTCATGAGTATTTCAGGATTATTAACTCGGCCCCGAAGGAGAAGAGAAAAATGCTTTAAGCTTGAAAACGATCTTCGAGCTTCAAGAGAGTGAAATGATAACATTCCTAAAAGAAATTTGGTGGGGTAGTATTCATTTAAGGAATTATCAAAGGGAAAGAATTTAAATTTTTTGAAATAATAATATCTAAGAAATTTCTTATGGACTTTCTCCAATTGCAGCTTGTATGAACTTTCATACGGACTCCAAATGATGGATCCATATTCAAGCTTACTTAAGACCAAAGAAACATAAAGCGTGCGAAACACAGTTGGGTTTTCAAATGGTTTGCTTTGTCTAACAATAAACCCAAGAAGTTTGCTTGCACTCAGTACAATAGAAGTAATATGTGAATGAAAGTTGAAAGAGGATAATAATAATCGTATTTTAAAACTCACTTTAAATACGGAAAAACTTTGGTCAGCCATCAATTTATAGTTGTGGCACTATGAAACTAAGCCATATATAAAATGTGATATAAGATTTAATAATTTTGTATCAAAATAAGTGGAAAAAAAATATATCAAATGTATTATTTCTAAAAAAAAATCCACGAAGTTACCGCCGAACGGAAATATATTAATAAAATTTCTGTCAAAATCACTTTTCTGTACGAAATCTGACAAAGTTATACATAAACAATGTGTGTGTTAAAGATTCAGTGTGATTAGAAAATGAAAATAAAACTACTAATGAATATTGACTAGACGTTCTTTATCATAATGTGTTCAGTTTATATCAGGAATTGTTTGTCGTGTAAATAAAGACCACGACAGTTTACATTTATTAATTTGTTCTCTCCTTAACTGCCTTTAACGAGTGACTCAAGGGCGATTACAAGTATTTAATGTTTAGATTCATGACGCTCTCTCAATTTATAAACCGTTTGAAATATGTCTATACCGGTAAAAGAACACGTAATTTACTATTTTACCGATTTAATGCATAACATATGTAATTGTCTTCTTCTATAAAGCTCTATAAAGTTTCGATGTTGCAATTATTAGCGTTGTTGGCTTCCGTGCCGGATCTTACGGGTCCGAGTCCTAGTAAGAAAAGCATTTTTTCGATGGATTTATCGATTTTTGTTCGAAAGCATGGATGTTTGTGATGTCTAAAAATTCCCCCCCCCCCAGCTTTCAAATCTTTCAATAGCTGGACATAACAAGAGAGATTAGTTAACTACTAGTCCTGTTCTACCCTTATCATTATCTTCTTCTTTGGCCATGTTCGCTCTTTATGTGTATATCCCAACTAAATAATGCATATGGAGTTCCCGTGAACTTCTTTTCTCTGTAGTGATCGCTCTCTTCAGTCTGCAATCGATGGTAAGGGGATGCAATTTACAATTTTTCAAAATCTTTATCGATGAAGGAGACTGGAAGAACCTTGGTGCGTCCTAGTACTTAAAGCTCCATAAATTTGATATCCAAAAAAAATAATATCCCAACTATTTTCTTTATCTTTCTTTAAAAGAGAGGTAGCTGACTGCTGAGTAACAAAAAATGTTCTCGTAGAAAAACTTCTGTTGAGATACCTCCACATTTTGAGTGGACGTGAACTAAAAAAAAAATCAACAAATAATCAATTATAAAGATCAGTGGTATTCAAGTTAAAATATAATAGACGTGTTAACTGTTTTAACAAAAAATACGTTTGTATAATAAGAAGTTGAATTCTATATTGGATGTATCCGCCAAATCATAAAAAACTGTGACATAATAAATACAAATAAAAATGGAAGATTTTTATCAATTTTATTCTATTTTTGTTTTATGCAAAGAAGCTCAGTCAATTTACTTCAAACAAAAGTCTTCTGAAGGTGTATGCATAGAATATATAAGTACATAATAATAATAATAATTCACAACGTGAACACGTTTTGTTTTGTTTATTTCATCGCTTAAGGGCTTTCACGTCATCTAAAAAGACAAACGAATTAATCATAAATACAGAAATAAAACTTTTCAATTTGACAAATTATTCCTTATAATGCCTTTATTGCCGTGAAAGCCTCCTACCAGCGGTTTCAATAGGGTAACCATGATAAAGTACAATACAACTATAATTTTTTTGTCACAGGCTTTATTGAAACTGTTTCCACGACACCTATAGCCTATATTTATTAGACGGATTGTAAAAAACATTAAGAAACAATATGTAATCAGACTGTATGTAAAAGCAGCTAAAAATTAGAGAGCACGCTTCCTTTATTTTAAAAAAAGATTTAAAATCATATTTAATCAAAGTAATATCGTCTTTATCGGATAAACTAATTATAGTTCTGGTATATTTGTCAAAAAAAACAAACTTGAGTGACATCTCTTTTTGATTTGGTAGGTGGATGGACAAGTATGTAAATATACTAGATACCAATACTCTTGGACTCAAAAATATTAAACAATCAACATATGAAAGTGTCTCTGCGTTAATTTAAAACCGAACGTTGTGTACATTGATCACTGAACGACTAAACCATCTAAATATGTACCCACAACACAGAAAAATAAATAAAAAATTAGAAATCAATAATACTTAAATAAAATAATTTCAACAAATTTATTTTATAAATTATATGCATCGAAGGTTTGAGTCCGAGATATATGATAGTAGGCAGGTGTTTCTCGGAAAGTTTTCAATTGTTTTAATTAGCAGAGTTATAAACCACTTCAACGGTGTGTCATTAATATCGGCTCATTTTGTTAGGAAGAAAACTCTCGAACATTTTCACTACTTTTATGCTGATTAGCAATTACTTATCGTAGCTCAAAAAAACATATAGACTTAAGAAGAAACATTAGGAAAATTAAATGACTCTAAATGCGAAACAAAAATATTTGAAACAAACCTTAATTATTTATTATACATATGACATCATTATAAATTTGTTTAAATAATATGCGATGAAAACCAACAGCAAACTAAGTAATAGGGAAAGCTTGAATGATGATGAAATTCACATTAATGACGTAACCAAGTTCTCGTTATACTTTTAAAAAGCTCCTTCAAGAACTTCAATGAAAACGTGTATATTTTTAAAGAGGCTCTATAAATAGATGATTGTGGTGACACGTACGAAGATGTACATGGTGTGAGCGGTCAGTTCGAAAAAAAAGTCGAAAGAAGTTATAGATTTTTTTTCAATAAAATATGTCACTTTTTTGTTTCGTATTAGTAATGTACAAATAAAAAAATCCATTTTCGATGTTATAATACGTCAAGAAAACATTTTGACAAGGGTAAAAGAATAATCGTTGTATTCAAAAATTCATTATTGATAAATAATTTTTTTGTATAAAATATTTTAGCTAGATTCACCATATCAGAACTGTTAAGAGAAATTTATATTATCTTTTGTCTCAAGACCAATAGTGAGAACCTATTTCACCATTTTAAGTTGTAGTAAAATGAAGACGAATTAAATGGTTTCAAAATAATTCTACGTAGATAGTATATAGTTTTTTTTTATAAATAAATTGTCGCCTATAACGTATTGTTGTCAACTGTACTTAACAATTATTTAATTTTTGGAAAACTCAACCGGTAGTACAACCAGGGCTGTGGAGTCGAAGTCATAGAGTCACAGTGTTTTTCCCGGAGTCAGAGTCGGAGTCGTGAAAAACGAACGACTCGGAACTATTTAAAAAAAAAATATATATATTTAATGATGTGTATTCAAACCACTGACACCTGACGAAGACTCAGAAAAACCGTATACTGAGCTTTGAGAACAGATGCTTGCGTCAGGTAATGGGGGTGAGGTGGTTTGATTTTGTGAAGAATTCAGAGATAAGGGAGCGTACAAGACAGCGTACCGTCACGTCAGTGGTTATGGAGAGACGTTGGAACTGGCTGTCACATGCTGCGCATGCCTTCGGATGGCCTCAATCCTGCCTGCCTTTTCTTTCGACCGATTCCAGGGATTCCAGCGTCCCGGACGTCCGTTGGGTACTATCCATAGGATGTACTCGGCGGAATTGAGGGATGATAGCATGTCATGGTAGGAAGCAAAGAAATTTTTGGGAGACAGGGAAACGTGGAGGTGCCACGTGGCGGCCATATGCTCCACATAGAGAGCGAACATGGCCAAAGAAGAAAGAAGAAGAATTAAAACCACATATATGAAGTTAAAATGGAATGATTGAAAAATTTCTTCGGAGTCGGAGTCGTATTTTTTTACACGACTTTAAAGCCTCGAGTACAACACATTTCATGAGTGAGGTAAACAATATGATTACATATATTCATGTGACGTCATAATAACATTTTTTAAATTCTATAATCCAAATGCACTATTTTTTTTCAACACATTAAATTCATGATATTGTTAATTATAGCTGTAACTATAATAAATTTCTATTCAAATACATAAGCTATACCGTTTCTAGTGTTTTGGCAGTGGTGATAAATTAGAAAAATTAGGGCTGTTTACCCTCGATGATGTATACCGGCTTGATATTCAAATATATCTCAATCGAAAACAGGGAGCCATAAATAGCGAAACCCTCAACCGTCACCTGATAACAGGGCTGGTTATTTCGAACCCCACTTTCGTCACACTCGATTAACCCTTAACAGACCAACAAGTATTCGTTTAGACAACTACACCACCACAGTGGCGTTGGGGTGGAATGAATACCGTTTAAAAACATCATCATTTTATTTCATCAACCCGGTACGTAGTCAGTTTACTCACACCGTTGAAAGAACCCCTAATGAGATATTCAAAGTGAGAAAATATAAACATTTATTTTTCAGTTTAAATTTCTTTGAGGAAAACGTGTGCTCTAAGACAAGATCTTATAGCATTGTAACACTCTCTTACTCTTTTTTAACGACGTTATTTTGATTTAAAAACAAAATCAGTGTATGCAGTAAATTTTCAGATTATGGTAATCTTCTGATTAGAAACTTAGTGCATTGATTCTATTCTAGTTTTTATTTAAATTTATAGAATTCTCATTTATTTTAACAAAAACACAATATTCCTTTGTACTTTATTCCACTTTTTTTAATAGATCAGGACCGGTTTCACTCATTGCAAGCATTGTCAACTGATAAGAAAATATATAAACAGTGCTATTTATACAAAATTAAATTGAAATAAAAGGTGTAAACAACAATTAACAATGAAAATTTTTTACAAGTTACAGTATAAGTGACTCTATAATTACACAAAATTAAAATGTATAACACCTATAACATATAATTAAAAAATCATCAAAGATGAATACATTTTAAGTGAAGGTGAATGATGGTAATTATAAACATAATTAAAATTTAGGAAATATTTAACAAAAAGTGAAATTCCAAAAATATTTCCCAAATTTTATTAATATAATGCCATTCCACCAAGTATTGACAGTGAACCTCTTAAAAACTTATTTATTTGTTTTATTCATTTTTTAGCCATGTCCTTTTCAATGTTAAGCGTTTGAGCTTATTATGAAGCTTATTCCAATATTATTTGTTTTGTTGAAATCGATTGTTATTCCGAGAACTTTTAAAAATTTATTGAATAATATAGAAGGATGGGATTATAACAGGACATTTAGTATAGTAAAAACTCTTGCTCCGCCTTGTTATTAATTTTTGGATGGGTAGAAAAGCATTTATATAAATCATATACACCAAGTTAGAGCCTTGGTCTAATTCTTGGAAAAACTCGAGTCGTTCTCATCGGCTGCAGCATCTACGATATTAAATCTCAGGAAAATCGCTTCATAAATAGATTGAATTATCGGCATTTTTTTTAATCTAAAATTCAAAACTGTGGATTCTGCAATCAAAAGTTCTAGCATTTTAAAATATAGATGATAAGATTTGTATGGGTTAGTAATAATCTCATAATATCTTACTTAAAAAAACATTTTTTAAAAACGTTGGCTCAGCATTCGTATTTACTGTACAAAATTTAAGATTTGAAAATTATATATTACTATTTTTGTCAAATGATCGGATAGCAATATTCTTGGATATTCTGACTTGCTTGCTTGAAATACGTATTCGCTCAATTATTAAATACAAGAGACGCTATTTTGCTCATATATTTAATACTAGAAATTATCACCAGTTCGCAGTGCCATTGGCACTGACAAAGTGTGCACATATTCAACCGTAGAAAAGCAAAAGGATGCAACTCACATTTTTTTTTTAAAATATTTCGAAAACGACCATATATACAGCTAAATACATTTTGTCGTATCCATCGAACAGTGGTCCACATCGTTGGCTGTCATGACAACCGAGTGACAAGCAGTAATCGTAGAAAAAATACAGTACACATTTACTGCTAAAACCGTGTATTAAAATTAGTATGTAAGTAAAATTCCTGTGAAATGTATTTTGTGTCGGTTACGTCTTTTTGCCTTCTTACAGTAAATATTAAATGAAAATAGATTGATTCTTATCTATGTTCACGAGATACCGGTGAACACAACCAATGACATTTTTAGGTACTGAATATTTTATCGCAAATCTCTTTGTTTTTAATGTGCTTAGTAACTAGAGACACCACGTGTGGGATATGTCAATTAAATCATGTGGTCAGAACAAACATAATTAAGATGTCTATTTGTTAAAAATGATCCCTAGTACTTGAATTGTGATTTGGTAAAATTCTGTAATTAGTCAATGCGAACAAATTAAATGCTTCTAAAGAATTATTAAGACATAAATATGTTTGGTATTTATATTATATTAAACTGACAAAACTCAAACCAAGAAAGTAGCCGTACTTGTATGATACCGTCTTTCCGATAGCCTGAAATACATAAGCGAGGGAAAACTATAGTATAACATACATACATCACGTTATTAAAAAAATAAAACACTCTTTTGTACTAATTCTACATTTATTTAAAATCAGTTGAAAATGCTCGTCATAAGCAAATACTGTCATGATTATTATATTAAATAAATGTGAAATAATTACAAAAAATGTTTTATTATTTGAATACAATGCCTTTCCATTAATTATTGACAGTGAATCATTTAAAAGTAAATTGTATTAATTAACAACACAATGTAAAATTTACAGAAATCTGTAGAATGCTCTCCACATTTTTTTTTACTGACGTTTAAATAAATAAACTTATATCTGGATAGCATGATAATGCTTCAAGAGTCGCCAAGAGTTTATTGAACTTTTTATAGTATTTCGATAAGATTGAATAAGTCTCCTGGCGTGAACGCCACTGAACCAATAATGGGAAGGTTTCTTAAACCTGAGTTATGGCTTTGGTGGGCTCGATAATACGCAGGGCCACTTTGCCTGAAAGTTAAGGGTAGGTAACGCATAGATAGATACCAAATTCAACTAGATATCCTTTGATAATAATTGATACAGACTGTTCTGTTTAAATTTACGTAGTTTGTTTTCAATGCTTCCTTATCTTACCATTAAGATAAATTTTATTTGTGTATAAATAGCATATTCTTCAATGCCTTATTAAGGGCCAGCAGAAAATATTTAAGAAAAAGTACTTAAGAAACAATTAAGGAAAACGACAAGAAATAATATTTAAAACAAATAATAGCACGTAACTTACAAAATAAAATAAAATATAAAGGATTATTGTTTAAGTTACTAATGTTACCATTTTAGAGTACATACATATATAAAAATAAGATGTTACTTTTCAGGGACCAATTGTATCAATATTTCGTCAACAGCTTCTATATCACTTTATTCATAATTATGAATGGATTAATGGAACCATTTTTTAATATCATCCATATAACTTTAAATTATACATAAAATCTTAATAACAATTTTTTTTACGATTACTGCTTGTTGAAGTTTTTTTGAAGAGGGAAGAATAGATAGTGTGGTATTAAGAAAAGACTGTTAAGGTAAAAATATACAAGCAGCATTAAGCTTCCTTAGCCGACAACCGCGTTGGCTGCTCGTTTGTTGCTGAAAGCGGCAAAAAAAATACTCCCCGTGTATTTTGACTCTTAGTTATCTTATCGCTCTTACTACATCCGGTTTTTTAAGATTGAAACCGCGGGGAAAAATGTACACATTTGAAAATTCGAAACATAACATTTACCGTACGAGAATTCCTGCCCGTAGATACTGCAACCGAATTGGATGAATGTTCAAAAGCATTGACCCCTCAACTTCATGAACGTTTAAATAGTATTTTTTTTTTAAATCTTTGTGAAAACAATCATTCAAAACTATATCAATGAAAGTCACAATTTAAGGGGTTATAAAAGCTTTTAGTAGAAGGTAGAAGTTTTTATTCTTGTATTTATAGTTTTTCTGTGCTAAAAGTTCATTTTTCGTTTGATTTCGTTAGGGGGAAAAGGAAAGCATTTTGCAGTTAGTTCTCGGTTGATAAAGTGCGTCTCACGGAAAACAATTTACGGCTTAGAAGAATTTCATTAAAAGAAACGCTATCTTGCGTTAGTAGGTTTCAAAAACCAGCACAGATAGAGTAAGTATTTTTTGTGTGGTAATATTTTCCTTAAGTAAAAGAATTATTGATTTGAAGAATTGGCAAATAAAACAAAGCGTTTGGAATGGAAACATATATTTTTATTTTTTCCTATCAACATTTCTTTTATTAGTTTTATAATAATTTAAGCAATCTTTTAGCAATGGTCCGGTTAATAATCAGTTTGTTTCAAGTAGGCACAGTGTTGTTAAATATAACTCAACAAGAAAAATCTTAAAGTCCTTGGTACATTTTAATATCAATCGCTCTGCGCCTTGTCACAGATTTGAGATACAAAGAACGGTTGAAAAGATTACGAAAAAATATATCTAAATAAACAATTTCAATAAAACAATAAAAAACTATTTATCTAAAATGAAAATTTTTAACAGTGTTTATTTAAAAAAAATCGATTGATAAATTAAAATAATTGTATGTATGTAAAGATAAAAGCTAATCTCATTAAACTTGTTTTTTTAATTCACTATTTAGTAAATACGCCACAAATTGTTGTAAACTGATATTATTTTTACTAATTTAATGTAATATTTCCTACTTTATAGTAACGATTTCAATGAGGATTTCTAAAAATCGTGTAGTGTAAACCTCATACTTTCATTAAAAAGTATCGCTAATGATCATATATATAAATTTATAGTTCTTAGATTACTTAAGTTTAGTTGTATAGTATGTTTAGTTTTTTCATAAATCTTTCAATGTTCCGTCTGATGCTTCTCAAAGAGGCAAAACACGTGTCACATTTTGCAGCACAACAAGTTAAATAACAAAGATATAACATTTTACTTTATAATAATGTGTAGAATGTTCAAAAAATATTAATAAAAAATCAGTTACTATGTTAAAATAAGCACGTCTTTAAATAGTTGTGTTGAATTTTCTTTCATTTTCTCTCTTATAAAGAAAGCCCATGAAAGATTAACAAGCGGTATGGAATAAGTCTAAAACCGTGTTAACTGATACGTAGAAGTGGGCTGTATATACTAACCTTCGTGGTCGACCCCTCGCGTAATAGCACGTGCCAAGAAACCTATATCCCAGCATAAAAAATTCAACTCTAAAATAATACTTGTAAACACAATTTCTTACGGAACAGATTTTGGTGTAGTTTTCTTTAACTGGCAGCAGTGTGCAACAGTACAACACTGAATAGACTTACATCGTATTTTTAAGAAATGTAAGATATTTTTATCGGTATAGGTAATAATTCATTATTTTTGTAGCTTTAAATAAAGCAAATAAAAATTAATACATATTGCATTGCTTACTTTACCTATAGCGGAATTGTAGAGATACAATAACTATTCCCGGAAAGTAAAATTATTTCGCTCTCCCAATTAGACATATGTAGTCATAAATCAACATTTATAATATTGCAAGAGATTCAATTAAAGTGAAAAAATACTCTGGATACAGTAAATAAGACTGAATGCTTTCATTATTGTTTTTTTAGTGTTATATATTTTAAATATCAGGTGAATATCAAATCAATGATTTAGCATTAACTTAATTAAACATATCGTCACATTTCTGGCAGAAGTTGCTAAGTAACAGATTACTAGTTTTGAGGAAACCGCAAATGATAAAATTCAGCTTTTATGATAAACCCTCTAGAGTCAGCATTTTATGTTACATGTATAATTAAAACATCAAAATATAGATGCATTAATACCAATTTGATACGAATAAGATTTTAAATAAATATACAGAGAAAATTGCTTGTTTTTATTCGAACACTAATAATTATTGTCTCTACGAATAAATTATTTTCTTGGTAAACTGGTGTAATCGATGAACCAACTAAAAATATTATAGACAAATTATTGATATCAAAGAATCACTTTGTAGATATACTGAAATCATTTTTGTCTGCTTTCTTACATAAAAAAATCTGTAAGAAAGGTGACGATATATGTCATAATCAAAGCAATATGTTTAATTCAGATTTTTAAGAAAATAAAAAGGGCATATTAACAAAATAGTAATCGTTAGAATTTGACACAATCTTCATTTAATAAATACTTATGTTAAAAAATATTCCTGACATTTAAATATCAATTCAATCAATGAAATTTTAAATGTAAGAATGACAAATGATGCTTAAACAATATCGCTCCAAGCAATAAACTTGAGAGTTTAATGAATTAATTTCCAGGTATACGTTTAAATGGCTGACAATAAATATTCCTTTAATCAAACTATTGACTAACATTTCAATTTGTGTCAGTGGATCGCAAGATTATGTTAAGTAAACATTATTTATTTTCCAAATTTCAGTTTCAATGACAAGCTTCGTGTCTGAAAATGAAATGTTATTTAGCTAAGGCAGTCTAAATTTGGATATTAAAGGTTAAACAGTGATCTTTATTTCCAACAGATGTCTCAATTTAAAACTTTTTAACTTATTTTTTTTTATGATTTAAAAAGCTTTAAAGACGTAGAACACTTAATTGGCGAATAAATAGTAAATAACAAATATTTTATGCTTTATTTTTCTACGTCTACTCTTCATTAAAGCATATGCGCCCCTAATACAGTATATCGTCGGTAATAAGACAATAAGACAAACAAAATACTACAATTTACCAAATTTTTTACAGTTAAACGTTAAGTCGTCTAATCGTCTTTGGATAGATGTGGAGATAAGAAATATTTACAACTAAAAAATGTTAAGTTATAAATAGATTTCTGTCAGTAATAACTGCCAATAAAATATACTATGTTCGTACTGCTTCTTTAACCCGTAACATGCCATCCTAAAAAATCATGTTCCCTGCCATGATGGCATCTCAGTTTCACTGTTTATTGACAGTATTTAAACCTAAGTTAGAAGCTAAAAATTAATTTAAAAAATGTATACATGCTAGAATACCTAAAATGATAAATACTTATTGACAATATTAAGAGAAATATTTAATGACTTAATGGCTCAACTATTTTTGATTGCATCATGGGCATGGAGGTGTTAATTATTGGTAAAAATGAATTTTATATGAGCCAGCTTGTTTTTTAAGACTATAAAGCGTGTTAAAATGTATCGATCTACATTTATACTCAAAACACCCAATTGTTGACTTAAAGTTGTCTTACAGTATATCAACGATATATTTTACGACGAAGTGGTGAGTCAGTCTCTGAATCTCAAGTTCGAAAGTAGAGGGATGTAAAAAAAAAAAACAAATTATATTTTTTTTAATAAACTTGTCAAGAGTTAGTTGTATTTTACTCTTTTTTTTTATTATTTTCTTAATAGAGAGTTCTTTAACATGCAGTGCTTTTATGTATCGCCCTACGCACTTGAGATATGCGTTCTCCATTGGGATCACATTCTTCCATATTATTCAAAAATGTATCGAGATGAATAAAAGCTTCGTTCATATGTTTTATTGTTAAAGTCTTGATGATTTTTAATGGTTCTTTTCCCTCACTTACATTTGTGCGAAATAGCGAATTGTGCTAAAGTAGAATGTGCGAAAGTAAAGGTCCTCCTGTATTTGGATTCTCAAATATTAATAGCGCTTCCAAAGTATAATATGTTTTTTATTTATTTTTAATATGTCCGCTCCCAATGTGGAGCATATGGACTCCTGATGGAGTTTATCTCAACATAAGTGTTTCTACGAGAACTGCTTGTTACTCAGTTGCTCAACCTCTCTTTTTCCAATGAGAGTAGAAATATAAGAAAAGGGCTAGGAAAAAACTAGTGGTCAGCTAATCGCTCTCGATACGCCCCGTTCATACGATAGGATGGGTGAGAGGGGGGGAATTCAAGACATCACATACATCCATACCTTTGAACAAACAAACTTCGACATTTTGAGTTACCCGCCAAGAAATTATGATAATATTTTTTTATCATTTTTTTTTACCATGTCCGCTCCCAATATGGAGCATATGGACTCCTAATGGAGTTTATCTCAACAGAAGTGTTTTCTACGAGAACAACTTGTTACTCAGTTGTTCAACCTTTCTTTTTCCAAAGAGAGTAGAAATATAAGAAAAGGGTTAGGAAAAAACTAGTGGTTAGCTAATCGCTCTCGATACGCCCCGTTCATAGGATAGGATGGATGGGAGGGGGGAATCCAAGACATCACATACATCCATGCCGTTGAACAGAAATTCATAAATCGATTGAAAAAACAATTTATAAAACTGCCCGTACTGGGATTCGAACCCGTGACCTCCGTAGCGGTAGCCAACGACGTTGACCACTAGACCACACAGGCGGCATAGACTGAAATAGGGCTCGGAAAACAATGGCGGCAGTTTTAATGGTTCTAAAATTTTAACAAATCAATAAAAAGCTTTTTTTTATAAATTACTTCCGACAAAAGTTATTTTTATTCTTATTAGTATTACCTTATTTTTACATATAATTAACATTTTTTTTTGCAAAAACGATTTAATAAATTCTGCGTCTCCTATAAATGTGAAATTTTCAGCTCTACACGATGACATACGAGCCATTGAGAAGTGAAGTCAGTTAAGTGCTGTTTTAGGAAAAAAATAAGTTGGATGCGTTATAATATTCTACAAGCCCAGTAAATACACACTACAATCGTATTATCTTGTTAACGTAAATATGCAAACCACCAAAACACCAAGAAAAGTCGAATATATATTTTTTTATCTAACTAATTTTTGACAAAACATGGAGACCGCTTTCTTTTTTACAGAGCCATCAAAAAATTTATTAAAATAGTCTACAATTTAGGAACAATAGTTTTGAGTGTTGCCAGATAAGATGATGTTAAGAATCTACAATTAAAAACTGTTTTTAAATATAATTCTTAAGTGAACTTCTTTATATAATATTTTTTAGACGTATTACATATGTTTTCATGTGATCATAATTTCAGTAGCAAAACAGTATAAAATGAATTACCGAATACGTACATGCCTAAAATACAAGGTTAAGAAATGTTTTTTTTTTCTTAGGTTAAAAACTACTATAAAAAATAGGTTTTCAAGAGCGTAATTTTTTGCAACTGCCTTTAAGTTTTTCAAAGAGAACCAATTTATTTTTTATTGCAATTCTGCTTTTACCTTATAATAATATAAATATAAAATAAGTACTTTCAGTTCATGTGTAACGAGTTTTTGGTTCTAGGAAAATTCCTAAGTACCTAGTTGACTTTAAAGAAATCGTCTATATAATATATTATGTGGTGAAATATATAAAAATATGTACAATATATAACATTGGCACACATTTTCACAACTTTTCCTTGCAATATATAAATGTAAATCATCGTGAAACCGCTTTCTTTGAAAGTTCAGAAAACCCCAAGTCCTGGGTATTGTAAACTCTTTTGGCAGAGATTTGGGAAAAACGTTTGAAACGAAAAAGTCTTGGATATAAGGCTTCAGTTTTGAATGGCTATAAGTTATCGTTTGACAATCGGTATTATTGCTTGACTATTTTATTTATTATAGGTAAATCTAGAAAGTTTTCTTGGCACAGAGTTATTATTTAATGAAATTTTGTTGGATTAATGTTATTTTATAGACGTAAATTTAATTTATTTGGACATGTTTTTAATTGAGAAAATAATGAATAATAAATAATGAAGACGATGAATAGCTTTTGCTTAGGTTTTAAATCTTATTTAAAAAATATTTTGAACACATTAAATAGATTGGGATAAAATTTTTCGATTTATAAGTCACTCAAGATGGGCTTTACTTAATAGAATATACATTAATTATGAATACTACAGTAGTAACACCCTTGCTAGCAGACAAAAATTAGAGCTTTGAATGGGTAAAAACATGAACAATATAAGAATAACCTAATAATGTTATTTATTTAATGAGAGTCATTAATAATAAATTCTAATTTCCAAATCATTATTTTTTCAATAATATTTAATGTTAAGAAAAAATTAATTAGAAAACAAATCTTAATTTTTGTAATTACTTCTAGTAGTTCAAAATATGTTTCGAAGTTGTTTTTCATATTTTGAAACATAAAAACTTTTTACTCAACCCGCTAATTAGCACTCAATTTTTGTGTTGTAAAAACATTTATTTTCAATTAAAAAATGATTTATTTGAATTGATACCAAACGAACTACTAATTTTTAGTTCCCTTATCAAATAAGAAAACATTCGTTGAATTCAATAAATTATTTTATGTTGCGATTTAATTATTATCATCAATAAGTGCTGTGATGTGTTCATAACATTCATTTAATGTACATGAAAAGGTCATGTATCAATAAATTGTAGGACACAATATTTTAACACGTCGTTATAAAATAAATACAGTAGTTCAAATCAGTTTTCTCAGACAAGCTTGTTGTTTTTAAAAGCAATCTGATTAAATATTTATAAAATAGCTTAAAAAATTTGAACGTTAAAACTTGTGTGATAATTTTATTTACTTTTTTATAAAAATGGTAACGTTGTTAAATACACCTTTATCGTGCTTTAATTAAATTGAAAATCAAAACTTTCAAGTTGAAAAAAAGAGTTTCACAAATTTTATAATTGAATTTATACAGTTCTTTCAAGCTTTTCTTCATTAAATTTTGATTTTCTTCTTTGAAATTGGTATTGTTAATATCAAAGCATTATGCGAGATAATTTTCATTCTCTAATTATAAAATCACATTACACTATCATGCTTTTTGCCCATAAAAACAAAATACAGTCGAACTTGGTTATTACGAGAAAAATGGGACCGACTGAATTTGCTCATTATAAGTATTACCCGTTATATCAGAGAATATGTATCTTTAAATGCTTACAAACATACCCTTTACATGAAGACATGAAGTATCTGGAGCAGTCACATAAGAGACAAATACACAATAAGAATTTATTTACACACCCGTTACATACATAATACGTTTTTCTCTCAATCCACTTTTCTTATAAAAAGTAATATTGATGCTTGTTTAATTTTTTTCACTCTCATTGTTCTTAAATTTCCCCTCAAATGTCGATATTTTTGCTGAGAAGTAGCTCGTTATAAAAGTGAATAAATTTATGGAAAAAATCATAAACTAAAATGTCAACGAATGTTACCTCATTACATCAGAGATATCGCAATTTCGTTATATCCGAGTTCGACTATATAAATTGTAGCATATTTTGAATGCTTTAAATGTTATTTGATAATGGTTGTGATAAACAAAACTACTCATTATTGTAATTGAATATGTGAAATAACAACAAAAAGCTATACAAGCTTCATTTCGACATCTGAAAATTTGGCTTTGTTGGACTGTCAATTATACTTACGATCTTTATTCAAACTCTTCAGCAATATATGTATGTTAGTTTTACTTTATTCGAGTACATGTATAATACAACAAAATACTGTTTCATACAACAAAAACGTGTGCTGTTACCTAGCAATGGTAAGTAATTATAAGAAAGCAGCTTTATTATTTGGCGTATAAACGTGTCATGTATATTTTGCAAAATACTGAAAATAGCTTTATCCAAAAATTCCTTTAGTGTAACACAAACCCCCGTGTGGCTTCGTCGAATTTTCTCCCCAGTGAAAATTTCCATATCTTGTTTTTGAAATCCGATATAACTTGAAAAGGTTTCAAATGTTTAAGACCGAAGTTATTTACATATAATATATTGTTCGATAAATTTTCTACTGACGGAATTTCATATTTTATTATTTTTACCAACCTGTCTCGCAAAAATAATAATATAAAATTCCAGATACTAGTAAAGTAATGTTTTTACTAATAAAAAACACTTTTTGTTAGTTTGAATATATTTTTCAGTTTTTCAGGTTTATTTTAAATCCGTCTAGCTATGCAGAATTTTCAACTGACGTAAAAAAATCTACAGACCTTTTTCAACAATTCAATTCATAAAATGTAAGAAATGATTTATTACATATAAAATGCCTCTCCGACGAGAATTGACTGTAGTGTCAATTTGTGTTTTTATTTGCACCACATATTTAAATATATATATATATATATATTTATATAGAAATATAGAAAATAACACTTAAAAACTAATAAAAAATAGGAACTTGAAAAAGATAAAAAGTGTCATAATTACAACTGAATACTATTTGAATTCAATTAAAGATGGAAATACACTAAAAACAATAATGTATAAATTTGAAACAGTAAATTGATAGTCAGCTTAGATCAAAACATAAGTTATGAATGTCATAAGTTAGTCAATTGAGAACACTACAGAACTGTATGTTTTAATTGTTCAAAATATATATATTCACCCAAGTTTTGTCACTAAAGACACGTTTTGATCTTTCGGCATCTTCAGGCGTTCAAGTGTTCGATGAAATGTCGACTGATCATTCATTCATGTCAGTTTAAATCCATCCGTTCACTTGAACGCATGAAGATGTCGAAAGGCAAAACCCGAGTCGTTAGTGAAAAAACTTGTGTGAATGTACATAATTTGAACAATTCAAGTTTGAATTTAAAATTTCACTAAACACCTTCAGTCGAAATCTTAAATTATATATTTTAAATTTACAAAAACAGTGCATGCCTTTTTTAATGGAGACACAAACTTTTAAATAGTAGGGTAAATTTTCATGGCCTCCAGTGGGTTTTAATTGTATATCTGGAATGCATACTCATTTTCTCAAGAGTTGACATTTCTATAAATCCCAAATTGATTATTTTATTCTCGCTCTACGGTTTTTAGTTTCTCCAGTTAAATTTAATTTCGATGACGCTACCAGTATTTGAAATAAAGGCATCAGTTATTGTAAACATGAACAATATTGAACAATATTTTTTACGAGAATCCAAACTGGGACTGTCTGATGAGTAAACGGAGCCCCCGTTACTACAATAAAAACCAACATCATCAATAGATCGTTGCAAGGGGTTAATGTTGATAAATGTAATATGGTATAATACTGCTTTAGTTCTGATATTTTTATGAAATCTATACCAAACAAGGCCGTGGGTATACTTTTTCTTTTGTCGTGGTGTAATGGGATAATGGTAATACCATGTATCAAAAAAGCAAAAAAGAAAAACGCCGAAATGATTGAGTTACACCACTTTGAACCTTTTGCCATTTCTGCCGTTTATACAAGGTGCTCGCAAATATTTATTCTTTGAAAAAAATATTTTTTTAACGTTGGTAAATATTTAATATTTTTATTGCTAGCACGGACATAAAATAAAGTAAAGCTAAATTGCGTAAAGATTAAAAGGATGTTTCACAAAGGTTCTCACTTTTAAGGTGTTCACTGTCAACACTTGGTGGAATGGCATTATAATAAAAATAATAAAAGATTTTTAGTACTTTTTCTATTTATTTAATTTAATTGAAATGCCTAACACCTATAACATACATGTAACATATGTTATAGGTGTTAAGCATTTTAACTTTGTGTAATTATAATGTAATTTGTAAATCCTTTTCATTGTTAGTAGTTGCTTACACCTCTTATTTCAATTTAACTTGTATAAATAGCACTGTTTATATATTTTTCTTATCAGTTGATAATGCTCGCGATTAGCGAAACCGGTCCTGATCAAATAAATTAGATCGGATAAATTTTATGTGGAAAAAGTACTAAAGATCTTTTATTATTTTTATGATAATAATTTTTTGTCGGGTTTGTAGTGCAGTGGTCAAATTTGTTGGCTTCCGTTTCGGATTTCACGGGTTCGATGCCCAGTGTGAACAGCATTTTTCGATTAATTTATGTTCAGAAACTTAGATGTTTGTGATATTTAAAAATTCCTATCTACCATTCTTATCCTAAAATAAATAAACAAACAAAAGTTGATTAACTGAGTAACATGCAGTTATCGTAGAAAAATTCTGTTGAGAGACCTTCAACAGGAAGCTTTATGCTTCAAATTGGAAGCGGGCACGTAAATATAATAATGTCATTTATTTACTGTTAACAAATTGAGAAATTTATTTAAGATAACCACCAAATCGCTCAATTCGAATTTATTATTAAATTAGAGTTCGACGATATCCTTGAAATGTAATCATTGAAAACTATCTATTATATTTAATGTTTCTAAAACATAACCTTAAAGCCTAACACACGTAGTTTAATATTAAAACAATAGTTTGATATTAAATACAATATAATATATTAAATATTTGAATCAAGTAGTATGTATGATATCGCCTTTCGCTAAATTTTGTCTGTGTTCTTTAGCAACATTGAGTCACGTGTAAGAACGAGTATTGATAGAGTATCATATATTTTTACAAAAGGCGATATCGTATGATGTTGATTAAAAGTAAACAAGCCAGTCTTTATTTTATTCCGTTTTATCCATTTATAACTACAAATAACTTTGACTAATAATGGACCATCTTAACAGGAGTTGTTTTGTACGAAAACTAGTTCGTATTCGACTACTATTTGTAGACAGGTTGCTGATTAGGGCATCCAATCCCGGGATCCGGGATCCCGTAATCCCGGGATCCCGTTCAATTTTCTGATCCCGAAATCCCGGGATTGACATGGTCGCGATCCCGGGATTTCGGGATTGAGAATTTTGTAGTAAATCTCGAAAAGTGAGATGAAATTGGCAAATTGTCGATTGAAATTCCTCGGTGAGCTAAAAAAAAAAAAAAACGAGGTTTTGTCGGAATTCGGGGAAAAAGTATACCAAATTGAGGATTTCAAATTCCTCGGTGAGCTAAAAAAAAAAAAAAACGAGGTTTTGTGGGAATTCGGGGAAAAAGTATACCGAATTGAGGATTTCAAATTCCTCGGTGAGCTAAAAAAAAAAAAAAAAACGAGGTTTTGTGGGAATTCGGGGAAAAAGTATACCAAATTGAGGATTTCAAATTCCTCGGTGAGCTAAAAAAAAAAAAAACCAGGTTTTGTGAGAATTTGGGGAAAAAGTATACCAAATTGAGGATTTCAAATTCCTCGGTGAGCTAAAAAAAAAAAAAACGAGGTTTTGTGGGAATTCGGGGAAAAAGTATACCAAATCGGAGATTTCAAATTCCTCGGTAAATTTATCTCAATCCCGGGATCCCGGGATCCCGGGATTGAAAATTTTTCAATCCCGAAATCCCGGGATTGGAAAAAGGCTCCGGGATTGGATACCCTATTGCTGATGGTAAGATGGGAGTAGTAAACGATACTTGTCGACTAATTAACCGTTTTGACATCGTTTGAGCGATTTTTGAGAAGTAACATTTTAGGAAGTTTAATCAATTGAGCCTCTGCTGATAAGTGTAGTGAGCCAAGTAAATTTTGGAAAATAATGTAGTTAGAAGCGTTATAATATTCTACATGTCTTAAAGTTTTGTAAAAGTGAAGTTAGTTTGGTATTATACATTCACATTGCATTAGTGTTTTCTCCCTAAAATAAAAATATTAAGATCGCAAAAATACTAAATAAAGACGTGATTGTACTTGAAAGTCTAATTGAATTTTTTTAGCATTTTGCTACTTGACTCACTTCACTTCTCAAAGATTCAATTGGTTTATGAATTTGTATCAAATGACATGGATGTGTGAGATGATAAATTCACAATATGAAAACAATTATTGTTAAAAAACATAAATTAATACAAACCCAAAATATAAAAATAAAAATTCGGATACACATTACTTGACGTTGGGACTGTTATTTTAATTATGGTAAGTAAACATAAATTGTTACTAAATTTTAAAAAAAATGATGATACTTCTGAAAAAAATCCAGACGAATCCCGAACACTCCCTTTTCCCGCAGAGCTTTTGGACCGCACAGGGGCGCTAAAATGTCCGCAGCGGCTTTTTTTTTGTGTTCGCCCGCTTCATATTTCGGTTGATCCCCGCTTGCAGCGATCGTAAAATATCAAATTGTACAATATAATAAATTACGTTATTTTATGCGGACGACGACGTGCTTGCTCTCCGATGAACCGATAAGTAAACGGTGGGCCGAGCGATTATTCAACTATTGAATATCTATCATTGCAGAGCACTCAGCGTTGTACACAGCAACTCTCATTCAATATTCGCTTTCTCGAAAAAAAAAATATTTTTATATAATTTTATCTTTTATTTTTTTTATCAGCTTTGTTGTCTTTTGATTGACCAACGATTTTTGGCTCTTGCTAACTCGTCTGTATGGTCGCGGATACAAATTTCATATTGCAAGCTTTCTTTTCCACATTGATTGAATCCCTTTGCGAATTGTATTCTAAGTTATGGATAGATGAGTAAAATAATTTACCTGACGATTTCGCGCATATATTTTTTTATAAAATATATAGCATGCAAAAATTGTATATAGTATTAGTCCGAAAATAACGTGAATTGAAGCCGGAATGAATGAAGTGATTTAAACAAAACATTTAGTTATTTTTTACAAACTTTTTATAAAAAAATATTTAAATTGCGAACAGAGTGCAGAAAAACGAAAAATCAAAATGATTTCAACTGTGGGCCGTCATTTTACTTAGATGCGCCAGACAGGTCATGCTATAACTAGTATGCATATCAAGGAAAACATGCGATATATTTTTGGTTAGAGCTTGAATCTTGTGAGTCAATGTTAAATTTCGATTTTTTTGTATGTAATATTTGAGATCTGAAACATACATAGTTGTTTGTGATGCTTATTAATCTCCAAATAATATATGGTAACTTACAAAAAATTCTCATGGAGTTCATCTCGTATGATTATTCTTTCAACATAAAAATATTTGGGGCTGTAATAATAAGCATTATTTAAAAACATATCTTTGCTTGAAACATCACGTTAAGTTGGACCTAATATGGTGTACACATTTATTAATCTAAGTGAAAAACTATGAAACAATAAAGTTATAGAAGCGTTAGTTTCGCGGGTCGAAACGATTGTCCGCGAGGGTCAGAGTCAGCGGGGGGAAAACATGACCACCCCGTGCCGCCGAAGGTCTCAAACCTCTATCCGGTAAATTTGATTGCTGTGCGCTACCGGCCCGCGGGGAAAACTTTACCGGAAAAATCTTTAGTTTATCTCGACGAAATGGCCACATGAATTTATTTATGGAAAGTATCGCTGCGGTTGAATGAAGTAATATTATTAAGCTACGTTGTAATGAATAAACATAAAACGTATACCAAACGTAAATAAAAAAATTGTGTAATTATTTGTAAATTTATTATCGACTTGGAACCCACGGCCTCTGAATGAAAATATCAACATATCCATCGTGGCATGTGCTGTGTGGCACGTAGCGTCTCCCTCTTGGAACCACGTGTTATCGGTATTCATATAATAGTTCAGGCTACAAAAAGTTGCTTATCATCGATCTGTAGCGCTCGCCGTTGATGGTTACGGCAATGCCAGCTTCGTTTTGGAAGAAGTACGGACCGATGATTCCCCCAGATCAAATTCCGTACCAAAAAGTGACTTTATCAGGATGCATTTGGTGCTGGTGTAATTCGTATGGATTGGTATCGCCCCAAATCCGACAATTTTACTTTCTCACAGATCCATTTATCCAAAAATGGACCTCGTCACTAAAGGTGATTTTTTGGCGAACGTTTCTTGAACGGAGCAGTGACTTTGATAGTAAAATTTGATGATTTGCACACGTTGTTCAACACTTTAACCTTCCATGGTAATTTGCCGTACTCTACTAAACAATTGACAACACTGTTGTCACTTTAACAACATCGCTGCCATAACATAACAAATTTCTTGCGTCCCTATTGAAAGATCATATATATTTATATTTATATTATACCCGTGTCCCGGGACATAAAACAAAGTCGAGACTTTAGTACCCTTAGTAGAGATACAAGGATATTGTTAGGACATAACTGGTAGTTGGATAATCGAGTTTGCTGTATCCTGTTTTTATAACACAATAGATGAGCGGGAATTTATACATTACATACGATAATAATGTTTTAAAGCAGAAATTATAAATCGCTTAAAAAATAATTTTATGAAAACGTTCGTATTGAGAATCAAGCCCTTGAACTCTAAAACTGAAGCCAACACGTTATATTTTACTGATTTAATTAATGAATTAAAATATGCATACGTATTATTAACAAAATCTATAAATATATAGATAGTTTGAAAATCTAAGGTAATCGAAGATTAAATAAATTACATATATCTTACTAAATATATTTTTTTTCTAATTGAGAGTTCAGAATCATTCTTTTATTCGGTTTACCTTGGTTCCTGGCGGATGGTCTTCCTCGGACGATGGCGTTCCTCGTCCCCGATTTCTCCCTTCAGGCGGAAGTGAGGCCGCTGATTGATCATATCCTGAGGGAGTAGAGCTGCCCCACACAGCCTGTTGAAAGCTGCCGTGACCGTTTACGGCAGTCAGGGACTGAAAAGAAATACTATCATTTAGTTTCACGTGCTTAGTATACACTACATCGAATAGTTAAAGAAATATTTTATTGAAGAAATAATAAGCAGATCAAATTTGTAAAGAAAACCTCATATTGTTCCATAATAAAAAAAAATATATGTTTAGTTAGGTTTCAAAATGCCTTAATGTCTTAATTTAATGCCGTAATTTAAGATATTTTTCTATTTTTTTAAAAAATATTTAATAGCTCTACACATATGTTATTTATCGTAGTAAGATGGAAAGTGTCGTTTCTGGAAATATTTATCAGCACTGTCCAGTTTTAAAATAATACGAAAACATATTTTTTGGACAGTGTTTCTCAAAATTTGATAACAAATAAATTGTATATATGCATGCTGAGCTCTTGTTAGTCGTTCTATGAATTTTTAATGACGTCATTTTCTGTGCGATAGAAAAAATAATAAAAAATTAAGAAGATTATGTGAAATAGAAAAATCGTTTTTTACCAACTGTCAAACCATTTTCATTGTTTATAACACATCTACAGTTATTGAAAACATTTATATATATTCACACAAAACGTTGTACATTAAATATTATATTTTACCTGTGTTTATTGACGAAATATATATTTTTTATCTATTGATTTTAAATAAATATAATATATATTTAGAAAGTTTTGATTTCAGAATAACACTACTGAACAATTTTATAATATATTTTTTAGCATACGAAGATGAACCATATTAGACATAGAATTATTAAATAACATATACTGAAATGAAGTTTAAAAAAAATTAACCCTTAGTTAGTATTTAATTTGTGTCTGTCTTGTTAAAACTGTAAAATATATGTAAGCAAAGAGTAGTAATGTAATGATATATTAGTGTGTTTTCCAAAGTAGTTCCATAGTGTTTTTCCAAAGTAAAATGATTGGTTAATTAATAACTCGCCATTGGCCGATAAATATCCAATCTCAAAAAATGAGTAGCTCAAAATTGATTTCAATTTATGATGTATATGCACAAAAACTTTCGTTTCCATGTAAAGTGAAAAATAAAATAAAAAAGCAGGTAAAAACGCGTTTTTAGTACATAGTTTTAGCAACTCATGCAGCGTTTGTTCGAAAAGAAAATTTAGCCAAAGAAAATACGCAGACACTGAGGAGTGTAGAGTAAATGGATCTCCGTCAAAAATACATCATTTATCTTGCAAGAAATGCAGTCATCTTTCAGAACGCTCCATCTGTTGAAATTCCGAAACTTAAATTATTACTGTGAAAAAGTTATTGAATCTATGAGTATAACTAATGCATTTTATTGCAGACAGAAAAAATGTTAAAACTTACACAAACATAAAACAATTTTATGCAAAATTGCTGACATACACAAAGAATATTTATAAAAAATATATACAACCCCTTAAAACATTGATTTGAGGCTTAACATAAAACAGGAAAGATTTATGTTGAATAGACCACAAAAATAGATTAAGTCATTGCTTTATAGTGACAATCTTTTGACATACAACAGTTTTGAGCTCGGGAGGTGGAACACAAACTATTGAAGCCATATTTATTCAATAAAGATGACAGTCTTATTATCAAACAATTTGTATTCAATATGAATCAGAGGCAATTGACTCAGGTTTGGCTTAACAATTATTTTAAGTTAAATTATTTAAAAGTTCACAGAGTTATATTACAAAAATATTTTGAAAGCCATATTTAGTGATCTAACGATACCGAAACGATTATCTGATTATTGAAAAAAATACTGCATGCTTTAAAGTTATCAGTGGCTTAAATGAAAGTTATAAGGGAGAATTTTATATCTCAATTTAAATATATTATACATAATATGAACCGGGTTCTATGGCGCAGCGGTTAGTTTTGCTGGCTTCTGTGCCGGGTCTCACGGATTCCAAGTACAGACAGCATTTTTTCGATCGATTTATCGGTTTATGTTCGAAGGCATGGGTGTTTGTCATGCCTAAAAACTACCTCCCACTCTTCCGATCCATCAATAACTGGTCGTAGCAAGAGCGATTAGTTAAACACTAGTCCTGTTCTAGCATTATCCTTCTATCCCTACTACTCTCTATAAAAAGAGAGGTTGAGCGACTGAGTAACTAACAGTTCTGGTAGAAAAACTTTTATTGAGTACATTCATAAGGAAGCCGTTTGGTCCATGGACATGGATTAAAATATATATATGATATATCATTTTGACAAATACATCTCAAAATACGATTCTCGTATAAAAAATAGGCAGCCTTAGAGAAATCTGTTGAATTTATTTAAAAATAATACCGAAAAATAAGAATTTATCAAATATCAATTCATTGGGTTAAAAATTAGATGACACTAGCACACGGGTTCCCAACCTATGGGTCGCGACCCCTCGAGGGAATTGCGACGAGTTTTCTGGGGGTCGCCAACTTTTTTCGATTTTAGATTTGAACAACAAAACTAAAACTACAGTCAATTAAAATTACCTTATTGAACAAAAAAAATGCCTTCTTCAATTGCATCAGGGCCGCGAGTTACATGGCTTTTATAAAAAAAGGTCACCGCCCAAAAAAAGGTTGGAAACCTATGCGAGTAGCACAATAATTTTTACATTTTTAATAAATATCTTTATTTGCAACGAAAAATATGGTGACTCTTCGGTGAAAAGTTGATATTCTAGTGGTTAAAAAAATGTAATACTCTTTGTACTCTGAAATAAATATTTTGAATATTCTTTCGCGTAGATGGAAGGTCCTGAAAGCGGACATCTGTGATGTTTTGTGAATAGGTCCTGAGTGGACGTTCAGTTTAAAAGGAAACTTTATTATGATTTCGATTGTAGCCCATCAAGTTCTAGACATGTTTCTTTCTTCGTTCATAAATCAAAATAACAAACACCACTCTTCTCGTACAATATATTATTATTTTTATTACGATACTACAGCGTACATTTTGTTTCGTCCGAGAAATGTTGGATCTTTATATACGGGTATACGATACAGCCCTTTTTATATTGAAACCGTTTATGATAACAAGATGGACGTGTTATAAAATCCTAGAGCTAAGAAAAAGGAATATTTTTTACCATACATACTCTTTCTTTGATTTAATAGACGACAATAAAATAAACAATATTCTGCCATATTATTTGTAAATGTTTTATATTATTAAATTTAAAGTTAAAAAATATTGTGATTTAACCTAACATATTATCGAGATACTGTCAGAAGACGTTTACGAAAAAAACGGCTGTTTGGCTTTGGAGTTTATAATGTAAAACGTACTATTTCCAAAATGAGCGATATTGAGTTAAGTATGCAGATAGGGTAATTCAAGTCTAATGAATCGAATGGTCCTATTAGTTTTAATATAAAATGTCTAAAAAAAACTCGTTTTCAAATTTCAAACGATATTTTTATCCAAATGTTATTTTATTTGTGTTATTTGTTATAGAATTTGACTCTACCGAAAATTTCGAGTTTTGGAAATGGTACGTTTTGCATTTTAACCCCACTATTAAAGGATGGGTAAGAGGTAGTTTTAAGACATCACATACATCCATACCTTCGAACAGATTTTTTTATAAATCGATTGAGAATCAAATTTGAATTGGCTGAATGCTGAACTCTTCCACTAATCTTGTCGCTAGCGACCTGGGTTTCGTCATTCGACATCTTCAGGCTTTTTAAGTACACGAATATACTTGAACTGATTTAAAATTGATATTCCATCACGCACATTCAGTCTAATTTTAAATTATATCGATTGAGAATCAATTTATAAAAAAACTATCTGTACTGGGATTCGAGCCTGTGACCACCGTAACCAAGCCCAACGACGTTAACCACTCGACCACGCAGCCGGTGTTTGGCGTAGCCTAGGCAAAAAATACTTGTGAACAGTATTTAACTAGTTAAAACTATGATTTGAAACTATTTGCCGCCTGTGTGGTCGAGTGGTCTACATCGTTGGCTACTGCTACGGAGGTCACGGGTTCGAATCCCGGTACGGGCAGTTTTATAACATTGATTTTTCAATCGATTTATGAATTTCTGTTCAAAGGCATGGATGTATGTGATGTCTTGAATTCCCCCCTCTCACCCATCATATCCTATGAACGGGGCGTTTAAAGAGCGATTAGCTAACCACTAGTTCTGTCCTTGCCCTTTCCTTCTATTCCTACTCTCTTCGGAAAAAGAGAGGTTAAGCAACTGAGTAACAAGCAGTTCTCGTAGAAACATTTCTGTTGAGATAAACTCCATTAGGAGTCCATATGCTCCATATTGGGAGCGGACATGGAAAAAAAAACCTTGATAAAAAAGTAAATTGAATTTTGCTAAATAACATACGTTTATATATATTATGATGAAATTCGAAAAGTATTAAATTAATTGTGTCGAACAGCGAATTTTTATGGTATAACCGACACATAGTTTTCAAAATTAGTTCCGATTAAAAACCTTTTAAATTTATTCAGTACTAACTGAAGAACAAGAGCAAGAATAAACGGATTTGTTAAAGCGAGAATATCATCGAATTTTAGCATAGTACAGATAACGGCATCCAAAAGAGAAAATTTATGTAATCAGTACAATAAAAGCTGATATTAGATCGATCACTCATTCTCACTTCGCAGTGATCACGAGTTCAAATCTCACTACGAAAAGTTATTTGTGATGTCCATATTCCAACTACTCTGATTTTAAAAATATGTCACAACGAGAGTGATAAGCTTCTGTTCTAGCTCAATTATTACATTCTTACTATCTCTGGAGATTTAGTGACTGAGAACAAGCAGCTATCGTAAAAATCTTCTTTTGATAAAAAGGTCTATCAGAAGTTCACATAGTCCTCGTTAGGAGCGGACTAAGCTACAATTTTTTTCGAAAAATACATAATTATTTAAAACAATTATTTTTGGATAGAATAAATTACAAAATTGAAATTTGAAGCTTAATATTTCTATATGATATAACTTTTTATGCTTACAATTTGACAAAATAATATAGCAACACATTTGAAGCACGCTGTATACTAAAGGTTTATATCGAATCTTAACAGAGCCGTGGAAAGGTAAATAAAAAACACTTTACCTTTTTCTGCCTCGTTAGACATAAATACGAGCCGAATTTTCAGAATTTTAAATAAAAAACAGCATTTTTTATTTTATTTGATTTGTCAAAAGCAAATTGCTTAATACGCATTTTTGCAAAACGATTAGAATGTCTCGCAGAAGAGATTTTATTCAATTTTTGCAACCTTTTTATTTTTATACAATGTTTCTACAGAAAAAAAAGCATAAATTCTTGCCATTATGCAAAACATTGCCACATTGATACACCCTTTTAGAAACTGTAGCCGAACGAACTTATCATATTTTGGTATTCAATATCAAATACTAGAATTAAATTAAAAGGAAAAATGATTACAGCAAAATTTACGGCCAATTAAAATCGCAATACCAGACGAATAAATGGAAATCAGTTTTCCAAACACTTCAAATAAAAAACATTAATGGAAAATATATCACAAGCATCAACGGTTAATTTTTATGAAAATCTAAAATAATTGGGTGAAATTTTAAATTAAAATATGACATTAAAAGGGAAAGTTCACCATTGCATGAACCTGTCAATATTTACAAAAAACTTTCCACATTAAAGATATAATATTGAAACATTACGAAATTTTTTGTTAAATTTCGTGTTGTATTTATTTTGCGACTTTTAGCAATCTACGATTTTTTAAAAAAAATATAAAACCAGCAAATAAAAATTGGACTGGGAATCACGGTTGTACTTGGTCGGAACCAAGTGGCTCCTGTTCAACAAATCATGCATGCATGCTGTTGACAGTGCTACTTTACGGTTGCAAATCATGGCACATTACGAAGGCGTATAGTAACCGTTTACTTTGAAAACAGATGCCTGCTGTGAATGCTAGGAGTACGGTGGTCTGAATTCGTCAGAAACACGAAGATTAGAGAGCGAACTAACCAGCCTCTTATTACGTCCAAAATAAAAAAAGCGACGATGGACCTGGCTTGGACATGTGCTGCGGACGCCTCAAAAGAGTCGGAATCTTGCCTGTTTCTTCTACCAACCAGATGGCGTCCGGCGTCGTGGAAAGCGACTGATGAGTGATGTCTATCCGCAGGACGTACTTAGTGGAGCTACGGGACGATGAAATGACCTTGGAGGAAATAAAAAGTCTGGCGGGTGATAGAGAATCTTGGAGGAATTATGTGGTGATCATATGCTCCGTATAGGGAGTGAATATGAAATAAAGGTGACGTACCTGGACCCCAGTTTCTATTATACCAGAGTTGATATCAGTACATTTGTAATTTGAGAGAAATAACGTTTTAATATACCATAAAAAATACGCAATATATTTATGATAGATTCGTAAGTAATTTTGTGGATAAATAAAGCTCTTTTTAAATATTAAATTAAATTTGATAACTTTGTTGTATTATAAATTGTAACACGTGTTTCGTCTCTTTAATCTCTATCTGATGGTGCTTATGAAAAACGAAAAAAATGCGTAAACATTTGTAACACAACACGGGAAGTAACAAAGTTATTAAAAATTTAGAATAATTTGATCGACATTAATAAGTTGATTGTCAAAATATGTCGAATGAAAAAAAATATGTAATAAAAATGGTTATTATGTATACATACAATAAAAATAACGTCACTTTGCTTATTATATTTAATCAAAAAAGTACAAAAAAATATAGCTGAAAATGCTCGTTTACGTTTTTAAAAAAGTTTTGGGATAAAAAATCATACATGTTTTTTCATTATGTATTTGATACATTTTATTTTCCTCTTCAAGATCTGAAGAGCTAATATCGAAGCTATATTTATACACGTCAATGACGCTCAGGAAACAAATTGGATTGAGAAATTTATTAAAACTTGAGAAAAATATCATATAAATTAAACATGAAACCCGAGATTGCCAACATTATAAAGCAAGGAAAATCCATCTTACAACACGGTTAAACGTTATAGCAGTGTGATAAAATGGATATTTAAATAAAAAAGCTTTACGTACATAATTTTTGAATTGAAATTACTTAGTTATTGAATCATATTTGTTGTTATAATAGCCTGATGGATGTTGTTATTTCATTGTTGTTTATTGTAACATTAATGAAACAGTATCAGGTTCGATTTAAATTGTTCAAAATATGTACATTCACACAAGATAATTAATGCATCGTGTTTATATAAGAAATAAATGTGTCATTAAGTTTAAAGCCATTGCTGCCGGAAAGGATTAGCCCATGGGAATGCCTACAGATTTGAATGGTGATTAATTTTGAGAATTATATTTATTTTTGTTTGTTGGAAAAGGTTTGATGATTATATTTGCTTAAATATAGGGTATAAAAGTGGGGAATTTGGCAAATTTACCTGCTCATTCAAAATAGGAAGGCTGTTAATCGTACTCTATTAATTTCTAAAATTTCCTGGAAAAACAGTTTATGCAGTTCAAGTTCATCCATGCGCTTGAACGGCCGAAGATGCCGAAAGGCGAAACCCGGGTCGTAAGTGACAAAACTTTTGTAAATGTACATAATTTGAATGATTTAAATTCAATATTGAAATTTCACCAAGCACCTTCAGTCGAAATCTTAAATTAGGATCAGGTTCATTCAGCTAGTGAGGATTCTTAACAACTTATCAGCTTCAATATACAACTATTTTTTATTATTTTTGTATTCCACTGATGATTGTGTTGAATATTTCCATGCATGTTTTGCTTATTTCAGAAGCATCTTTTGACTAACTTTCTTAAAAAAGGAAAAAACCCTAACCTACATTTTATAATTTATATGAAAATTATTTAAGAAATTTAAAAAATTGCTTCGAGCAATAAATACGCTTTCAAACTATGCCTAGAAACTGTATCATGTTATTCGCAATTGTGTAAAAGCTGCTTTATTTAAATATAAGTAAATGATGACAAAATTGGCGATGTCTCTAGATATAGATAAATGTTTTCGATTTATTGATGCAAACGTATATATCTTTGCTTCGAATTGCACAATTCGGCACGGGACCCGGTGTTTTCTTTGACAAATGGGGTAGACTGAGGTACGTACAAAAGCCTGATTGTTGCACGAATGCCTAATGACATTGCGAACGCTTTCGAACCACCCTGTACCAAATGCGCTTCACGTAAGTCAACCTATTTTGATACTTCAATTAAGTACGCGTGACCTATGAGATTAAAATTAATGTTTTCTATTTGTTAGTATTTTTATAAACGATTATTTTTTACTGACATAAATCGATTAACAAATCAATTTATTTATAAAACTGTCCGTATTGGGATTCGAACACGTGACCTCTGTAACTGAAACCAACAACGTTGAGCACTCGAGCTTATACAAAAACCGACTTTTGAAAAAAACGGTTTTCGAATGTTAATATTGTTCGAAAACCGGATAAAACCGGTTTTTGAAGTTTTACAAAAAATGGATAATTTAATTAAAATAGCGAGAAGAGGTTTAGTTTATTTATATAAGTAATAATGCACAACAATAAATTATTTGGTGTTACTCTTCAGAAAATATGATTTAAGAAAACACAAAGCGTCCACTGATCGTTTTGTAACAAAATTTACTGATATCGAAAATACCCTTTCGCTGGGTGATGTGGGGCATATGGTCTTTAAGCCATCAAATAAAAGATCCAAATTTTCTGCCGTTATGTTTTAATCTCGTTTATGGAAAATTTGGCACAATCGGTTACGATGTTGAAAAACCGGTTTTCGAGTGTCACAAATTTAGCCAAAAAAACGGTTTTTAAAACCGGTTTTTGAAAACCGACAAGCCCTAGTATATACATTATATTATAACATAAAGGGTAACCATCCTTTTAGAAGTTCGAAGCTATCATCTTAATATTGATTGGTAATTGACTTTTAAGAATCGTATAATAAATTTTATTAATGATTTTATTGAAGCGAAAATTCATTTTTGAAAAAAAATATTGTTCAATTTTATTTTGCAAAAACGAAATAATTAAAATATTTTTTCGAAATAATATCAAAAAGAATGGAAGGATAAAAACTATTCATGTAAGTTTTCAGCAGTCGTAATTGGGGTGTACCAAATTTTGCTTTGATGAATCGAGCAATTGATCATGATTGGCCGGTTGGAAATTTTTGTATTATATCATGGGTGGCCAAGTTTTTGACCCCTGCGGGTGAATTCATACTGAAATCAGTCGTATCGATTTACTATCATTATATGTGTTAAGTTTTCATAAAAAGTAAAGTTATTCAAAGCACAATATGTGTTTGACAAAGAAAGAAAATTAAAAGATAATAAAAGACACTCAATTCTTGTTTCAAAGCATCAGGCGGGCGACGTGAAATGGCTACGTAGTCGACGTCTTGGCCACTGCTGTATTTATTATATTTATATTCACATTAAAACTATGAATATGCAGTTCTCAATTCGTCATAAGAAAAAAAAAACTAAATATACAGTAAAACCCCCATTTACACTAAATTCGGGACAGTGTAATTCGGGGTAGTGTAGTTGGGGGAGTAAATATCATACAAAATTAAGGATTTGGTTGAATCCGCAAAAAATGCAAAACTAAGATTTCCCTTAGTTTTGCAAAAAAAATAATATGGTTGAAATATTTAGTTACTAAGTGATAAAATGCAAAGCGCGCCAAAATCCAACACATAGAAAGTCGTCCGGCTATACATGTATAGCCTGGTACGTGTTGAATACACAGGCGCTAGCCAACATTTGACTGTATGCACCGCACAGACGATCGTCTCGTAGCAACAACAATGGAATGCTACAGTGCAATTGGGAGATTTGCGGCGAATATTTCAAGCCAGCGCGTAATTCGGGGTAGTGTAATTGGGGGTAGCCGGTAAATTGCTCGAATGGAACTTGCTCGAATTACAAATTATTTAGGTTATTTAAACGATTTTTCACGACTTTTTCTACGAATTTCATTTTTATCTTGTGCGACACTTGTTTAGAGAGTGAAATATAAAAATAATTTTCGTAAGTATTTATTTTAACCGTGTTCGCTCCAAATGCGGAACATATGATCTTTTAATGGAGTTTATCTGAACAGAAGTGTTTCTACGAGAACTGCTTATTAATTAGTTACTTAAACTGTTTCTATATATTTCCAGAACACATAGAAGACTAGGGCTAAGACAGAACAAACGGACAAAACAAACGGAAACAAATTGATTATCTTGTTATTTGAGCAATTTCCATTCGAGCAAGTTACCGGGAACCGTAATTGGGGGTCCCACTGTATAAATAAAATGTGTCTTGTCTAATTAAAAACAATTGAATATTTAATATTCAATTTCGGAGAAAAAAACACTATATTCAGCAGCTATCTCAAAAACATTTTGAATCAATTATCTAGTTGCTGTATTGGAGTGGTGATACTGATATAATATTATATGTGGAACCTTGCAAAAATGCACGGAATAAAATAAACATTCATTTTCCCGGCATTTAACGGTATGATCGAATTACTCTATGATATCAATTCAGAGTGAAACTATCGAAAGTCAATCTTTATCCGTTGCGATGTGGAGACAATATTGACTAATGGTGTGTACAGTGCAATGTTGGTGCACATCCGTTTCGTGATGCTGCTTCTGTACTCCGATGAGAGGCGAACGGCAGGGGTATAAAAACAGTGGATTATTTCAAGCAGAAGATAAATTAACAACACGTGTCGTTAGCAAAATCAAAAATAATGCCTGCTAAATGTAAGTCGATTTTAAAAAGTGGAGCCTAAAAATTAACGTAGTGTAGTGTCACTTTTTTCTTTTCACCATGTCCGCTCCCAATGTGGAGCATATGAACTTCTAATGGAGTTTATCTCAACCTCTCTTTTCTTCGCTCGTGTTCTAAGCCAACGACGACGAAGAATCGACCACGCAGGCGGCTACATATTGTACGATAACGGATTGGAATTTTACACGATAAATGAGCATTTTTTCATTTGATTCGTATCCCTACGTAGAGAAAAAATGACACTTTTTGCAATTTTGTAATTATACTCTTAGTTATTCATTTGCTTGTTTATTCTAAGCTGCTATTGATAACGTAGTGTTATCTTAGAATTAAAGTCTTATAGGATTCTCTTTGAGTCACTTTCAATTGTTTTAGTTTGATTTTGATGGAGAAATGAAAAAATAAATATTCAAGTTATTTACGATTGTTCTATTTGCGTAGATGTGGACGAACAACTATTGTTCAATAAAAATATTCCATGCTTTAGATTTAATGTTTGGTCGGAATGTATTCCTAACTAAGCGATTGTCTATTTTTTCAAAATTATTTATCGTCTATTCATTCTAAGAGATGAGCATGAACAGTAGAATTGATCATCACTTTTACAATTTTGGTATATCAAGTCACAAGGACAACAAATAATTTTTATCAAAATTGTTTTCAAATGTATATGGATATATAACAAAAAAACTATTCCAATAATACAAGCTTTAGAACCTCGCTAGTTAAAAGGTTAAGTGCCAAATACGGAAATAATTCTGTCCGAACACAACACGGATTGACATCTCCGTACATTTTTTCGATATTTTCAAATAAGAATCTTACATTCGGACTGCTTGTTTGAGTATTGCAGTGTTCCATTTTTAAAGAAATTATTTTAGCAGTAGTAATAGCGAGACAAAACAGATGTCACCTACGTGCAACCGTTTCTCTATGTGAGAAAAGTTTTCAATTATTGAACCTACGTGGACACAATATAATTCTTAGTATTTTCAAGGCATTTGTATACTATTTCCTACGTTAAAAATACTTACATGTCCTGAGTATATTTTTCCATCAAGAAAAACGTGCTTTATTTATTCGAACATTATATACAACGTACTTCATTTAAAATGCCGTTATTTCAATGCAAAGATAATTTTTGTTTCTCCAAAAACGTATATTGGGTCAAGACTGGCGCCAGAAGTTTTTCCGCCTCAGACAAGATTATTTTTTACCGAAACTTTTGAAGATAGAGCTGGAAGAAGTCAAACGATAGAGTAGGTCAGAGCTCTTGTAAAAAAAATCATTGTAATCAGCAGATTTCCGTGCCATCTGTATAATTAGTTCATTATTGATATTGAATCGTTATAATATATTCGAAAAGTAAAATACTTTGATATACAAGTTAAAAACTTCATCTGTAACGAGTATATAATATTTATAATTTATAAAGCTAAGTTTTGATATTTCACTTGAATGTTCCCAGAAAAAATTTAACACACGAGTATTCTTGTTATTCTGCGCTTTTAGAGTTGCCAGTATTCCACAATCACATATCGGGACATTTGCTATTTTGAACGAACAAAAAGAAAAGAATTAAGGAGTAATCTAAGAAAAAAAGCACAATTTGAATTAAATTATAATTATGTATTAACTACAAAATATTAATACAGATAACAACTGATAAATAAGAGCCAGATTATAAGAGATCACAGGTATAAACATTTATTGACTAGGTAAAATAGCATGAAATATATTTAGATTAAAATGAAAAAAATATACAATCATACATAACAGTTTTGTTAAAAATATTGTCGCCATCTTTGGTCGATTTTTATTTTTAAGTCATACCAATTGAAATTATAATTTTGTTCATAAAAGGTGTTACAACAGGCTGTCCCAAAAAAATGAGTATATATGAACGTTTTTTTTGTAGATATACAGAGAATTTAAGTCGGGATTTTCAAAGGCAATGCGGTACTCAAGATTTGTCTGTAGAACTCGGGACAGTCTCGCTCAAATAGGGATGTCTGGCAACCTTATGTCTTATGCACCACGCAAGAAAATTGTTTGAATGGAGTGGGTGTTGGTGTATACAGCGCTTAGTATCTTAGAAAAAATTGGGAAAAATATATTTTGATAAGTGATGTAATACTGAACTGAAAGAATTATAACAAAGGTATCTCAATTAAGCGTAAAATATAACACAAGTATTTATATTCTTGTTTGAATGAAGGATGTAGAATATGTATTGTACATACGTATTTTTTGATCATTAAGACTAAATACACCACTCCTGAAATTGGATATCCTCAAGCTCAAGTTCATCTCAGAAAAAAAGACACTTATTCAGGAATCATCCGATAAACCTAAACAAGCTAGACTAACCCTTTGGTTACCAAAAAACTCTGAGAGTTTTTAAATAAATAATTATAATAATAATATATCTATGTGTGTTGTTTGCAAGATAGGACGATGATGGATTCCACGATTTTCGTTAGGTAACGATTTAATTTAATTATACATATAAATTAATAAGTCATAATAATTGCATTCAACATTTATTTGTTGTCTACAATCGAATAACATTGGCCAGGTGTTTGAAAGCGTAACGTGAGAATATATGAATGTATATGTTTTTGAGCGATAAAACTTTTTGTTAAATTAAGTAAATGTAAACTGGAAAAAATGGAATGAAGCATATTATGTAAATTTAAAAATATACATTTTAGAAAACTTCGGTCGCAAATCGGTGACAGTTTTTTAAGCTCTCAACTCTTAGTAAGTACGATCTTAATAAAAATAATATTTTCTCCCCTTCCTACCCTTTTAAAACTAATTCGTAACAGTAAAAACAGTCAGTTTTAACAATTTTACTTTTAATTCTTTTGGAATATCCTGTATATTTTACGTTCAAAATAAAAATAAAAAATGCCTACCATGCCTAATGAAAATTTGATATCAATTAATGCCGTATATTAACAATTAACAATTTAAAACATAAAATAATGTTCAAAAACAAAGGATATTCCAATATAAGTCGAGATAAGTCTGCGATTCTGTGAACTTGGATTGATATATTATACAATGACGATTATTGATAGAACTGAATACCATAAAATCTCAGGACCGAAATAGTTAACTGTTCATGTTTTTGTTAGTATCTCGCTGGATCTCATATCATAATATCCCAAGCACATTAAAAACCACTTTCGGTAATAAGTTTTTTTTCTCGTAAGACCATCTCGAATCAGAAACTGCCCCATACTACGCAACATTAGTAATAAACTATATCGCGTTGCAATAAGAAAACAGGGGTTGTCATCGAAGGAATAAAATATATATTTAAAAAAGATAATATTATATGAAAGTACGGTTAATGAAATACTAATTAGCACATTTAAAATAACAGCAAAAAGAATGTAATATTCGTTACTGTTTTTAGTGTAGATTTAAATTTCATTCGTAAGAAAAAAACACCTTTTTCATTTGAATGTAACTGTTTTTTGAATTTTTTTGTTCTTATTTTGGTGGCAAAATTTACAATCGATTCATGGATTAATGTTTGTAAATTATTTATACGATTCGGATAAGCGGAAAACAGTAAGATTGGTTAGCTTTCTTATATTCCTTCCTTAGATCCCTACTTTCTCAAATATGGGATGAACTTTCTTTGATATGATTCATGACAAGTTCATATGATCCACATAGAAAGTGGATGTAAGCCTTTAAGTGCTTTGATTGAAGTTAATATCAAATTTACCCGCTGAATCCATCGAAAGTTTTATGATTGAAGCTGATATTCATTGAACAGATTACCTTCAATAAGTAATTTTATTATTTAAAAATTGATTGAGTACGATTGACATATGATTTTGAGTATCTAATAAAATACTAGTTCATTCATTAATAATAACCTCTTTAAAATAGCTTATTTTACTAGCACCGCTGGATAGATGATGATTTACTTGCAAAGCTTAAGTAAAAATTATTCTAAAATTTCTTTACTATAATGAAAAAAAATACCTTGATCCAGTAACAGAGTTTTACTGAGCCAGTGACAAAACAAAATCCTTGCCATTGATTCAAGAATTGGCTATCACGCCCAACCTCAATGCACTCAGGGAACTTGTTAACATAGAAAAAAGGTTCGCAAGGATAAACAGGAACTCAACCAAGTCTTATTAGAGTGACAAAATAAATTATGTTTATTTACTAACTAATTAAAGATCGGAGGAAATTGCTAATGATTTTGTCGTAAGAAGTGAAAAATCATTTCAACGACAATAGTGGGTAATAAAAATTTGACTTTATTATTTAATTCAAATGTGAAATGAAATTAACATCAATATTAAATCGACTGTGGAAAGGAAAAAAGACGTAACCCACACTTTACAAATTTTACAGGAGACACAAAAACATTTTTTGATGATTTTGGGCCAAAGACAAATCATGATATATACACAACCTTGAAGTGTGCGGAGACTGATAAACTGGTTTTTAATTGACTTTATTTTATATTAATTTTATACATTTTTTAATGATTGCAATTTTCGCTGGCCCTTATTTTTCAAAGTTAAAAGCTAAATTAAGATATTTATTCGGCATTTTCAACTAACATCCTTTTAATATAACGTGTATCAATTTATATGCAGTCTGATTATAGAAAAAAAACTGTGGGTTACGTTCTTTTTCCTTTCCTCAGTCGATATCTGTTCTCGAGTTGATTTATAAGTTATATGTTGCATTAAATTGTTTGAAACTAGTATTTGTCGGTTTTCAAAAACCAAATTTTGGTTCGAAAATATGGTTTTTAGGTAAATTTTAGACATTTGAAAGTAAGTTGTTAAAACGTGGCTCTTCGGCATCAATATTTTTACTTGCAACTACTTTGAAAAAAATAAAAGGAAATAAAATATGTAGTTTAGTAATTAGTAAACATCAATGAATGCGTTGTAAATATTATATTATACATATCAAGGTAATTTTTGAAAATATTTTTGCTATGTATCTGTAATCAAATACACTTGTATAATAAAAGGAAGGTATACTTAGTTCACTGTCGAATAAAAAAACAAAAAATAGTAAGGTTTTGTAACAGTGTACATAACAAATTTAAGTTTTAAACTTTTTTCGCTATTTCTATTCATTTTTTTTTGTTTTGTGAACCTGCGAAAACCGGTTAAATGCTAGTCTGAGAAAATATTTCCTACGCATAAGTCCTACTTAAAACGAGCAAATTCCTTTAGCTTTTTTTTAATAAATTTTGTTACACGTGAAAAAATAACTATTTTATCTCTTATTGATAAAATGGTGTTTCAGAAATTTGTAAAAAAACCTGTAAGTAATTAAGATGAATATCATAGTGTTTAATACAACTATTTTATTACAATCTTCCATCAAGTGCTCACTGTTCAAAAAAGCACTTATTTTTTCGTATCCCTTGAAAGAGAAAATTGAAAAAGTTTTTTTTTGTAATTTAAAGTATATAGTTACAAAATATTCAGTTACTTTTGCAGGGTAAGCAGATAAGACTTACTCAATTACAACCCCTGCGAACTACCCTCTGTTGTGAGGTTACTTTTCCCCTCAAACACTTATACATCCACACGACTCCGTTCTGTAATACTACATCTGTCGGTCGGGCTTAACAACTTTATCCCAGCTCAAGTTATATGGTCTTTAATCCAATTTTGAGAGCGAAAGCCGAGAAATGGTGTATGAAAAGTGTAGGAATTTTATGGACGATGTTTCGTTGGTTTGATTGGCAATACAGACCGTGGATTGTTGATCTATTTCAACTTGATTAACGAGCTATTTAACGATTTAACAATGTTTTTTATTTGTGTTTTTATGACGGCTCTGTAGCCGAGTATTCAACGATCTTCGGCTATGATCCTATTCAGTAAGTTACTCTTTTTACAAGTTCATTTAAAATAGTACTGATTTTTAAATCAAGTAAAACATTGGTCGTTTTTAAGATGTTATCTGCTAATTCGTGATAAAAAACATTATATTAAAAAAAACAAACACATTTTTGTGTAGTTAGTTATTGACATATTTTTATAAAGATCAAGACCAGTTTGTCTTATTATTCAGATGGTTATGCTCACAATCAACAAAACGGTTCCAATCTCAACACAATGTATAAAGAATTGGCAGTCAACGCCTTCAGAATGATTAATAAAATATGTTAATATAATTTAAAAAGAATAGATTTGAGGTTAAATAAATGGATTTTTTCATTCTCTGGTCAAATCCTTTTCACTCACTTACACTTGAAATATTTTGTAAGAAGAACTTGTTTGGTGAAATGAAAAAGTTGTTTGTTTTATAAAAACAACATTATTTGTTGTTTTTTTTTCTTTTAAGATAAACTAAACTCTAGATAAAGATATTATATTTTTGATTAACTTCAAATATCGCCACTGGAGAGCAACAGCGAGTCACTTGTATGATGAAAATTAAATTATACACAGAGATATTTTATTTAAAAAAATACCCCATTTAAAAGAAAAAAATACTTTTACCTTTATTGGTATTCCATTAAGACTTCAGAGCACCAGTGAGATTAGTAGAATAACTAGATAAAAAAACCTACCGTTATACTTTGAGCTTCAAATGAAACTTAATAATGCCATAATTAATGATTTAAAAAGAAAAATACTAGCCTAATAGTTTAATTATCTCTTAACCAGTGTTTTTGATTTACCTCACTGTTGCTTTTAGGCAGCGATATTTCATGTTCTAGTTTTTATAGCAAATCAACTTATATCTTTAAAAAACTCGAACATATGAACATATGTATAAATAAAATAATAAATAATTTAAAATTAGTTATTTTCGTTACAAAATTAACCTTTCATCTTGTTAAATATCGTCTTACATAATACGGCATGTTGTACGCAAGTAAAGTACAATGTATAAATGTAAAACATGCTAGTATCAAGATGTACGATAAACGCGAACGGGTACGATACTATGCACGGAACAAAACAATGTTTCCCCATTAATTAGCAGTGCATGTATTGTCTGTTTGAGAGATAAGGTGGCGACAGTTTCACTACCTGAAATAAATATGAGATGAGGACACCATCTTGAGATGCAACCTTCCTTAACGTTAAGTAACATTCTCAATCACGGACAATGAATAGTTGCTTATATTATATATGCACTTAATCTAGATAGGTGTTTTAGGGAAGATACAAGTGGAATTGGGTTTAGGTTTAGATCTCTTGTCGTCCCTTGTTTTGGTTTAAAACATAGGTTTATTACACCTTTGAAAACTTACAAGATGATGAATTTAGGTATCTTATTTAAGCGGTCTAAGGTCGTGTCCTGTGTGACCAAACATATAGCTATCTAAATTTGGTTTGAATATAATAATAATTTTGCAGTTTTTACTTTGTCTTTGTACAAATGGTTTGAAATCATTCGAACTATTAAGAGACGAACAGGCTTCTAAGTAAGCATTTTTTATAGACATATTTACTAAAACAAATTAATATCTTCACAGTTAGAAAAAAATAGAATTTTTCACGATTTTCTGTAAATAGGGTAAAAATATCTAAGCATAGTTCTGACGATGGCGAAAGCCGAAATAGCTATCAACGTATAACATATAAAAAACTGTAAAACTGAAATACTTAGATATTTTTACCCTATTAAAATGGAGTTCTACCAAGTAAATGCCAAATCAATAAATAAATTATCTGTAAACCTTTTTTATTGCAGTTTACTTCTCAAAGTTCAGGAGAATTACTTTGTTTGCTGTCATGTGATTATTGTCCAATTAATTTAATATAAATTTAAATCTGATAACGTTTTTATTCCACTGACATCTCTGTGGAAAGCATATTTAGACATGAATAGTGTTTTTAGCTGTTTAGTTTTAGCGACAACACATTTTTGCATTTTGAAGTGAACGACTGAAAAAAATGAAAAATTATGAAAAACGTAGATTAGGTGCATTTTGTTTTTTTCTGTGTTTTTCATATAATTTTTCATTTCAAAACGTATATTTACAAAAAAACTTGTATGTACTAATTATAAGAATCATGATTGGTTTAGATTATCATGAGCATTCTCAAGTGATAAGATGCTTTATAGCATAGTTGTAAAAAAAGTGTTTTTTTTTTTATATAATTGCCTTTCCACTACTTGAACTGATGGTCAGTTCAAGTTCATCCGTGCACTTGAACGCCTGTAGATGCCGAAAGGCAAAACCAGGGTTGTTAGTGACAAAACTTGTGTGAATGCACATAATTTAAACGATTTAAATTTAAAACGAGTATTATTATTTTTTAGGCTGAGTAGCATACAGTGGCGCTACTTTTAACCCTGGCGATTTGAATACACATTTTTAAAGGACTATTTCATTCGGTTTTAAATATTAATTATCATTTTAGATATATTTTGAGAATCTTTCATGACATTTTAAAGATATACAAATGATTTAAAAGGTAGGGATGGCAGTAAAATGGAGAAGGAGGGCGCGTTATCTCAAAAATATATGGGCGAGGAGCTCCTACACAAACCTAATGCTCCATGGCAAATTTTTAACATGACTTTCTGAACGGTTCGTAAGTTTTCGACGTCGTAACATTACGATAATGACGCGATAAAACCATTAAGGATATAAGGCGTCGAAGTAGAAAGAGTTTAAATTTCTAATTAGTTGAGATCGCTTTTATAATTGAATTAAAAATCATGTTAAGGAAAGGCTCAATTAATACGTTCCTTTGCTTTTTCTACCCACTATAAAAAGCCATGTTTTGAATAACATGATTTATTATTCTGAATTGCATAAGCGTAAATCAATTATGTCGGGTCCTATGGCGCAGCGGTTAGCATTGTTGGATTCCATGCCGGATCTCACGGGCTCAAGTCCCAGTCAATGTTCCCTCTTACATATATTCGGAAGGTTATGTGCGCAAAAGACACTGGCTGTGCAACTTTGGCAAGAAATAAAAAGATTTGTGCACCATATAACGGTATTAGTACCTAATAAACGAAAAGGTTGATTGTTCATAATGATAATAATTAACAATACTATTGAATGTAAATTAATTTATTCTGGTGGTAGTATAGCTGATGTTACTTTTGTGCGCTCTGTTGTAATTTATGTGCGCGCGCACACGCGCACACAACTCGCGATTTTTGTTCGAAGGCATGGGTGTTTGTGATGTCTTAATTTCCCTTTCACCGTTTATTTCCTTTAATAACTGGGCGTAGCGAGAGCGATTAGTTAACCACTAGTACTGTCGTAGCCTTATCTTTCTATCCCTACTACTCTCTTTCGAAAAGAGAGATTGAGCAACTTATAAAAAAACATCAAATCTTAATCCTTTGAAATATTAACTGACTATGGAGATCTAACTTGTGCGACTCATCAAGTAATTTTTGTTATGATAAATATAATTCAGGAATTGAGTAAAATATCAACAAGGAAAAAACTAAGGCTCAAAAAACTACTATTAACTAGTCTCATTATGCATACACAATGAATTGAATGAAGCAATTGCACACAAAACGTCCATTTAACATTAAAGTCTCGAAACTAAGCTGCCACGGAACTGTTCGTACCGCTACGCCTAACGTTTATGCAAACTGCACGTCATTGTGGCCAACTGAAGTAACAATTTCGGAAAATATACCAACTCACCAACAGCTTGTTAACAACTTCATTTTACAAAACGGCCTGTCAACCGGATTTAGCCGTTCCATTTACAAACAGGGGTCGCATTCAAGGAATCGTTTTATTGGCTACGTAATAATGTTCGATTTTAATTATCATAATAAATAACGGAAGAAAATCGCAACGTTCTGCTTTTCTGTTGCGGAAGGCAGTAAATTTATCTGTGGAATTAATTAACAAATTTTGAACAAATATATCCATTCACTTTTGAAAAGGTCTTTCTAATAAATTTGACAAAGTTTAATTGGTCAATTAACATAATTAACACAATTAGCTATTGAAAAGGTAACAAATAGTTTTATTTTTATTTTAAAGAATTAATAGTGTAATATAGAATAATTATTTTTAAAATTAGGTCATCTTTATAAATTAGGACAGACGTGTTTTGGAGATAACTCCTTCAACTTTTCCATATAATTCTTGTGAAACTTATTTTTTTATTTTTGTTAATCCTTTCGCTGGTTGTATTACTTATTGTGACGCGTGTTTCACGTCTTTGAAAAGTATTTTACACTTCTATTAAGGTGCTTAAATTAAAAAAAAAACGACGAAGGACCTGGCTTGGACGTGTACTACGTATGATCCAAAAGAGTCTGAAGCCTGCCTCTCTCTTTTACTAACCGGGTTGATCCCATCGTCAAGCAAGCTTACTGATAACCAGTGCTTTTTTTTTTAAAAAAAAAAGGTGCCGGAACGCACTTTTTTCGAGCATTTTCTAAGAAGGTTTATTATTTATTATATATTCGAATATCATTTTGATAGAACAAAATATACATATTTTTATGTTTATTTTAGAAATTTCAAATGAAAATTAAACAAAGAACATTACATACATTATGTAATTTATTAAAAACGCTATCCAAAATTACATTCCAATTACAATGATTTCCACAGTTTTTCCCAATTTTCGTCAGGTAAATGGTCCCTATTTCTTTTTTTTGTGTTGGTGTCTGTGGCCGAATGTCTTCCTCTTAGTAACCATTGATCAACGTATTTTGAAGGATCAAAAAGTATCAAAGGTGGTCCGACGAGTTTAATAAGCAAAAGTGATGAAACTTTTTTGGTCATCAACGAAGCTCTCATTGGGCTGATAATTAAATTCATTTGTGAAAACCCGCGTTCACATTCACTTGAAGAAATGGGAATAGAATTCAGTGCATAAATTAAACGCCCTTTCCAAGAAAGTACATACCTGATAATCTTTTGCATGACATTAATTTATGGGTCCTATGATACCCTATATATTCAAAAGGGATTAACAGTCAATGGCTTCCAAGAAAAGAAACGAAAGTTTTAAAATAGAAAAAATAAAATTTTACGAACATTTATTAAAATTTCGAGAAAAAAAGGTGCCGGAACGCCGTTCCGCCGCGTTACAGGGTAAAAAAAGCCTTACTGATAACCATACATAGGATGTAATCGGTGGAGCTACGGAATGCAACGATATCTTTAGATATCTTTAGATAAAAAGACTGGTATAGAATCTTGGAGGGACCTTGTGGTGACCGTATTCTTTGAATAGGAAGCATATAGTCACTCTCCACTAATAAATAACGAAAATTAAGGTTAGAGTTTTTCCTTTTTTATTTTAATTTATTTTTCTAGACATTACGATTAATTAAAAAGAGTTTTCTGATTAAAGGGTAGTTTGATTTTAACATTTTAGCTGCCGTAGATAATTAAAAGTAATTACCTAGCCTGCTGTGGCCCAATTCGTTAGAGCTTGCTCTACCGATCATGCAGGTCTGAGTTCGATTCCCGGTCTGATCACAGTGAATTTGAGAATTATTCAATTCAAAGTTGTGATCGAAGACTGGGTGTTTGTGATGTCAATTCACATCATTTCCTCTCCTCCCATCCTTCTGATCCTTTAATAACTGGGCGTAGCAACAGCGATTAACCAACCACTAGTCCTGTTCTAGCCTTATCCTTCATTCCCTACTACTTACTCACTTTGGAAAAAGTGAGGTTGAGCGACTGAGTAACAAACAGTTCCTGTAGAAAAACTTCTGTTGAGATACCTCCATTAGGAGGCCATATGCTCCACATTGGGAGCGGACATGGATTAAAAAAAAAATATCTAGCACGCCGGCTATAATTTGCAACTATTAATTTAATTAGTTATTGACGAGATAACTCGTTTCTGGCGTGTTGAGCACGACAAATTTTACGAGATATCTCGTAAAAGTTGGTTTACTTACTAATTTTAGAAATACTGGCGATATTCTAGGATTCGTTTTCTTTGTATTTTTAACCAGAAACGTGAGTTTAATAAACATTTAATTTACGCAAAAATTATATCAGGGATTCAAACCTGTGATTGAAAAACTACAATGCTAAAGAAAATAAAAAAATGAAATGCGCAATCATTAGAATACCAGCAATCCAGACGAAACATGAGTAGGCTTATACAAATTGAAGTTGTTGTGTATCATGACCGTTAATGTTTTCGTTTTAATGGCGAAAAAGAGACAAGCTAACAAATCGAAATGTCTTAAAAGACAAACATAGTTCAGTTGCATTTTCCGCATTAAGAAACACAAATTATTCTTTCTTGAATGCAAGATAAATCGAAAAAAGCAGAAGCATTGATTGATCGAGAAAACTTTCGTACGGAAACTAAGTGTCTGATTATTCCGGTCGTTGGTGATATACGAATGGTCCAGGGTTGAGAGATGACTGCTTATTTAGTTGCTATCGTTAAACGAAATATGAAATTACGTTAAAGATAATAAATTGATAATATTTAATACGCTTTTTTATCAATCAAAATAAATCAGTAATACACTTTTATTTGAGTTTTTCAGATGTCGTTGAAATGAAAATAATGATGATCACTTTTCGTTTAAGTTATCTAATAACACAACTATCATTTCGAACATTAAAATATTAACGTTAGATAGACCTTAGTAATACTTAATGTTGCAATATGTAAAAATAACTATAACTTGAAATAACCTCAAAAGACTTACACTAATATACTTAGATTACAGAGAGGTTTGTGAACACATGATCGTGTTGTGAACAAAAGAAATCAATGAATAACTTTAACTCTCGCGGCTTGGAGACTAGAAAAATACTTCTCTGCCGATGGGGGTCGTTTAGGGACCTCATTGGATTGCTCATTATTGTCCTTATTCTAATAAATTTAAAAAAAAATAATAATCTAAGGGCTTTAAAATATCTCTCTGCATCATTCCTCATACATTTTTTTTTTATAAAAAACCGTGGTTTTTTAATAAATAATCATATTTTAAGTTGCGCGTAAAAAAGCCGTCATTCCAGTACAAATATGTATTTGCAACTGACGCGTTCAGCCTAGTTATCTTACGAACGATCGCTGATAAGCGGGCGCTTATCTCGTTATTGCATCGCGTTATCGCGTATTTATATAAACTACAAAAGGTCCAAAAAACTATGATATAAGAATACCTTAATTATAAACATTGTATCACCCATATTAAAATAGATATTTAAGAAAATGTGGGTATTGGAATCGCATTTTTTGAGCTTAGAACCGGAAAAGTTAAGCTCATGACGACGGCAAAATAAAAAAAAATGTAAAAAGTGTTCATGTCAGCTATCCTTGAAGTACAGAATAAATCCCGTGTTAAAATGATGACAAGATAAATATTACTGATTATAAAAGCAAAGCTATGCTCCATTTAAATAATATAATTATTTTATTTTTATATTGAATTCCCAAAAGTCTTATTATATATAAATGAGCATGACGAGGAACATTTTGAATAAACAAAAGCTTTACACTCTTCTGCAGCTTTTTGCTGCGTATGTTATTTTATAAATAGCTAGAAAAAGACTATTAAGTGTACCTACCAAATTTTCATGATATAAAACATTGACTAGACTTCCAGTTATATTTATTAAGTCAGCCAATAAAAAGCTCCCAATGTCGAGCACATAGACTTCTAACAAAGCGTATCTCAAGATTAGTTTTTCTACAATAACTGTTTGTTACTCAATTGATCAGCCACTCTTTTTTTCTCAAAAAGAGTGGTTAGCTAATCGCTCTTATTACGCCTCTTTTAAAGGATAGTACTGGTTGGAGAGAGATATCCAAGACATGTCGTACATACATGCCTTCGGACAGAAATTCATAAAAAAGAATAATTATAAAAACTTTCCGTAACTGAAACCAACGACTCTGGCTTAAGCTAGTGGGGATCCAGGGGTTCTTGAAACCGCCAAAGAGGTCCGTGAGAAATTAAAAATCGTTTAGGGTGCGTGGACAATGTCGGGGGGCTACAAAAGAATAGACATAAACATATTCCCGACACCTTTTTCATTATTATGATAATTGAAATAAATAAAATGGTAACGATTTTGACATTCTCAGTAAAATATAATTATAGTAATAAGGAAAAATGTGATGACAATCATATATTTAATTATCAAAAATCAATAATCTTATATCATCCTATCAGATTCACCCATTTTAATGAAATAAAATGTGAATTGTATTTAAAAAAAATATGTGTAATTTTAATAAATACTACATAAATGTCGTTTACAACTTTCATTTTTAATATCACCATTTATCATTCAAGGCATTCAAATAAAATTTATAATTTCACTTGAGAGTCCATGGTCAGATTTTTGCTTTGAGAGGGTTCCATGAGCATAATAGGTTTAGGAACTACTGGCTTAGGCTGTGAAATATTTTGAAAACATTTATTCATTATATACGCTTTATTACTAATCAAAACAAAATTAACGTATAGGAGCTACATATATATTTTTAGCAACTCGCTCATTCGTTTACTTAATGTGGATATAGACACGTGCACTAAATGCAAAGTGCATTCTCGTAACGCATGCGAACTCCCAACCACGTGCTGGGAATATAATATTTTGCAGGCTCTACACCGCGACAAACTGCAGGAGCAACTAAGTAATTAATACTTTCCTCGAACGAGCAGAAGGAAGCAGATAGGTAATTCTAACTTCGTTAGCGTAACAAGGGAGGAGTTTGGCAGAGCGTTTATTATGCGCGCGGCAGTGAACGAGTTGTTTGCTATTTAAAACCTTATATTGTTTACACTTACTTGTTTTGTATTTTACTGTAATGGAATAAATACACTAAAAACCTAATTTTACGTGTCGTACATCACACTTTTCAGCCATTTAAAAGTGATATTTGCTGTCCTGTTTATTTGAATTACATAAACACTCGTTTTTTGTTTTGGTTTCCTAAATTTCACAAATATTCAAAAATTAATTTAAAAAATGCAAACCAGAAGGTAGAATATGATGCACATGACTAAGCATTCAAAATTATAACCATCCGACCGAAGTTTTTCCAATATTTACATTTGTTTTCGTCGGTCCCTTCAAAAATGTAAAATTAAGTGTTTGAGCTTCTTTTTTAACATTATACAATATTACAAATTAAATCTGAGTTCTACAATATGTTAAAGTGTTGATGACTTGATAGTATCAGCACTTTTAAGGTAGTCTCTATCAATACTTGGTGGAAAAGCATTATAAACAAAAATATTAAACACTCATTTGTAATAATTATACTTTTTTTAAATGATCAGGATCAGATTCGTTCATGACAGGCATTATCAATTGATAAGTGAATATTATATTATAATGCTATTGATAGGCAATGAAAGGAAGTTACAAATACGATTGAGTGACACTGAATTTACCACAATAAAAACGATTATTACATCTAAAATACACAAATTTAAAGTAAAAACGTTTTTTTTTAACAATATCAAATGTACATTATGTTCAGAATGAGTTACTATTTTTGAATGTCACTCAATTATTTTATATCACAATAGGTGAATCAAGCAAAGCTTCATAATTAATTCCCTTTAACAAACAGCCTTTGTCCTGTTCAAACCTAATCTAAAAAAATGAAATACCATATCATATATGATAGCTTAAAGATGTCTTTTTCGTGATAGGCATGACATAATAAGAAAATCAAAATGTCTATGCCATTGAATATAAATAATAAAAAAATCTTCTTACTAAATAGGTCAGAAAAAGGTACAATATTAAAACTTCCCTAAGTAAGTAAACAAATTTAACTGAGTTTCTCTGTGTACTTGTACAATATTACATACGACAAATTACGGATACAACGTTCTAGAACGGGACATAGTATATCCGTATACGGATTATAATTTAGTTTTTTTACAGTTTATGGAGATATTGTGATGTAAGTATGCAAGCGTTGAGTTAGGTTAACCTTCCCCCACGAAGGGGATAAGGTCAATATAAAACATTTCGCTTATAAGGGCTTGAAAAAGTCTGCAAAGCATTATGCTCACTCCAGCCCCGGTCAGTTCGTTTCTTATACATACCTTAAAGCAGACAGTCATAAAGAAACTTTTAAATTGATATATAAATAAAAAACATTTATTTAAAAAAACAATTATTTTGTAGTAGTTTGTTTTTTTTAAAGTGAGTTATTTGGTATTTTTCATGAAAGTAATCTTCCAATTTAAAACAATTAAATAGTTTTTCCCAGTAATATGAATATTATTTACAATATCATTAAGTCAGTTGTTATGATTGTATTATTGAAACTAAATTATACATAATGTTAATAAATATGTTCTTAGTGAATTTAACAACGCAGATGGACTCGGAAACATTTACACAGAAAAATAATGTACTTATAATATTTTTTATAGATTATAGGTTATTAGTTAATAATTGTATGCAACTGTACATTCCTTCACTCGGATGTCAAGATTGTTCGCCTAATTTACAAAAAATCAGCCACGACTTTCAAAACGCACTAAAAGGGGCATTTATTTCTTCGTCAAGAAAGTGATATAACTACTGGAAAAAACTGAAAAATTTATTATTTTCTTAAATATATTAAATTATCCATTTTGACAGTACTAAACTTTACGGAAAGTAAAGAACTCATAAGAAACGTTGTTACTTAACTATCCACCAGGTGGGATGAAGCACTACCATGATTGTTCTCTTCTTTGCATTTTTTTGTTTTGTTTAATACTAAATCAAATAAACGAATGCTTTACAGGAAAACCGTGATTGAATTAAAGAAAATAAGACCCTCTTAAGTTTTATTACATCTAGTAATTTAATAATGTTCCAAATAATATAAGAAAAATTAAGACGATGAAAAAGGTTTGAAAATGTATTTTTCTGTTTGAAACATTTAAGTGATATTTTAAAAATAAAGTCAGCATTCTGCCAGAAAACGTTATGGCGAAATAACTTGTTGTGAATCAGTCGACTTTTTCGAATATCATAAAACGAACTGAAATGTAGCGTAGTCGTACACAATAAAAAAAATGAATAAGCAACAATTAACCAAGATGTTGACAGTAGGGATTCCAACTATTCGTCATTTTCAACTATCCGGATATCGAATAGTAAAATTGAAACTATCCGGATATATCCGGATATCCGGATAGTTTCAGTAAGTATGAACATAACAAAACATTACAGGAATTACAGGCTGCTTTTGTTAATATGTAGACAGTCTCGATTGCTTGGTTTTCACTAATGAATTGTAGAACTCGCACACAAATGAAGATGTTTCACGATCAAAGTTTCATGATCAACTGATCCTGATTAAATCCTTTCCCACTTCTGTAATGCCTTAGATAGAGAAAATACACATTTCAAGACTATTCCATCATATTAAAATATTGAAAATTTGCAGCTGCATTAGATTACTGTAACGGTATTTCTTCAATGAATGAAATTTCGGCATTAAAGGTTTTTTTTGTCTCGAGTCCGAGCTGATTCTTCAAACTTTTAAGTATTAAGATAACAGGATAAGATATTCATAATACCAGAGTTTGGGGAAGGTAAAAAAAACACTACTTCTAAGTAATCGTTTCTCCCAGGTAGTAAATACCCCAGTATCATATAATCTTTTGTAAAATATTTCATTTAAAATTGTAACGAATATTATCCGGATATTTTCCCAAATATCCGGATATCGAATAGTTAAAAAGGGCCGGATATATCCGGATATCGGATATCCGGATATCCGAGTTGGAATCCCTAGTTGACAGCTCAAAAACGTTAAGGTTTCTAACTGTCTTTGAGCAGATGTAGAAATAAGAAATACGTATAGCTAAAAAGCGTTGAGTTATTTGTAGGTTTCTTCAAGTAATTACTGCCAACGAAATTGACTCAGTTCTATTAGGGTTTTAAATATTATATATGCCCATTAAAGGTGAAGTGAGTCAAATGTAAATTTAGAAAAAAAATAGTTAGATGCGTTGTAATATTCTACACAACTTAAAGTATCGTAAAAGTGAAGTAACCCCAGTAAATACACATTGTAATAGTGTTTGTTATCTCCATACAATTAAAATATGCAACCTATCAAAACACCAAATAAAGACGTGATTGTTCAAGAAAAAAGTTTTACCATTATACTAGTTGGCTCACTTCACCGTTCAAGAGCCCAAATAAAAACAAATTAACCTTATAAGAGTGAGCTTATTTTTTCAGACGATAGAGAGTGTTTAAATTTATCGATCTGCAATTCATAAATTAAAACACCCAATTTTTAACTTAATGTTTTCTTGCAGTATATACTGACAATGTTACGCACCACTGACTGACAACAAAAATTGACGTCTACGAAAAAGGGATTTGAACCATTTGTAAAGAGGGAATTTTGTATAATATTAACATTGTATTTTGTAATATGTAAAATACGACGCATGAAAGAAAATAAGAAATATCAGTGTTTTTTTTTGGGAACGCGTCTAAAAAATATGAAAAACCCAACCATGCATTCAAAAAGTATATTTTGAAATAAATTTATTTAAGAGTAATAACTATTCATTGAAAAATTTATTGTAAGTGGAAATTGCATAGAATTTTTGCTTTTCTATCGCTAAGTTTAACATTTTGTACAATATAAAAAAATATATATAATTTTACATTGTGTTTTATTTATATTATAATGATATTGCTTTAAAAATTTAAGTTGAGCGTTTAAAACGCCTCAAAAAACTATTACATGTGAAACCGAAATATTTATAAAAAATATGTTATTCTTATAGAATGAAATAGTTCGACTTTTTACGTATTATAATATAAATTATTCCTTTTAACTCAATATACATTCAATCGAAAGCTACCAGCCATTTTTGGTACGAACGTAAACATCCTATACGGATTCACTGTCCTTAATAGACTTATTATGTAACTTGGGAGAATAAAATATTAGTCGTTTTAAGATTATTGCCATATCATCTGTTAGAGCAGTTACTATAAACCTCTTAAAATGCTAAAAAATGACAGTTAATAAAAATAAGAAAGCTTCAACAAGCTTAAATCTACTAAAGTTCTCCATAACGATGCAAAGTTATAAAAAAAGGTAAGTTATTTTCTAATTTCTCCATATCCGGATATGCTTTACAATTTGATCAGCTTTTTGTGGTAAACATCCAAATTTGCAATATAGTTTATGATTCTACAAGCCAAGTTGGAATTTCGATGCCGCCATACGAAGTTATGATTTTGCTGGGGTGATTTTTTTTTGTAAGAAGCTGATAATGAAGTATTATAAAACCAAGAAATACCTGCCTTTAATCATTTTTAACAGCATAATAAGTCGAAACTTGAATGACACTTGGTGTTTTTATATTGATAATAAGAATTTAAAATTTACCACTGATTGAAATACCAAGTGACATGCTTTTAAATCTATACTAAACCCAAGCTGTGGTAAAAAAAATTAGATTCAAAATTTATTTTGTGACATACATAACCCAATCTTTTTTAGTAGAATGCTTGAAGAAAAGTTTAACGTACATCGAGATTTTAAAATGTATACATAAAAAATATCGCCGCTTCTGTTCTGAGAAACAAAATAACTTTCCTTGGTCTTCACCATTCAATCCATGATTCTTTTTTTATTGTTTTAGTATAAATCTGCTTAAATTAAGTATTGTTTTATTTATCACATATCATAAAATTATTTTGTATAATAAACCGTGAAAACATAAATGAAAAAATAAAAAAATTGATAAAACTAGATTTCATATTATACAAGAAATGATGAAATATTAAGGTATTGACAAAATTACCTGATAAAAACTTTGGATTGTTGTTTAACCAGCTTTTGGTTACTGATAGTAACAATGAAGAAAAATTGAAATAGATTGTTGAAACATAGTTTGTTGTATTACAATACTCGATGGATTATGTTTGAAGGATGATTTTGTACAATGTAAATTCTGTGAACAGAGCAAATTTACTAGCAGTAATTGAGCTCTGAAGCCATTGCATGTCAATATTCATTGTGAAACTTGAGAAATACATTATTATACAATATAATAATAATTGTGCCCGGAAGATTGTGTACCAGGTAACAGGGTGAACAGACATAATGAAGTTATTCGAATTTACTAATAATGTTTTGGTATTATAACACACAGCAGATATAACCAATATTGATGTTGCTAAGAAATACACTTTAAATGAGCATTGTGAGTGTTTTCAAGATATAATAAAAATACATTAAAAAGTTGAAATACAAATGAGCACGAGTTTATTAGCAGTCAATTTAATGTGCTTAATGCAAAAATTTCTAATATATTTTAAAAGAGCATATTTTCTAGATTTTTTTATCCAAGTTCGCTCCAAATATAGAGCATATAGCCTCATAATGGAAGTATCTCAACATTTCTACGAGAACAGTTTGTTACTCAGTCGCTCTACCTTTCTTTCTCAAAAAGAGTAGTAGGGGTAGAAGAATAAGGTTAGGACAGTATTAGTGGTTTATTAATTGCTCTTGCTACGCCCAGTTATTAAAGGATTGGAAAGGTGTGAAAGAATTTTTGGACATTACAAACACTCATGCCTTCGAATAGAAATCGATATATCGATCGAAAAAATGTTGTACGTACTGAGACTAGAACCCGTGAGATCCGGCACAGAAGTCAAACACACTAAAAATATTTTTTTAAAAAAGTATATAACAAAGGAAAGGAGCTTAATCGTATATTAAATAAGCAATACAAGCTTAGTAAAAACATAAATATTTTGTAGCTTACATCTAATTTTTTATGTGCATTTTTTTAGAAATAATTGCCAAAAACCAACCGATAAATGGAGAATAGTAGAGTTTAGAACAAAGAGGTGATTGCTTTAACTTGTTTCTATTATTAAATCTGTACTGTAGTTTTATATTAAAATACGACATTTTGTTTTAGATGAACTAAATTATTTGGATAATAGGGATATGTTATAAGATAACGGAAAACCGAATAGAACTGCTTACTGGTTTAAATACCACTACGGATTGTTTTATTTTTCAATCAAATAAAGAAATTCGTGTAGCATGTTTGTGATGTCTTAAATTACCTCCCACCCAACCGATCCTTTAAAATGGAGCATAACAGAAACAATTATCTAATCACTAGTCCTGTACTAGCTCAATCTTTCTATATTTTTTTTATCTTTGAATAATAGAGATTACTAAACTAAATAATATGAAATTTATGTTGAATAACTTCGGTTAAGATAAAATTATTTAATAATCTATATGATTCACATTAAGACTGGATTTAGTTCAAGAAATTCTGCAAAAAGGTGATCTATTGAACTGATTTAACACATCATCTGAATTAACTGACACATTTACGAATGTATCATCATTATCATTGATGAAAAATCATTTGACAATAATTGTCTCAACCTAAATTTATTATCAAATAATTATTTTAAAATTTTAAGCAATTTAAACAATTAAAAATGATTTTAAAGCGATTATATAATTTATTAATGTATTATTTCTGTCCATTAGAAGTATTGATATTTGTGACACAGACTATTTGCCAGCTGGCAGTTGTGAAGGAATGGTGACTGTAGCAGAAATATTGTTTCCCCTCAGGGGATGTTTTGCAATGTTAGACACTAACCTGCTTCTCAGAAGTAAGTTAGTCCTATTGAAAGCTTAGTCTGACCAAAATCTATTTAGATAACTATTATTCAAAGAGGGAAGTTTGTTGTTACAATATTTTACGTAAAAACACTATTTTAAATATGCTTTTTAAATAAATCAGATTAAATGTGCAAGGTACTACAATAATAAAGTAGTTTTTTTATGGTTGTGTAAATATGATATATTACCAAAATGATAAACTTATTAAAGAAAAATAATGAAGAATTTTAACTTTCAACTTTATATAATGTATTAAAATTCTTTAGGAACGAAATGCAGTTAAACGACATGGCAAAATTCTAATTGCAAAACTTTCAGCATTTTTTAAACATCCTGTTATCGGTATTTATGGAATCTTTACTGAAATTATAATAATGTATTGTGTGGCATTTTTTTCAATAAATAAAAACAAAATAGACTTTTGGTTAAAACAAACACCATTCGCACTGATTAGTCTATAAATTATAGAGAATCCATAGCAGTTTTTATGTTATTGACCGAATTATAACCAATCTTCAATTTATGAGATATGCGCATACGATACCTTACCAAACAATTGAATGTTCTCATAGGAATAGTAAAATGAAATAATTTCATAACTGTACAGTAAGTATACCGATAATGTTTGTAATCACAAACATGGACAGATTATTATTCGAAACGTATGCCCATTCTTGTTTAACGCTAAAACAATATTATCTAAATCGGTGGGTCAGTAACTAGTTCGATGCATTCGCAAAGGCTTGGAGTTATTTACATTCGCGTATGAAAATCAATAGAACGTGATCACAATTCATAACAAATACACCTGCATAAACGAATATATTTCAAGGGGGGATGATTGTTATTAAATGACTAATGAAATAATAACATGGTTGCAAAATTTGTTTTGTGTTTTGCGAACTATGTTAGCGAATTGTATTAATGGTACAACAAAACATAGACTATTCTGAATAATTGGGTAAATAAGAAATCTGGATAACTGAAAAATATTGATAGGGAAAGAAACCTTTAATCTTATATTTTTTTTTAAAAAGAAATTCGAGCATTAATATTTTCTAAAATGTAATTGTCTTAATTACATAAATATTGCCTTAAGTTGACTTCTTTTTTCTTCCGACACTCTATTTTATGGCGATATAAAAGTATTAAAAAGTTTCAAGATGTGTTGGATCAATTTTCCTTCACCCAGGAATTTTCTCTTCATCCTATTACTCATATGAAGCAAATATTGTCTATAACTTGATTAAATCATCTTTTAATGTTTGTAATCCGTTATTTTCTCCATTATATTTTAACCACTCGGTGACATTTTTTTCGTCACATTCATTCCATATAAAAAAGGATTATTACTACAATGATCTTAAATGTCATTTTCTAGTTTTCTACTGCATTACTGAAAATTATTAACGGTCTTTTAAAAAAATATTCCAAGATTGTTAAATGTTGACACATCTATAGAATTAAAATCCGTATAATCGGTTTTACTGTTATTTAATCGAAGTGGAAATGTGTACAATATTATCGATGTTATATGTATAGTTATATGCTTACAATATGACGTAAACGAGTGGTCAGTTTTTGCTACCCTGTAGTCAAAATAGACAACGTCGTCCTCTTCTGAAGCGGAATACACGTGTCTAAATCTGAGTTCGGAAATTGAGTTTTCACTCACTTATGTATTTGTATTCAAATGTATTGGTATCACAGACAATTACATTGTTAAAGCGATTAACTTACTTGTAATTATATCCTATAGCTCTACTGTCATTGCCAATTGACAATTGAATATTGACAATTTCTCAAAAAACTAAAACAGACATCTTTTTCTTGAATTGGTATGCTAAAATCCATACTTAGGTCGGTAAAAAAAAACAATTTACCAAAACTATCGTTAATAAATTATGGCTATTAATCATGCAGCTATGAATTAGGTTGCTGTAATAGTGACAGCTTTTAACGTTTCAGAGTACTTTCAATTGACAAACTTGCTATTTTACTTTAAATATGAAGTACGGTTTCAAATGGAGAGCTTTCCCGTATGTAATACTCACTGCAACTGTGTCTCCGGGAACGTTTTCTTCAGTAATGAACTTAATATGCAAAATGTAATGCACCATAAAACAACGTGGCGTTATTAAGAAAATGGCGCACTCAAAATTTAAGCATACTTTGCTTCATTGACTAAGTATAAAGAACAGAAAGTAAAAAAAAAACTTAAAATTGTACTAAAATTTAGTTGTTAAAAAAAATTACATAATATAATGTAAAAATATTAAGTAGCGCTTTTGAGTGTTGTGTTAGATAAGGAATACGGAGCAATATTTTATATATATTTATGGTACAGGAAAAAATATTCAAATAAAGATAAATAGTCCGCTGTGGTCTAGATCAACGGTGGGGAACCTTTTCTTCTCTAAAGGCCGCATTAATTTTTCTGATTCGACATAAGGTCGCAGTAAACATTGATTAGGGATCCTTTGGCTGGAAACAATTTCATGCCAATTTCTAAAGCCCAGAAATTTGCGGATTTCTCAAAATTACCAGCGTGGTACCTTTTTTTTTTTAGGTCTTTCAAGGATTTTGACATCGAAAATACCAAGCATTTACGGATTTGCCCAAATTAGGTGGCGCCTTTTTTTTAGGTCTTCTAGGAATTTTCAAATCCAAAATCTCAGGAAGTCGGCCACACCAGAATAGCCAAAAGGCCGCAGGTTTTCCACCCATGGTCTAGATATTTATAGTTTGCTTTACCGATCAGGTGAGTCTAGGCTTAATTCCCGCTAAATTCAATGTCAATTTTTTTCTATTTTAATTTGAGACTTAAGACGTTGGTGTTTGTAATGTCATTTTTTCTCCTTGGGTTGATCTCGAGTGATCAACCCAAGAAAAAAATATTATCATCAACCTAATCTCGTATGATCTTTCAACTTTTAAATATTATGCGCATTGGAATTAGGTGTAATGCCAAATATTAAAACAATAAAAGGTTAGTATGTGTGTAAACCGTTGTGATATACACTTCGGAAATCACTACATTTTAATTAAATCATATACGTTAATTAATTTTAAGGATTTCACTCTCCAGTGGAATAGGCGTTATATTAAAAACGCAATACTCTTTTGTACTAACTCAACATTGATTTATATAGATAAAGACCGGTTTTTCTCAAAAAAAGAATTTTTAGCTGATAAAACAGCTTGTGTGTAAATACATTTGGAATTCGTACACAGAGGTTGTTTTAGTGTTAATAATATATTATGTTAACAAGAAGGACAGCGCAAAAGAAGAGTTTTATTATATTTTCGCAATTTTTTTAAGAATAATTAATTGAATCATCGTCAGTATTATAATTTAAATTTATCACCAAATTGAAAAAAAGTTTCATATGTATGTATATTAAAAAAAAATATTGACTTTTTTAAGATTCATCGCAAATATTTAGGTGAATAACTTTTAAGATAACCAATATCAAATAGTGAGTTTTTAAACTAAATTACAATTTTAATGTTTCATTTTTGACATACGGTCATAATAAAGATTGAAGTATTTTTTATTGTTGAAAAATATAACTGTTTAAGAGCGTCACTGGCTCCATATCGACACAATACAGCATGCAGTTAGAGAAATAGTGCTATTCTTAATGCCTTTAACAACTTAGTTGCTTTCAACATTATGTATATACCGCTCTATGTTTAATTGTCGTTTTTTTAAATAACTTTGTTGTTTTATTAAAATATGTCGTTTGTAAAAGAATTCCAGTGTTGTCTTTTGCCATAAACAATATCAAAATAATCTAACATATAAAAATGAATGTTTGCTTGTTCTTACTCTATGGGCTCCCAGACCGCTGATCCGATTGCAATAAAACTTTGACAAACATTTTGCTTGCACTTCCGAGAAGGTTATAAGCACATTAAAATTAGTCTTTAAATAAAAATCAATGTTTGTATGTCTGCCATATCGTGCGTACAACTTACGCGAAGGTTGTAGGCGTAGTACAATTAAATTACAGTAGGTAACGCATGTGTCGTACCATAGACAATTGGCAGCAAACATCAAACAGACAGAAAAAGAAAACATGCACTTCAATAAACACAATTAAAACACACGTTCTTTCTTCGAGTAGCATTGCAACGCTTGCCGGGAACCGGCTAGTAGTATATAATTATGTTATTAACACATTCCACTTGATGATATTGATATTTTAAACAAAAACTTTACACTCAAAAAATGAAATTTATTTTTAAAATGATCGCATACAAGTACAGCATAAAATTCTTTCTAAATTTATTAATCATTGCATAATATCAAATTAAAATATTATAAGAAGTAAAAAAGTTACAGCGTCTTTTATTTTATTAAAGTCGTGAATAAAAACTCGTAATAAACAATTCATGACGTCCCATCTCAAAGCGCATATTTGTTTCTTTAATGGCAGATATGCGTAATGCTTTTAACATCAAAAAGGTAATATTTCAAATATTAAAATAAACCTTATAACGTCACTTTGAGAGTCGAGCTATTAGCAACCTTGTCGAAGATCCCGTAACATTATTCGCGACAGTATTAAATAAAAGATATGCTAAAAAAATAAAAATAGCATAGATTTTAAGCGGGTATGTCAATTTGGTTTTTAAAACTGGCCGTATAATCTCTTTATTTTCAACGATTTTCTTCAACAAATTAAAATTATCTAGACTTACTATAGATTTTAATATTGATTTTATTACCTTAAATGTCATAATTTTGATTAATTGATATCAGAATTAACTGTAATAATAAAAATTCCATTTTGCATACTTAACTAAGATACAATATGGTATTATATAAAAACCTGACCGGCTTATCTCAGTAACAGACCATCAAAAATCTATAAAAAAAATATTCTTCTGATCAATAAAGTAATTTTAAGAAACTATTTTTTTTGGCCTAGAAGGTACAAGTACCTTAGCAATAAGAAGAGTTTGGGCCCAAGTTCCAGAAAGGTTTAGATCAAATCTGTTTTTTTTTAAAATTTCCATTTGAATCCTTTTATATGCATGTTTGTTATGTCTGTTCTCGTCGAGTTGATATTAATTGAATTTAAAAAAAAATCAAATGGATATCATGATGACGCCATGGTTACCATAAATGCTGCTTAATTTTTATTTTAATAAGAACAATACTAATTTTATGTATATTGAAATTGTTTAAAAACAATCAAAACAGCTTTATTTCATATAAATTAAAATATTAGCTTATAACTTTCATAGTTTAGAAAAAGACTTAACTAAGTAACTTGTACTCGCATTAATTTCTAAAAATTATAATCATAATAGACACATACGAACGTAGAAATTTAGGAACGATTACCAATTAATGATTAAAATATAGTTAAAATACAACAAGATATAGCAATATCAGGTGTTCTGTAATGATTTGAAATTTAGTTTTCATTTGTTGGCTTCAAACATTTTTTTTGTAACCACATCTCTTTTACGATACTCATTGATTTTACGGAAAGGTGACAATCAAAGCCTTCGTTCAAGTTTATTTAGTATTTATTTCAGGCTGACAAAAGCTTTTTCAGGCTATCCGATGTAAACTGGATGCCAGTCTAAAAATATTAAGCTACGCACTTTTAGAATTTAAACAAACTTTCAGATAAGAATTAACATTCTGAACAGAACTTTAAAGCGTAATTGGATATCGAGTGAACGAATGATATTGGCTTTAAGTTGTTATAAGATTAGAGGTATCATCTGAATAAATTGTAGGCATTATGGATATTTTAACAATATGCACTTAATAAAGATGAGGTTCAAATTTATTTGAAATGTTGAAAAGTAAACACGTACTCTATTATGAGTAATTTCGTGGAAATCTCTAAAATTTCAAACGACCAAACACTTTTAGTGATCAAAAAACAATCGGGTATTTGAAAAAGCTTTCGATTATGTTTCATAATAATTGTTTGACTATGTAACTAAATTTTTAAATGAAGTAAATGTCGATTCAATCAAAAACTATTATTTTTGCCTTTAATATATGAAGATGGAAAATTCTCTGTAATCAATAATAAATAATATTAACGTTGTTTCGTTGTAGACGACGACGTAATTTACAACCTATTTTTAAGTAGAGCATTTCACACTGGTAATCGAGCACAGTTTCGAGGAGTGGCAATTTCATGAATATATTATGAAACTTTTCACTGTTGTAAATAAGTGGCCAAACCGAAAAATAGTAAGAATAATTTCAACAAACAATATATTTTCTTTCATAGTTTGAGCAATGTCAACATCAAGTAAGAATATCCTTAGCGATATTTAAAATCAAGCTTTGTGATGATATATATTTTTTTAATATTACAAAAAAAAATATCTGGAATTACAGCTTTTACCAATGTGCCAAATATTTTAAAGTACATACGAGAAAAATTCGATGAGAAATTTTATTGTAAGTCACTCGAGATAAATTCGAGGTAAATTGAATCCGCAAACATCCACGCTTTAGGTCTCAAATTTAAATTGAAAAATCTAAATTTGACATTGACCTTACCGGGAAGCGAGCCAAAATCCACATGGTCATTTTTCATTAAAACATTTTTTGATTTTTTGTGCTGCGCGGGTGTAAAAGGTTAAGAAACATTGAACTGGACACACAGCGGGCGACTATTTATGAAAAGTCTGTTTAAATTTATGTTAATATGTGCAATTTTACATTGGAGTATTTTAATATACGCATGACGTCAAAATATCTGAAATAAAGTATCTTAGAAAATGATATCGTTACATCAAACAGTTGTTCATATCATAATATAGACAATTTTCAAAAATAACTTAGGAATTATTAACGATACACGAATTATACAGTTTCTTCATCGTCTACTTATCAATGGCAATATAAGGTACATTTAACAGTAAGAAAAAACAATTATTAATTTTAATTTAAAGGGTGGTCTCGTTTTTTTTTTACCGATAGTTCAACACAATTTCAATAGTGGCGTCGTTGTCGGAGTCAGCGTCGGCGTCGCGTCGGTTTCGTTCGGAGGCTCTTCTTACACCGACGCTTATTGTCAAGTGTTTTAATATTTATCGGTCTGGGATGGTGTTAATGTACTGACTTTTGTTCTGGACTTTTAAAACAACTGTACTGATGTTGAATGCAAGAAGAAATTTTCTTCCGTGCATATTTTTAGAGATGTTCTAAGTTCACTAAGTAAACCGTTAAACTACGTTCAAACAGTAGTTATTTATTGATATTTAATGAACTTACTAGAAAAATATGTAAATTTATTATATTCGTAAATATAATACGTGAAAACATTTTTCGTAAATTGATGTGCTTGTACACACCGTTGCTAAATGAGAAAATGCGGTTTGTTTATTTTTATGGTATCAAAATAAAACATTATTATTTAATATGGAAAAGCAATATAAAAATTATCATTCAAGTATTGTTTGAAAAATGTTGTATAAGATATACTGAAAGTTTTAATATTATATTTGTACATTGTTTACTTTAACAGAAATGGATTCGAAATAATATAATCCTTACCAAGAACGTATCTTCATTACGATAATTAAATGTCTATTATCAGAAATATTTGATCAACAGATTTTTTTATTCTAATAAACAATACGAATCTTATTCATTATAAAAAAAGAAAAAAAACCACCGTCAATCAAAATAGTTAAACGTTGTTTAAATAGTTTTACACGGTATTAGAAACTAAAATATATTTTTTTACTAATTCCACTTTTATTTAATAAGATCAAGACCAATTTTGATTATGACGAACATTATCAACTGATGACAACGCTTAGTTGATATTTAACAGTTGGTTTTAATAAGTAAAAAGAGGACTCGTTACAAACCAGTATTTAATTTTTTTAATATAATTACCTTTCCACCAAAGGTTGAAAATGAACACCCTTAAAATTTTACATGATGTTTTTATTATATTTGTAATTTAATTAACAATAAATAAATCAATATAAAGATCAAACACATTAAAAAATTAATAAAGTTAACATAATTGCTGATAATAAAGTTTTTTGCAGTGAACCAAAAAATATGTGTAAATAATAAAGAAGATTTGTATAGTAGTTCAATACGTTCTGCTACCTTTAATAATAAGATAAAGATTTTATAAAAAATACTGGAATTTATATATATGTAATATCAGAGATGATATCAAAAGCATAAATATGAAATATTTTAAGGGACTACAACATGCTATGTCTTCAGTCGCTATACTTTTTTTTATTGAATGTTGGTGTCACATTTACTTTTGTAGCAAACCCAACCTTTGTTATCTTTTATATTATTCTAAAAACATTCCTTTTCTGATAGAAAATGAATACCGTGACATATTCTTTTTTTTTGCGTGGAGAAATCCTCCCATGGTTACCTCAGTCCTTGGGCTCGTAGGTATATCGTTCAATCTAACGAACCGTAAACCGTAAGTCACCTTCACGACTTGATAACATTATAAAAAGGGCAATTCCTTACACACAAAATTTGTTACTTTTTTATCACCGACGGTACACATACAAAATTGACCTTGAAGTTTTTTTGTTGTTGATACAAACAGTACTTATTCTACGCTTTTACCTTATAAATAATAGTTTTTCTTGGTTTGAAAAATAACTCGATGTTTTATTAAATAAAATAGAAAAAGTTATATTATTTAAGTAAATAACCTTTTAAAAATAACAAACAACTTAGGAAATTGTTTATATCAAATAAACTGTGCATTAAATTATGATAACATATATGTAGTTTAATAATTAATATAATAAAGACTAAAGTATTTTGTGTATTTCTTAAATAGAATGTTATATGACATGTCTCAGTAGAAATACATTTTTCATCCGCTTTGGTCTAGTTGGTTAGAGCTTGCTCTACCAATCAGACGGGTCTACGTTTGATTCCGAGTAAAGCCAATGCCAAATTAAGATTTTAAATTTAAATTTGAGACTTAAGACCTGAATTAACCTTGAGTTGTTACAATCTAACTAAACTATCATCGAATTTTCTCGTATGATCTTTCAATTTAAAAATATTTGAGGCATTAGCATTAGCTGTAATGCCAATTTTTCTTTGAAATTAAAAAAGAGCTAACTTGCTAAATATTTATTTAGACTTTTGATTACTCAACTTTAAAATATTTGGCGCATTATGTGCTGTAATGGCAAATATTTATTTTATTTAAAAAACATAAACTTACTTGCTAATTTATTGTTTAGACTTACAATTATCTCAACTTCTTTAATATTATATGGAAAATACTTTTTATATTGATAATATAATATCGACTGTGGAAAGGAAAAAAAACGTAACCCACACATATAAAATTTTACAGGAGACGCTAAAAATGTGTTTTGATGATTTTGTGACATATGCAAATTATGAATTATGCACAACCTTGAAGTGCACGGATACTCCTAAACTGTTGTTTAATTGACATAACCTAATATTAATTAATGAAATTGTCTCGGAAAAACCTTTATTTCAGTGTTTTTTCTTGGTTTTATTTTCATACAAGGTCATCTTTTTCAAACTTAAAAGCTAAATTTAGATACTTATTCGACATTTTCAGCTTCCATCCTTTTGATAAAATGTGTGTTAAGTTGTATATATTGTGATTATCGAAAAAAGCTGTTTTGGAAAATTGAGGGTTACGTCCTTTTTCCTTTTCACAGTCGATATGTAACGTATCATTGAGAAATAAAAGAATGATAAATGTTTTAATATTTGAGTCTGCATTAACTCTGTAGAACTCTTTTATAATAAGGTCGAAAAAAGAAAAACAAGATATGTTATTTCAGCCTTTTTATGAATGTCTTCCTTTACCCAATAAATTGAGCTAAATGTTATTTATCGTGGGAGCATTAACAAATGTATTTTTCAACCAGTAAAGCAAAAATAAAAAGAATGTATTCAGTCATTAAAATACTATTTTAATCTTGGCACCCAGAAAAAGATTTATAATTCAGATAATTTGATTCGATAAAATTAATTAGACTTGTACTGAGAACGCTTTACACTTAATGAAAATTCTTTTCAAGTAATAACAAATATTTGGTAAAATTTTTAATTTTAACTTACGTGGGTAGATTCCTTTTCATTAAAATTTTCCTGTCTGGCTTTATTTTTTATTAAACGTATTTTAATTGCCTTAATTAAAAGTCAATATTATTAAGTGACTGGTCCTGTTTTAAAGCCAGTCAAATGTAATAACGTGTAATGATAAAGGTAACGTTTTTATAATAGAATAATAATAAAAAATAAATGACGTAAATTTAAAAACTGTTTCTTGTATTCATGGAATAATTTTATGGCACAAGTACTAAGAAAAGATACTTTAGGTAATCTCACGTAAAAAAATATTAGGCAAAAAATACACTGAATTGAAGAGTTATCGAGAAATAATTTGCATGCTTTAAAAGCAAATTAATTTTAATAATTAATAATATGTAACAAGATAAAAATAATATTAAGTAATTTCAAAAATAGCATAGATGATTTTGTGCCACTACATAAGATTCTTGTAATGGTATAAGAAATGGTGATTATATATGGATTAATCTTTGTTCACTTTCAGTCAGTTCGCAAATTTAAGCAAGTTTCTGTGATGTTAACAGTAAAGTTTTGAATGACTATTCAAATTATATATATCTTAAGCTTTCCAATAATGAGAATCATCTTTGTGACGTTATTATGAGTATTAAAGTAAAACATCAAAAATACGACAGTTTTATAAGAACAACTTAAACTTGTACGATTAACATTAATTTAAAATTGAATCTCCATCGTTAACGTTTTTTAACGTGTGTTTATTCTCAGTTTTTACGTAATTGGTATTACTAACAAAACAACAACCAGTATTAAATATATAAAATCTCCCAAAAATAAGCCAATTAAAGTTACCGATAGATAAGGACGGCATCAGTGATGCAATGAATTTAAAGTTAGTTGTGACAGTGTCGAAGAATAAAAGTTTATTCGTTGTTAAAAAGCTCTGCGAAAGCACTTGGAAAGCTGTATAATATACAGTTTGCGTGAAAATGCATGTGACCGTCTCGTGACCACTACAATTTATGACCATCCTGGGCGTGGCTTTGTTGGCATCGTTTGGACTCGTGGTTTATACGAAGCGAAAACTTTGGGATCGAATACTGGCGAGTTCTTTTCGATTGCGAAGTTCGGTCTGACTTTTTAATTTATTTCTGGCAGAATCTTCTCTAAAATTTATCATGAATTGGGAATGTTTGATTACTTTTTCCATTACATAAGAGTGAAGTTTCCCAAGGCGCTTATAACTATTACAAATGGTATAATTTTAATTACTGTTTTTAACGAATTACAAAACACTACAAATCTACAACAAAGAATTAACTTTATCAGACTGACGATATTATTTCATCAAAGAGAAATATAATCATACCTTACAATATTACTATTGAAATAAATAAAGCTAATTGTTTAATAAAAAAGTGTTGTTTGAATAGTCACATCTATTTTATTGAGAGACTTTCTAAATTAAACATGTTTATCTCCAGTAGTAAATATTTCTCGAAGTAAATATAAAATAATTTAAAAACTGTTTTGATGTTCTTTAGGAATTTCTTGAACTGTAGATGTAAAGTTTTCCAGAATGCATTCTGAATGGGTTGGTAGGGGCGTGAAAATTAATTAAAATAATTATTGTTCATAATAATTAAAACGTCTAAAACGGTCCAAGGTGTTTCTGACGCCAAATATAATAAAAACTCGACACGACAACAAAAACATACTAACAATATTGTTTTATATTATAATACATAGCCGCCATTTTAAACTTGACGCTTAATTTCGTTAACATCTGTTCGCTGCCTTCATTTTTCGCCGAACACGGCTTTGCACTTAGCAAAGATTTCTCGTTTTTTAATTATGTTTCATTGAAATTCTTACTGTTGCCTTAACCAAGATAAAGTGTTTGCGTTGTTAAAATTTTGAGAGGCACTGAGAAATAAGTGTTAGTTATTATTCAAACAAAAAAGGAGTGTTATTTTCATTAATTAATTATTAACACTGTATTTGAAAAGAATAAGCCATCCATTGCTTACGAAGTTCACATGAAAATATGTATTCTGACTCAATTTTTGTGAAGTTTTTTTAAAAATTTAATAATATTGTCTCATAACATTAAAAAAAATAGTCATTCACATTTTTATAAACCAGTTCACTTGTGTATTTTTTTACCATGTCCGCTTTCAATGTGAAGCATATGGGCTTCTAATGGAGATTATCTCAACAGTGTTTCTACGAGAAATCCATGTTACTCAGTAGCTCAACCTCTCTCTTTCGAAAGAGAGTAGAAATATAAGGATAGGGCTAAGACAAGACCAGTGATTGGCTTATGGATTTTTGATTTGCCCCTTTTATAGGAGAGGATGGGTGGGAGAGGGAAATTCAAGACATCACATACATCCATGCCTTCGAACAGAAATTCATAAAACGATTGAAAAATGAATGTATAAAACTGTCCTCAACCACAAACCCTGTCACTCGACCACAAAGGCGGCACTTTTGTATATAAAAAATTTCAATACTAAATTTGAATCGTTCAAATTATGTACATTTACACAAGGTTTGTCACTAACTACCCGCGTTCCACCTTTAGACATCTTCAGGCGTTCAAGTGCACTAATGAACTTGAACTGACGTTTGGCAAATAAATCTATCGTGTTTATATAAAAAATAAATGTTTCACTGGGGTTAAGGCCATTGTTGGCAAAATGAATTAACCCATGGAAATGCCTACTTTTTTGAATGGTGAGTATTTTTTAAGAATTATGTCTATTGTTTGCTGGATTTTTTTTTATGATTATGTATACATTTTTTTAAGCCAAGCGACAGTGCCAAATGTAAAACATGTTATCTCTTGTCGTATATCGTAAACGAAGTTGTGCTGTGCATTAGAGAGACAAATAAATCAAAATTAGCTAACGAATATTTGTTTTATTCGTATTATAAATTAAAACATAATTGTTATTATATATTTTATGAAATAGTGCGTAAAATAAAATTATAAAAACAAATACGAAATAAATATTATTAAAATATGATTAACAACATGCTGTTCTTTTATCCCTGATAATTTACTAAATTCCGAAAATAAAAACGCGAAAATGTAAAAAATAAACGTTAGAGTAAAGAAAAATAATAATTCGAGCAAACTATGAAAATTCGTCGCTATATTTCAAATTCGTTCAGTTTTGTACTACGAAGTTTCATTTGAAATACTGTATTGACTTTTTCATACTTTTATTTTATTCGTATTTCCGCGTAAATCGTCCGTTTTCCTAATTTCCAAGTATGACAATTTCACATTTTCCTATTTTTTTTATTAAATTTTCTACCAAACTACATTGTTATTAACGACATTTTGTTATTTTCAGACAGAAAAAGAATTGCATGTTGTAAATAATATTCAGATGTTATGTCTGCATGCGTGGTCGAATGGTCAACGTTGTTGGCGTCGATTACGGATGCCACAAGATCAAATCCCATTACGAATTGATTTTTTAATTAATTCATGAATTTTTGATCGAAAACATGAATGCATATGATGTATTGAATTTCCCCTTCCCAGCCTTTCATCTTATTCTTTAAACGGGGCGTTAGGAGAGCGATAATCTAACCACTAGTTCTGTTCTAGCCCTATCCTTCTATTCCAACTCTCTGTAGAAAAAAAGAGAAGTTGATTGACTGAGTAACAAGCAGTTCGTGTAAAAACACTTAACTCTATTAAGAATGCTTTTGCTTTACATTGGAAGCTGACATGGTAAAAAAATAAATATTTATCAAATATTTTCGTCACTTACGACATTAAAGTTTGATAAAAAAAAATATGTATATTAAAAAAAACATTCGCTCAGAGAAATGACGCGATATGATGCTTATTAACGTCCGTTCATTTATAAATTATAAAAAAGTAAATTACATAATAAGAATATTTTATAAATGAAATCAGTTTGTGTAAGAAAAATGAGTGGCTAGTATAAATGTTTTTTTAGGTGAAAATTATTCTAGTACCTTCGTGGAAAATAAAATCAAAGTCACATTGTAAATTTTCCGGCTGCTACACTTGCTGGAATCGTAAATTTTCCGGGGCGCCGTTAATGTTGGTTTTTACCGAAAACCGATTGTTTTAATTAATGGTCAACATAAATTCAAAACGTTGTCAATAGAGAAAGTATCCGCCATTGCGCTCTAGGGGTGATTATTTTTAGTACTTATCTATATTGAACAAAAGTGTTTGAAGTGCTAATTTAACGGATAAAAAAAAGTAACTATTCCACAGTCAATCTGGAAAAATTGATTTTAAATAATAAATATCGATATAGTTTTTTTGATAAATAATGTGTTGCTCAAACACTGATGAAAAAAAGGCAAATTCTTAAAAAAATTGTCATAATATATCGCCACCCTAAAGCAACAGCGGGATATGTCGAAAATAATAGTTTCGAGATAATTGAACTTGAGGGTTTGTGTTGTACTTTTTAAATAGAAAATTATGGTTTTATTTAGTTTTTTTACAGTTTATAATACAAGATATTGGTAGTTTTTTTGTACACTATTATTTGTATCTAGTTATTTTACTTATTTCGTAAATGCTTTTAAGTTTCAAGGCAATATCAATAATTGTAAATGTAAGATTTTTCTTTTAAAAAGGGCATAATTATCTTAAAATTATTTTTTTCACTTTATATCACATATATGTATATGTTTTTTTTTATATCAAATTTATGGAGCTTTAAGTACCAGAACACGTTAGCGTCAATGTTTTTTGAGTCACCTTCATCGCTAATGTTATCAAAAGTTGTATTCTCTTCTCATGGCTGCAGATGGAAGGGCGTGATCACTACAGAGGTAATAAACCCCTAGTGAAGCCAGTTCACGGAGAATCCATATGTTTTAATTTGCAATCACATTTTATTTACTTCCACTAATATTATATCCGTACATATACACACACATGTGCATACATACATATACAGTCTTTCATGGTGCTCAGTTCGTTTAAAAAAAACAAAAAAATATATATTTATGATAGCGATGACATTTCTTACAGAAATTAAACTCTCGTTTAAAATTTTACCTTGTTCAGTGTTAAATTAAGTTATCAATTTTGATTTAACAATACAAAATAAAAAGTGAATTACTTTGATGATGTATAGTATTATAATTTAAAATATAAATATATTAAATTAAAAAACTTTGCGTTTATGAATACGTATTCACGCACAATTTTTAGTGTATGTTAGTTATATTTAATTACATTACATTGTCGACAAAATAAAAAATGGTATAATGTAAATTCAAACACGAATATTAAACATTTTCTTTGCTCAGTAACATGGTTTGGGCGGACGTTTTTCGTGAGTATCCTAATTAACAGCATTCATTTTTAGAATATTCTAGACATTTTTAAAGAATTTGTTCTTGCTGATTACATAAGTCGTTTATGCACTGGTAATAAGTGTGTGGTCCAATTCAGCGGTGCTGGGTTTGAATATTCGCAAAGGGTATTGGTTCTTTGATAACTATGTGAATTGATTACTACGAGTATAGCTGTCAATTGAGATATTAATAAATGTAACTAATGCTTTATAATTATAAGTGAAATCTAGGATTACAAATCTAGAAGTTTGCAAATGTCACATTTAAAGCGTGAAATATTTTACAGCTTTAGTTAAAATTTATATTACAATTTGCATTCAATTCGACTAGTCAATGAATGAATTAACTTAGTATGTATATAAACTCGTTAACTAGCGTAAGACAGAGAAAAAATGACATTACGGTTTTGGTTGTGTTAGTATACTGACAAGGTCTAGTCAAAGTAGACATCACATGGCTAAGGTTAGGTTTAGTTAGATATGTTGAATAGAAAGAGGGCAAATACGACAACAAGACGTTAAAATTTTTGAGGTTGCTATTATTATTATTATTTATTATTTGGAAAAACAGAAAAAAAATATATTGATCTTACCGGGAATCGAATCAAGACCCACTTGATTGGTAGAGCAAACTCAAACCAACTAGACCACAGTGGGAGACTGTACTTAACAGTTAAACACAACTCCGTGACTGTGAAGTGAAGAAGGTTTGGCAACAGTATGAGTGCAAAGTTTAACTACGTATGGGTAGCAAAATCGTTCATAAACTAGTTACAGTGTACATTTATTCTTTGGGTATAGTATAGTTGGTTACAATGGATAATGTAAACATTAACAAGATAATTTTAAGCTGACATGAGTATACATAAGATTGGAATTCTTTTAATATAAGAGATGACTAATTTACTGCAATTTTTAAACATTTGTTATAAAAATAATAATATGACAATGCTTAAGATTTACAATGTCAAATGGGAAAAAAACTTCTGCATACCATGTCTTATATCTCTATTTTAAATGTTTCTTTTACAAAATACGTCACTTATATTTTAGTTATAAATATTCAAATATGAAATTAAATCAACGAATAGTATAATAAAATCATCCTCTCCGTAAAAACTACAGTCAAATATCCACTGCAATAGTTTCAAACCAAAATTAGATTCAACGGCCCGACAAGTAATATGAAAATGAATACATTTATTTACAGCAATCTATATTCTATGCAATGACGTTTACAAAGAGAAATTTTTGATTATTTTTTAATATGTCACCCATTTTTAAATTTACCATCGATATTTTATTTATTTTATGCAAAAATCCCAAAATTCTTTGGAAGTTATAGAAGATTTATTTTATGCGATTTACTGGAAGAATGGTTTTGTTATTTTATCATCTAACAAAAACTGTCATACAAAAATAAATTGATTAATAATTTTGCAAGAATAGATAGACGGGTATGGTTGTCTCGTTGATATTTTCATTACCTAATCCTCTCAAAAGAGAGAGAACAGTTAGCTACTGCAAGTATTTTCTTAACCTCATTTCTCTGTTATCGCACTCTCTATCTAAAATGAAAAGTCGACTGTCTTCTTTATATGTATAATTTTTTCACTAACTTGCAAACCCTACACTTAAATACCGGACATGGGTAAAAAAAAATACATCATTTGAATCGTCAGAAGTAACCCATCACATTTTTATGGTTTTATACATTTTAGTCACACAAAAGCGCCCAAGAAAATTATATAGATTTTAATTTGATAATTTCGGTAATTCACTGATTGTAGCATACCAGTGGAATAACAATTTTCTGAATTTCATTTCTATATTAAAGAAGAATTCTCACAAAGTAACCGCTGAACATACTCTGAAATACTCTTATTTATATTAACTAAAAATTAAGACTTTGTAATTCATTTTTTTTCTACTGATAAAATGCTGATAAATCTAGATGATCAATATTAGAAGTATACACAATTAAAAAAAAATAAGAAATCATTAAAATATACAATTCATTATTATTGAAATACGATTCCATATTGCGTGCGTTTAGATAAAATTTGAATATTTTCAGTGGTCGTATAGACCCCAAAAATATTTTACATGGGACTCTCTGCGCCTGAAACTTGTAAGGGGTCAGTTTTATAAATAAGCGGTGACTTATTGTTTCGCCTAGACCCCAATAATAATTTTTGAGGGTGAAATAACCTGCCCCACTTTCCGGAAAAGGTGCCTTGTAAATTGTGCATATTTTTGGAAGATTTGGGTTAACTCAGTGTCTCTCAAAGTGCGTAATAATGATAATAAGTATTTATTTAAAGCTTAAAAAAGCATTGAAAAGTTTTATTAAAACAAAAAAAATCAGATTACATATTTGAAAACGTATGATTCTCACGGTTAAATTAAAAATATGTTTAATCAACAATATTTAAACAATTTAAAAAAATCAAAAGTGAAACTAAATTTTGTTTGATGTGTTCCCATTTTTCGTTACTTATGAATTTTTATAAGCTCAGAATAAAATAATTACGACATACTGGATGGATTCCGCCATCCTGAAAGGCCACTGATGACCATCTATAGAATGTACTCGGCGGAGCTAAGGGACACTGGAATGACATGGGAAGAAGTAAAAAGACTGACAGAGGACGGAAAATCTTGGAGGAACCATGTGGTGGTCATATGCTCCGACTAGGGAGCGAATATAAAAAAAACGATATATTAAGATAAAAGGGCGCTAAAAAATGGGTTGTTCACCCCTGGTTTAGATGATTACATATTTCTGTGGCTGAAATGTTCGTGAAGTTCGTCAGTCATTTTTGTTTAGAATGAGTATTTAACCTGACTATTTAAAAGTATTAACTGTGTTTTTAGTGTTGCTAATGTATAGTTTCTTTAAATGTATATTTTGTTTTATTGATTTTATAACTGCTTAAGTATATTTAAATAATTTATCTTTAAATTTACGATCATGATTTTAACATTAAATTGTTTGTGGTTGTCAATAGAGTAAGTATGATTAAGTTAGATTGTATGCAGTAAAATGACGTTAATATCTCATTTTTATCAAAATATGAGTGAAGAACTTTTACCCTTAAGCTACAGATTTTAAAAAAAACTACATTACCAATAATGCCAAGTTGGTGAATACATTTTTGATATTGCTTTACTATGAAAATAATAAACACAGTTGAAGAATCAGTCCATAAAATCATTAAACACCCTGAGGCTAGTTATCTCTCTCTCCGGATCCAGCGGGTTAAGTGAATATCCCAAACAGATAATAATGGTCGAATGGATGCAGTAGCTGTTTACCGAACAGAGTGTTCATGCGTAAATTTTCTAAACAAAACTTCGACCAACGGCAACCGCTCTGTCGTCCAGCTTTCAAAAGCTTAACAAACGGTAAATGGATACTTGTTGGTGAATTTGATAAAATAACAAATTGCAGTTCGGTAAATGTGTCTTTCATTTTTAGGAATTGATGTTTCATTTCAGTCATTTAAAAAAATAGCAATTGATTTCTTCCTACAGTCCTTACGGTTTTTTTCCAAATCAGATTAGATTGTCTAATTTAAATAAAATTATTTCGTATTTACAAAAAAAGTTTATTTTCTATTAACGAATCGGTGGAAAGAATATTATTATAAAGAGCGACATCTTATTTTTTTTATTCATATTTGCTTCCAATCCATGTATATGGCTTCCCAATCAAGGTTTCTCTACGAGAACTGTTTGTTTATCTTCTCATTGTTTTCTGTGCATATAATATATCAAGCATAAGGTTGGAACAGGACTAGTGGTTAGCTAAAAACTGTCGTTACGCCATTTTGGGATTGAAAGTCCAGGACAGAATTATATCGTAGTGTTTTAAATCATGCCCAATGTTAAATATATTACTTCCTTATGAGGAGTATCACAAAAGAAGTCGTCTTGTGATGATTTTTACTACACTTACATATTATATTTTTTACAATTGTGCTATAGCTGATCTTAAGTAGTTAACGAATGAGAACTGTTTTAATGAATTTAAAGTTCAATAAGTTTTATTTTTAGTTTATAAATCTCAAAAATAAATGTCATATCCCTTTACTATATTTTATCTAAGAGTTTTGAGAAACATGTTTTTAATTTAGTGAAATAATATTAAAATTAGAAAATGCGTGAAATTCAATTTATGTCATTATGTTATTGAAATAAATGAATTGTGAAGAATACCAGGACCGGTATAGTGATTTTGTTGTGTATTATTATGGTTCATTGAAAGCTCTTACATAACGCAGGTAATGTGATGATATAAATACCGCATAAGCTATACTATCGTATCTACTTATAATAATAGAAAAGCTTCGTACCGTATTCAATTATAATAATGAATGTAATCCTCATAGCTGCCGCAACACTGAGAATAGCTCTTAGCATACAAAGCCGATATCTGAGAGTACTTTTAAAAGAAAGTATGTTATTTTTCTTTCTCTACGTTAGAAGGTAGATTCTGGTACGACCTTTTGAAATTCATTTCGGGTCGACGATTTCCCTTCTTCATATTCAATAAACGTACAGAAAAGAAAACGAGGTTTGCTTTCCTAATTATGAAGCTATGCTAAGCATAAAAACCTTCCAATGGATACAGGGAAGCCGTACTTAACGTAGATACGTAAATTTGTATTACATTTTTATTAGAGATTGTAATTTGAAAGTTTAAAGTGGTCTGTGTACTTCCGACTGGAGCATGTTAAGTTCTTTTTTGAAAGAGCGTTACGTAGAATGATTTTACGAGGAGCGATTTTCAGCCGCTCCTTTTCAATATTTTAATTAATACAGCCTTAACTAAATATTGTTAATTTTCAATTCCGGGCGGTAGCAAGTGAGGCATTCAATCTGAGATTTTGGGATTCACAATTTTCGGGATCTGATCTTTCGGAATCCTGGGATTGATCACTGAGAAAAAAATGAGAAATTAACAACTTTTAAAAACACCTTTCTTTTTTTAGCTCGATGACTTTAAAAAGTTGGGAATTGACAGATTTTACAATTACTGAAAAATGTGAGTTTTTTTTACAGTAAAAAGAATCTTCACATAATAAAATGCTTTGATAATTTAATATTATCAGTATCGGTTTTGCTCATGACTAGCATTATCAACTGATGCTCATTATGAGCGAAACCAGTCCTGTTCTTATTAAATAAAAGTGGAATTAATACAAATCAGTATTTTTTTTTTAATTAATGCTTTTCCACTAAGTCAGCGATTTCCAACCTGGGAAGCGTGGACTATTGCAAAAGGAGGCGCGAACAGTACAAAATATTTATTTACCCTTTAAAACGTGTCTTTATTAATATATGAAATAAAGTATGGGGAGGCGTGAAGATATTTTTTTCTTCAAAGGGAGACTTAGTAGGATAAAGGAAAAGGTAGGAAAAGTATTATTGGCAGTGAATACCCTTAAAGTGAGCAACGATAGGCTCGTTTAAAATTATACTATAAAAATATTTATGTAATACTCTTGCAGTTTCCAAAAACTTTAAGTGCATAAGTATTTAAGCACGCATACTTAATTAAGAGCAATTCCGTGTTTCAATTTGAACGCTAGAGCAAATTCAAAATTTCCTAATTCCTAATTGCAGGTAAATATGTACATTGAAATAAAGAATATACCAAAAAGGTTGGCTTGATTATTATTTCATTAAATTTAAAATAAAATAATTTAGTTCCACATGAATTGTGAAACGTATTTAATTAAAAGCTATTAATTCGTCACAACCAGATATTGTATATAAAAACCATGCAAAAATATTAACTGTTAGTGTTTTTCAATAAAGTAGTATGTTAATATATAGCAAAACAGTTGTATTGAGTATTTTACTCATAACGATTGTTTTATTTGGTTTTTACGGTAAGTATAATTTAAATGCAACGTTTGTGGCTTTGTCCATGTTGTTAAATATAATATAATACTAATCAAGAGTGCGCTAGAGAGAGATTATTTTGAAACATACTGTATAAATTAATACAAGCTCGCCAAGAAGCTTGTTTTAAAGCATATGTATTTAATTTAAAATTAATTTAGTTCGAATAGCTAGTGTAAATTATTGATTTGTTGTTGATTATCTCACCACCTTTATGTGTATGCAACCACAGTTTAACGAACGCCTTCCATAACAAAATAACGATCAAGAAAAGAAAGAAATTCACTCCTCATATTTTTAGCCCGATATATAGCTGCGCAGAATATATCTTTATACATGCATTGTTTTGTTAAAAAAAAAATAAGATGGTGGAAGAGTTTAATCTACTCAGAAATATATAATTGGGTCAATTAGAGGTGAAATGTTTCTAGTTTAATTCATTTAGGCATTTTAGTTGTGAGTAAGAAAAAATAGCGAAATAAGATGTGAAGTAAGACCATTTATAAGCGAAGTGAGAAATATTAAACAAAAACGGTCAATTGGGGTAAATTTGTGACGGGACCATAATATTAAGACGATAGATCGAGGAAGTCGGTAAATCGGAGATCGATTAATGCGGGATTAATTAACATTGTTCTAATGGATGTTTTTGCCGGGACTAAGAAAAATAAACGATCGATGTGGGAAAACGAATAATGCGAGAACGGTACATCGGTGTTTCATTGTATTTTGTTTTAAATTATACTTTTTACTAAAAATAAATCAATTTCGTCAAACAGAAATGTGCACACCATCATTAGTATTATTGAATTTATTATTGATATAGCTTCACCGGTTTTTAATGGGGTATTTATTCACCCGGAAGTTGTTAGCAATCCGATATGAATGCCATAAATTAAACGTATTTCAAATAAATAAATGTTAACCACTTAAAAATATAACAGAATCAATAAATAAAAAGATTCAGTTGAAAAAATATACGAAACAAATTAATATGTGTTCATTATTTATGAATTATTTTCATGTCAGTGGCTTCGAGTATTTTTATTATTGTGTTTTTTTTACGTTGATTGCACAATATACAAAATTTCCCTCTAATAAAGTGTTTTGAAATCGACGGAGGCTGTACATATAATATAAAAATATACATTTGAGCTTAATTATTAATACCGGATATGGCGCCCAATTTGGTTTTACAATCATGAAACACATTTGTATATGAAAAAAGAACATAATGATTTAAAAGTACCGGAATTTACTTTCATTTTTTCGGGTGGATTAATAAATTTTGGTATTCAGTACAGAAAAAGTATTCACAATATATATATATATATATATATATAGACCCGTGATAGGCAGAAAATCATAACCGATAATTTATAAATATTAGAGAAGTTTTTTTTTTTAATTAAATTCGAAAAAGAAATTCTTTTAGTGTGGTCAGTAAATATGGTCAATGCTTACTTTCAGTTATTTAGATTCGAGATCAGCGTTTCTCAACCTGGGTTTACGTGGAACAAACAATAGCAAGTAAAAACACTAAAATGGACAGGCTCTAAAAGGGATCAGGCGAATGAGATATTTTTTTTGCCACAGACGCCTTAGGTGATTTTGAACAATTATTGGTTTAAAACGAAATTGGCCGAATTACGTCTCATAAATTCTTTTGCCGATTATGGGTCGATAATTTAAATATTTTTCATTAATTCGTTTTTTTTTTATAATCGTTGATTAAAATGAACAATGAATATTTATCATCGAAGCACTAAAATAATTTAATATTCTGATATACATAGTTATTTTTTTATTGTAAAAATATATCTGTTTTAAATATACAATATATATCGAAGTAACCCACAAATAACAAATTTTACAGAAGACACAAAAAACGTTTTTTGATGATGTTGGAAAACCTTGAAGTGCACGGTGACTGATAAACTGTTTTTTTTTTATCGATTAGGCTAATATTAATTTAATAAATTATTTGAGAAAAACCTTTTTTTAAGTCCCTTTTCCTGGTTTAAATTTTCCCAGGCCTTCCTATTTTAGAACATAAAAGGTAAATTTAGATACAAATTTCAGTTTACATCCTTTTGATTGAACATGTATCAAGTTTTCGATAATCACATGTAAAAATCAATAATATTTTATTAATTGTAACTATTGATATCTTTTTTATCCATGTCCGCTCCCAATGTGGAGCATATAGCTTTCTATTGGAAGTATTTCAACAGAAGTTTTCTTTTTTTATGAGAACTGTTTGTTAAGGATAAGACTAGGACAGGACTAGTGGTTACATAATCGCTCTCGCTACGCCCGGTAGTTCAAGTATCGGAAATGGTTTGAGGGACATCACAAAAACCCAAGCCTTTGAACAGAAATCGATAAATTGATCAAAAAAATGCTTGAGGTCTGGCACGGAAGCCCGCAACGCTAATCGCTGCGCCATAGGACCTGAAAATATTGTTGTTCACATTATGTAAAAGTGGGTTATTTGGATATGTCTCACTAATGAACTGGATGATCAATACTATACAAATTATTTGAGGTACGCAATCCAAAGTTTTAAAATAAAATGAAGACAAACTACGGTCAGTGAGTCATAAAATTTGATACAAGTAAATATGAACGACTTATGAGACCATATTAAAATTCATTTATTTTTGAGCGAAGCCGGACCTAACTGTATTATATAATCGAACAAAAGCTTTTCATAAAGGCCGAAAATATCTAACAAGGGGATTTTCTTTTTCACTAGCAGTCTATGTATTATATTGTTATTGTGTTAAATTATTTTTCATCACCTTATGATTCCAGGTATAACAGGGCTTAGGAACCCAGCTCTATATTTCATTAATTATTTTAGTATGTATTTAGCTAATATCAGTGCTTTTTTTAAAAAAAAAACAAAAAGTGCCGGAAATAAATTCTTGTCAAGCTTTTTCTAATTCGTGTATTTTCTCAATGTGAAAGACATGGCTTCCTAATTGAGGTATCTTAACAGAGTTTTTTTTACGAGGACAGCTTGTTAGTCATTTGCTTAATCTCCCTTTTTTATAGAGTGTAGTTAGAAAGATAGGGTTGGTATAGGACTAGCTCTAGTAATCGCTCTAGCTCTGCCATGTCTATTTTAGGATTGGGAGAGTGGAAGGGATAAATTTCACAAATACCAACGCCTTTGTACAGAAATCGATATTGTAGATCTAATCTTAGTTGTGATAATTCTTTTTAAACTGTTATTACTTTTTCGGGAGATCATGATTTAAAAAAAAATAATCAAAAGTTTTAAAAATAAAACAAAAATATTTTTTTGACTTGGAACATTAAAAGTGTGAAAATGTTACATGGGACAAAAAGCACGTCCCAATATTATTGATATCATATTAAAGTAATATTTAACCAATGATTGTTTACAAAAAATCATTTCATTTAAAAACATCGTAGGCAATATTAAATACAATCAAACTGGTTTTAAAACCCTGCCTGTTTAAAAATGTAAGCGCATTATTACAAGAAAAAATGATCAAACAATATTTTTAGATTTAATGAACCGCGAAAATCCATTTCGTTAAATCACTCCATAGATTCTACACAAATAAATACCCTCAGAAAAAGAAAACCGTAATATCCTTCGACATGAAAAAGAAGTACAGTCGTTAAAATGCTTCTTCTGAATATTTAAAATTCTAATCATTTAAGTGAAAAAATTTACCTCAAAATATAATAACATCAAGCAGGGGTATATTTTTATGCAGTTTTATTTTTAAATACCAATATTATAAAATATTTTGATTGTTTTTCAAAAACTAGGTAACAACCGAAAAATCTTTTTTAACTGTTTTAATGACGTGGGATATACAATGATTAAAGAAATAAAGCAATAGTATTTTAGATGGATTCGACGGTCACTTTATTGAAGTTTATTTCCTTTATCTTATTAAATCTAATTCAAAATATCTTTCATTATTCATTGAAGATTAAAAAGAATCATTTTCTTAAAGCTGTGTCTATCGCATGACCTGTTAAGCTTTTAATGTAGAACAGCTGTCTGTAAACTAACAAGTTAATAAACTTTTATTTTACAATAAAAGTACACGTGCTATGTCTAAAAAAGCATATTTTTTACTAGTTAATTATAAAAAAAATTAAAAACATTTCAATAAAAATAAATTCTAGTTAAAATTAAAAGGTTAACAAAGAACAGCTAAGAGTATTTTGAGATAAATAAAATCATTAATCAAAATAAAAGATTAGTGAATAACATTTAACAGAAAACTGAAGGCTCAACATTCCTTTGGGATTTACCGTAATTAAGTAATTAGTCTATAAAAAGCACTATCAATTTTTGTATCTTACTGATTTCCTTAGTCCATTAGGAAAGAAAAAAACACTGACCTTTTTTTGTTATTTGTAAATAAAGAACTGAAACTATTTTTAATTAATTCATTTTAGGCAAAACACGTGTCACAATTTTTTAAGCAAGTATCGTAACAAAGCTATGAAATATATTAGCCAATATTTTTTTACACTAATACGCATATGAAATCATATTTAGTCAGAATTTCATCCTGAGTACTGTTAACCACTAGTTCTGCTTTAGACTTAACTTTCTATCTCTACTTTTCTCTTTGGAAAAAAGAGGTTAAGTGACTGAGTAATAAACAGTTCTTGTAGAAAAACTTCTGTTGAGATACCTCCATTAGGAAGCCACATGCTTCACATTAAGAGCGGACATGGAGTAAAAAAAATACAAATATACACAAGTACATAAATATATAATGAACTTCAAAGTATCATTTACACTTTACAGTAATCTATCGTTGAAAAAATGTTTGTATTAGAATTTAAAATATTTAATTGTTTCTCTACAATGTGAAACATATAACTCCGTGTATACAATTTCACCAGTAATCATAATTATGTAAAAGGTAAAAAGCTGTGCATTTGAAAACAAGTCTTAAATTGATTGAAAAAATGAATACTGCTACCATAACCAAACAAGAAAAAAATTCTTTCTTAATATGATCAATACATTGATTTTTTGAGTATTAATTTTATTTAACTTTATTAAATTAACTTATTGGTTTATCAGAGTAACTGAAATGTTACTTTAATAAAATGCGCCCTCTTTCAGAGGATGATAAAAGCGTAGAGTGAGATGAACGGGGGTGACTACCCAAAAATACGTTCCACGTTATTTTGTTTGCTTCCAAATGAAAAAATAATAATCCAATTTCAATAATTGACGGTTAACGAACCGTTAATAACGACCGGTGCTCCGTTTACACAGGGAGAATGGAATACGCTTAATCCATTGGTTGACAACCCCAAAAATAATCATACAATAACAAAACACACGTATTACATAGAAGATAAATAAACCAAAAATGTATTCTATGTTTTTGCAGCTGAAGCGCGGCATATGTTTGTACGTAATTTAGTTTTTTTTTATTACGTAGAGATAAACGCTTCGGAAGATAGAAGTTTTTTTTTCTTTATATAACGGGTTTCATTGAAAATAAACTGTTGAATTATGTCTCAATTTTTTATTTCTCACGATCGACCAAAGGGAATTGTCATTTAAATATACATTTTTAAAATAACAATTCATTTTTTTTAGTACAAAAAACGCTAGAATCGATATTAATATTGGTATAGATAAACAATTAATACATTGAGGTTCTCTTTTCAATATTTGTTCAAAACACTTTTATCTGTAATATGACACCATTTTTGGGATTTTAATGAAATTCTAGCTCTCCAGATGAGTGAATAATGTTTCGTCTTTAGTCCTACTCGATTGGAAGATCACAGATTCAAACCTAAAAATATGAGCCATAGATTTTTCAATTGATCTAATGCATTTATGTCTGTGATATTTTGATTTCTTCCCCTCCCCCATTTACATATCTGATCCAGAAGAAAAAAGTGGGACCTTTTTCAAAAAATTAAGAGATTTATTACTTAAAACTGTTGTAAACGAAAAACAAAATTTCTATTCATAACTCTCCCACAGAGAAAAAAAAGACGTCTTATTTTATATAAAACTCCGATTCCGATATTAATAAATAGGCCAACAATAATTTCGACTTCGGTATTAAATATATACAAAGTTTAATAAAACTTTAATAAGTCCCTCTAGTTTTTTGTTCTTTTTAAGTTACCGGTATCCAAACCTGTTTGTATACTAAATCAATTTCAAGTGGGAATTCATCATTTTTCAATACTTGTGAAAATATTTTAGATGTAAAAAGAGTATATAGTTTTATAGGTGTCAGGATTCTAAATATAATTGTGTAGAAAGATTAGAAATATCTTCGAACTTCAAGAGCGTGAAACAATAGTTATCCTGATAAAAAAATATATGTCCCTTTTCTAAGACAGATGTTATCAGCTAAAGTGTAAAGAATTTGAAAATGTACGCATATAATACTCTTTTATTTTTTTTATGAAATTATCGCATTGTTATTTGACACATCAGTAAGTGATTTTCAAATGCAAACTTCACATTCCAAGTTAAATATGTTCAGACTCTTCTGTATGTATATTGTTACTGTATTCTTGCATTGTATCTTGACTAAAACATCCAATCCCATACATCCATCCCATCCAGACTCATTTTTTGATCCCGAGATTTTGGAATTAACAATGATTTCTGGATCAAGACTTTCAGAATCCTGGGATCACTGAGAAAAAATGAGAAACTGAGAGATTTCAAAATAGTTCCTCGAAGATTCGACTTGGAAGAAAAAATTGGGAATTGACACGGATTCTACAATTATTGAAAAATATCAAAGCTTTTTGATTCCAGGATAAGAGACCTTAATCTTGACCCATCAGTAACCGAAGTCCAAATGCATACTTCACATTTCAAACTAAAGGTGTATATCATTCTGTATGTTAATTTTTGATGGTATTATTGCAATGTTACTTGACTTTTCAGTCAGTGAAATTTAAATTCACATTTATAATTCCAAGTCAAATATCAAAGCTTCTGAGATAATATAATATTTAAATATAATTGTTTCAAATCGACAAATTGAATAATAATATTCTACAAAGCCGTGTCAATTGGTTGTCAATCGCTGCAGAAGCGCGCTTTAACCGTTAAACTGGAAAACGATGGCGGACATGTTAACGAATCCGCTACAACGGCACCCCTTACGCACGAAGCGGCCGTTAGAGACTTTTCCGTTTACCAATGAATGCGCGTTATTTTAACTGAAAAAACACAACCGCTAACAAGAGATTTAAACGGCATATTAAAAAGTTGTGTAAACTTTCATGTTAACGTATTTCCGAGAAAGCTCTCAACTGTATGCATACTCAAATGAAAATGATTGGAATCTTTGAGGTATTGTACGGTTTAAATATTTCATATGATTCTCATTAGCAATTGGTGTTTCAAATATAAAGGAAACATGCGGGACAAATACTTCTGGGTTTAAATATTTACATATTGCTATTACAGTGAAAAAGTTTTTTAAAAAATAAGTTATTTTGGTGTCAATTATTTTCTGATTCTGTGAAAAAAATACTACTATTTGAGATCAAGTTAAATTTTCTCTAAAGCTATTTTGTATTGCAACTGGATTAGGATTAACAAAATACTGAGTGTAGCTTATTGTAAGTAAAACTATTAAATACAAATATATATCAGCAAGATGTAAATTATAGAACGGTTTTCTTTGTTCCGATATACAATAGTAATAATAGCCTTGCAATATTAAAGATTGTATTTGTTTGGAAAATAGTTCATATAAATTGTTATTTCTGCAAAAATGATGTTCTGGTATGTCGCCAATGATGTTCAATGAAGACAATTAATACTCTTCAACAATATTGCTTAGTATATCAAAATTTTCTTTTATGGATTTATGTTAGTTTGAAAAAAACTTTTCGATATTTTAAATTACAATTGTGTTTTAAAAAAAAAATTACAGCTGTAATATTTGCTTTAAATGGTTTGAAAAAGTTAATTCGAATAAATAATTCAAATCAAAATTATTGTATTAAAGCAGAAAATATACTTTGGTAAAATATATTACTTAGGTCGTCAGTGACAAAACATGTGGGAATGTACAACATTTTAACGATTCAAATTTAATACTGGAATTCTACCAAGCACCTTAAGTCGAAATTATAAATATACTACCTAATACAACGGTTCATATAGACAATTTTGCATATTGTGACTGTTTTCGTTTAACCCTTTTCATTCCAAGTTTGTTGGTAATAATTTATAGTGACGGTTGAAAATATTTCGGTGTTGAAATTTAAATGGAAATTTTTTGGTTTTGTTATATTATTTCACTACTTTCTGTGTAGTGAAAAATTCGATTCAAAGATGAAATTAAAATGAGTTGACACCAAATACTTATCACTTTATAGGGTTTATTTATATTCGTTCCGCTATAAATGCAAAATGTCATTCTAGTCGGGCTTGGTGACAATTTTATTGTATAAGACACTACCGCCGCCGCCACGGAAATCTGTTTGCCCGGATCGAAAAAAGCTTTCAGCCCATCCCGCCGGGTCGACAAGGGTGTAAGTAGGTTCTATCACTTCGAGGGGGAACTATTTTAACCCTGTAGCAATTCAATCCTGCTGTAAAACCGCTATTTAGACTCGCTCAATACATAAAAGGGATAAAGTTAGCCCTTGAACTAGATACTTACTCCTAAATAACACGAATTTATCCAAAAAGGATAGATATTACCTTTACGAAAATTCATGACACTTCTTTCAAGTTGAAATTTGATTGAAGGTTTATTTTAAATATGTCTTTGTTGGTTTTATACAGTTAACCACGTGACCTTTTTAGTGTTTAAATATTTGTATTTCTGTATTTGTATACAGTTCGTATTTCTAATGATTTAGTAGTTTCTAGTGAAGAAAATTCTTTTTCTATTATCGTGTAAATGTTTTTTATAAAAAAATTGATCAATCGAATTTTCTATTTCTATTATTTTTTATAAAGCTCCATTATATTAGTATAGCTTTACCTTAACTAACTAGGTATCTGGTAGACAAATATATCGTAGAGTTTAAATGTTACAGTAGTTATAAAGAAAACAAAGCTAGTGTTAGCATACGTAAAAGTGACAGAACTCTTAGAAGCTTTAAAGAGAAGGCAAGTCACTTATACTCGATTTCCATTTTAAATTTTTATTATCTGACTATTTACAGCCAGTATTTGTAGAGTTTTTTTTATTAATTGTTTTCCACAGAAAATAATTCGTCTGCAAAATACTGAGATTCGTTTATGTTTTATAAGTACAACATAATAAAAAGATCAACCCACTCAACTAAAAAAATAAATGAGACTCCCCTTCGTAGAATTTATATAGGTTTAATCAAGAAAAATAAAGATAGAAAAATAAGTGAAAAGTATTATATTTTTTTTTAAAAATACAACCGCCTGATTGCATATTTTAATAATTTCAATTAAAGTCTAAAACATAATATAGTTTTGTTAACCACCAAGTAATTATCTATCTAATAAGTCTTAAACATTCAAAATAGTTTTAACACTACATAAAAAATGTGATAAATAAATAAGAAACAATTTTTAATTATCATTGATTTACAGATATATTAGTAAAATTTTCTACGTCAGTAACACCATTCGACATAACCAATTTGTACGTGAAAAATGTATCTTCAATCCAAATCGTGAATTTACGAACAATCAATGCCTTTTTTGTGTTTGTACAGTGTGAAGCTAGTGCTCTGATCAAAATCCATATTAAATGAGTATTGTAAGATTAAAAGTCATTCGTTTAATATACAGCAGCTTCTGAAAATATCTGAGACACATAAAATATTCCTGTCAGCAACCCTGCAGGGTTAATAGACTTCTTTCAACCGGGTTGGGTTCTTACGATTTTATTTATTCATGATACTTCACTCAAGACTAAGGTAGATAGAGGGGACTGTCTTTCCCTTTTTTCCTTTCTTCCGATAAGGGTGGTGGATCTAAACTCAAGGCTTAGGGTGTCGATTTTTCAATGTATCGACTTTAAAAAAAATCTTGGTATCAATTCTGAGATTCCGATAGTTATTATTTCACAGTTTTCAACCGACTATTAGTGTGTTACATTGCTAGAGCTGAGGATCACAGAGGCATATCTACAAACATAGAGTTGTTATATCATCGATAGATTCAGCGGTAACTTTTTAAAAGATAATTTTTAATATTAAATTAAATTTGATAATTTTGTTATTCCACTATTTGTTTTTTTTTTTTAGTTAATTTTAGTATTCATTAAGACTGGGTTTACTCTGGTAATAATTGTTTTTAAGTGACGAAACTTGCACTTAAAACATAAAATACAGCAAAATGGAATAATAAAGATATTCAAATATTTTAAATCATGTTCGCTCCCAAAGTGGAGCATAAAAATTCCTTATAAAGTTTATCTCAATAGAAGATTTTTTGTAAAAACTGCTTGTAATTCAGCTGCTTAGGCTCTCTTTTTTGAAGAGAGAAGAAATAGAAGAATATGACTAAGTCAGGATTATTGCTTAGCTAATCACTCTCGCTACGCTTAGTGTTTAGAGCTCGAATATATGATAGAGAATTACAGAGATTACAAACATCCATGCATTGAAACAGCAATCTTTTAAAAATTTTATTTACTGTTTTTACAGTGACATAATTAGTGATAATAAGGAAACATAAACCCATAATTAAGTTGATAGCTTATAGCGTAGACTGTAGAGATTGGAAGAACGCTATATTGATACTAAGTTATTAAAGGGGACTGAGCACCTTTTAAAAAAAATGTTAGGTTAGGTTCATTCAATCCTATTTTGTTAATCGAGCGAAATCAGCAAAGCAAACATTTGTATATAAAATATATATTAATTCAGTATATAAAATATGTATTTATAAAATAATATATTTGTGAAAACTATAATTTGGGGGGTAATAGAGAGAATCTCTATACGGCGTACTTCCGCAAACACTATAGGGGGGTTTACTGTATTCAAAATTTCAAAATAAACTTATAAAATGGTTGAAAGGCGATGGAGATCATTTATCATTCAACATCCCAAATGAAGTTGTTAATAAGCAGGAAAGGCTTAAGTACAGTAGCGATAAAATATTTTGGTTTGATACCAATTGATATTTCTTTTGACAACTTGAAGTCAATTTCGAATTTAACATTACAGACAACTAATAGAGCACAGAGTTAACAGGATTAAAATAATTATTATTCAAATACTCGCGCAGCAGTTTTAGCAGGCTGTAATCAAATCAACTAGGCCTACAATCATTTTGATTGCGCTATAAACGGGGTTAATTAACGCGCAACTTAGCGAGGCATCATTATGGTTTGCTTGCGGAGATAATAATTAAGGGTTGCAGTTTTCCATCAACTATGTAAATCATTCGGTGATTGTTGCTTAGGCTTAGATGAAAGAGAGTAATCAATATCAAAATTGAGTGCTTAAAAAAAATATTTTATCAATGTTTTTGCATTGTGTAGTGGTCTCCAAAATACTCACGTTATTGAAGGAAAGTTTTCATCAAGGAAAAATATTTTTCAAAAATATGACGAGAAATGAAAAAGATACAAGAGTACTGGGTAAATAATGGTTGTCTCGTCCACTAATGAAAAATAATTGAATTAGTGATAAATATTTCGAACATGTTCTGCTAGAGATTTTAGTAAAGAAACTACTAAATAATAACAAGATAAAAAAAAAACATTCAAAAAGTGACTTGTCACAAACTTTGAAAAATGGCGTTTTATATTAGTTCTGATAGTCCATAATACAATCTATAAATATAAATAACTATACGTGTTTAAAAAGGGTTTTTTCCTATAAAAATAAAATCATAAAGTTGACACACTAGAAGCAAACCGTGATTTCTCAACTAATACTCAAATTATCATTTCCCAAGCTCTGTATTTGTGTGACAAATCACTTTTTGAATGTTTGCTTTTCACTATTATAAACAATAATACATTAAAAATCACTTAAGTAACTAACAAATTAAAATAACAGTAATTAATCATATTATTCATAATTAATCATTAAGCACAGCCGTTGTGGGATGAGACAACTTTTTGGCAATATTATATCGGTGCATGGTGTTAATAGAATAATAAGTCAAGATTCATATATCATTATTTATTTTATTTATAGTTTTGTACAAAATCTAAAGTCGTTTAAATATTTACTATGGAAAATGTTGGAAAAGTGTTTGGTATTGCGATGTATTCAATTATTAGTCGGATGAAATCAGAATATAAGCCACATTTCGTGCTATATGCGAACACGTGTTATATCGAGTTGTCAGTATACTCAACCCGGAACTGTGGCTGACTGTTCAACGTAGTTATCTTTGGTTGTGGTGTTAATTAGCTTTCTGTGCGGCAGATTATAATATGTACTATAAACAAAACAAAAAAAAACATCACGTTGTGATTGAAATGTTGAACACATTTGATATTTAGTTGAAAAATATTTTAATGCCATATTTAATAAACAATATTATAAAGATTTTAAAGGCAAAGACTAATTACTTATATAATTAACCTTTACTTTGCTTTTAAATTTGTTTTATGCCTTATACAGTGACATTTGAGTTGAGTTTGTTACAATTGTTTTTTGTTGACGTCTTGCTGCGTGTAGTAACTTTATTTCTGACACGTGTTTATTTTGCTTCTTATTACACTTTTGATATCGCAGAATAAAGTAAGTTTGCCAAAAGTCTAATCACAAAACGCTTAAAGATTCTACAAACTCTCATTGTTTCCAAAGAAAATCTCTTGACATAGACGAATGGTTGGCTTAATTATTTAAGCCAATACGTTCCAGTGATTTTCGTAGAAGCACACTTGCGCATAAAAAGGATATTTTATTTATGAAAGTGTGTAAATACCTTTGTTGAAAGTTAAAGATTTCCATTTGACGTTTGACTTTATTTTTATCATTTCAAATAACTTCAAGAAACGATTTTTATTCGAAAGTTTCAATTTGATGAGGGAAATTTTGATACCCTAATTCCATCAATTAAAAACCAGAAACTTAACAGCTTAATTTGTCATTTCATTTTTGATACCAAATCGTTTCTGTCATAATAATCAAATTGTAACCATTCATTTTATTTTGAAAGAGAATACGAAAATAATTCAGTGGATTTTCGGTTATAATATTAATCCTAAACAGTAATCTGGCAGACCAAACAAATAGCTCATTAAAATGTTGACGTTTGATAATAATCAAACCAATAGGTAATAATTATATTTGTTGATAATATTTACAAATGTGAACGTGGTTTTAAAACCTAATTGAAATAATTAATACCTACGAAACTTAGGCATCCAATAATATTTTATCATAAAATGAACTTTATGGTCAGTGATGATACAGCATTTCAAAAAATGGCTTATTTTGCAACATGCATCATTACTGGTACTACAAAAAGTACAAACATTTTTTCTAACTGAAATCTATTTAAAGTAGATTTTTTATACGCAATGGTAAAATATAAACCATTCTTCTAATTTTTCTAGTGGATGTTGCGGTGGCGGGAGGTTCTTGGTTCTAATCTGAAATCAAAGGAAAAAAGGACGAGTTTTCGGAAAACTTGATTTAAAGGCAATATTTAAATTCATTTGTATTTGTCAAAAAAATGTTTTTCACGGGAAAAAAATACAACTGCATTATTTATTGCATGTTTATTGATTATTCGTGGTAAACTAACTGTCAAAATAGTTTCGACTAAGCAAAATGTTGTTACTTATGTACTTTTGAAACCATACATTTTTATAAAAAATCATGCATTTAAGGGTTAGATCTGCTTTTATTATTTTAAATTCTATATGATAAAAACAATACAACTTTTTATTTTACTTTACAATGACGTTCGGAAGAAATAAATATTTATAAATTTACACCGTTGCCTTTTATGCACCCAATAGAAAGTCAAAAAAGCAGTCGGTTTGGCACATTTTTCGTTTTAAAGTATTCAACTCATTGTGGAATTGTCTTTGCTCAATGAAAGGACGTTCAAACCTTTAACTTAGCATGAAAATAATTTAAAAAGTTAATTAAAGTCACAACATCTAGTATTAATTAGTATTCAGTTTGATAGAGCGACGTTTCTGCCAATGTACTTTTGCGTCAATTTTTGCAAGTGGGTTAAACAAACCCGAATGAATACAGTTTCTTCACAAAGTTATACATACTTTGTGGACATGGAAAGGATATATAAAATGTTTCAGAAATTATATTAAAACTTTTTTTCAGCTAGCTCGTTTTTTCATATTATTCTATAGAAAATAAAGCAAGGAATAAACAATCACTGATAATATTAAAAATAAAGCCAATGTAAAGATCATGATCGGTATCAATCATCCCAAGCGTTTTTGTTTCAAATTACAAAAAGTAGTTTAAACATTTTACAACAGTGGTTTCTAAGCTTTATGTTACTACGTCTCTCTTTGAAGAAAAAAATGTCTTCCCGCCTGCCCATCCTTTATTTCTTATAGTAATAAAGACACGTTTTAAAAGGTAAATAAATATTTTGGACACTTTCGTACCTCCCAAAATGGTAATCGCTGCCTTACAATACACAAAAGGTAAAGAAATAAAATATTTTTCATATCGTTTAACTAGCTCAAGAAAATATTAGAAAATATACTGGAAAGTTTTCGACAACATAGTAAAATGAAAACAAAATATTTTTGAACCTAAAAGTAAAAAATATTTTTTATCCTTAGTATAAAAAATACATATTTAGTTTCCATTGTTAGGACGACACCACATATTTTAAATTTAGTAACTTGACAGAACGTGTCACAAATTCTATACTTCGTGAATTTTCTTAAACTTGTCTTCAGTAATTTGACATTGATTTCCGATTCCAGTTCCAAAAATCAGTTTTTAAAAAAACCATACCAAACAGTTTTTGGATTGTCTATGATTATAAATAGCATATATATAGACACAGCTATTTGCGATGACACGTTATTTGTTAAAGAACAAACCAAATAGCTGGTAAATACTTCAATATCTAGACGCATTTTTCAATGTAAAAAAATAGATCTGTTTTTAACGAATATAATATAATTCAAAGAGTTTTTAATGAACGAAAAAAGCTGGGTAAATTGTGTTACGTAGAATAATAGAATAACGTTGGTTTTAGATCTCTGCCACACGTCCGGTAAAAACATTCGGAGAAGAGGATATAGCTTTCATTGGTGAGAAGTGAAATTCAATTAAATCAGATTTAATCTCGACCCAGAGGGAAAATGCTCCAACACGAAGTTACTTGTTACATACATAGATGACTCTTACGAAACTATTCCACTATGGCTTTGAAACACTAACGTGATTTACATGCTAACCAAGCACTATTTTCTCATCCTTGAGCAAATTTGTTATTTAGGTATGCGATATTTTTTACATTTAAAAATATATTGCTTATGCAAATACTTCGATGCTGGTTTTTTAACTGATCGCAAGTCTTTTTTTAGAGACTTTAAAAATAGAATTGCGAAGGTGAAAAGTATGTCATAGGAAAAACTGTTTTTAATCAAAACGTTCTATGCACACAAAATCATCGTGTATTATAATTTTTAATACACACATCAACAAAACTGTCACACTGTTTTAGTGCTCAACGGATTTCTTCTATAAAAAATATTTTTTTAAAGTCAATATTATAAATTAACTAAACATGTTAATTCAATTTATTGTATTGAAAACGAAAATGATAAAATAACCGTAAATCTTTTTTCTCGATATCAAGTGACGAATCTATACAATTTTAATATTAACGTCAGAACAAAATTTACACAGAATTTATAACTGGTAAAACGCGTAAAATTTTGGACAGTAACATGAAAATAAAAAGAACCATAAACCGCTACGATCGGTTTAATTACTCACCGACACTATTTGATGAAAATTAAAATACAAAAAAAAAATGGAAGCAAACCTGCGATTGGCGATTATAATATGTGTTGTATGTTTTAATATTGCGTAGAAAATTAGAATAAAACATTTTATTTTATTGTATCTTAGGTTCACTTATTTATTATTTGAGTTTCCACTTGTGTGTATTGTGGAGAAAGGTGGACAGCAACAAATCTGAGTATTAACGCTTTCGTGCTTTCATCTTTTTTAGTATTACAGTAAACGGTTCGAATCTCAGTATGGCAACATTCATATGTATGAAAACACTTACTGTGTTAATGAAGTCACATGAAAGGATAGTACACAAAACTGTAACTTAGTGATGAAATTATTTTGAAAAATGTTTTTTTTTCTGAATTTAGATCCGACTATAGCAGCATCTGAAAATATAGATTAATATTGTCACCTTCCGTTCCAAAATCCGTTCAATTAAATTCATAAGTGCTACAACTAAAGGTGCTAAAAAACGGAAATTGTATGAAAAACGCTAATGGCCATTGAAAAAAAAATCCACCAGAGCGGCATTCGGCAAATATTCCGCCAGAATTAAAACCGGACTTAGCGAATACAATTTCAAATAAACCACAAAGCGACTAAGTAAGGAAAGGGATCAGGTGACCTGATCGTAAATTCGCCCCGTCGAGAGAGATAAAGCAGCTGTTTTTTGTCTCATTCCCTCTCAAATATTCGCCCCTCCCCACCACTCTGAACCTCTCGGACAATATCTCTTAACGGACGATTTGATATTAATATTATTATTATTTAAGTACCGGGTAACTAAAATGTAAGGTTATTTTAAAATAATAGACTTCCTTTATGGCGTAAACTTTAATGTACGATCCTCGTCGAATTTATCGCGAAACTTATCGCATTACAAAAGATGAAATATTAATACTTTTATGCACACTAAAATATTTGACTACTTTTTTATTTAAATCTGCAAATAAAATTTGTACGTACAAATGGAAATATTATTTAAAAAATCCGCTAAATCAGGGCTCTCTCAAGAATGTCCGCTTTCAACGTAATGGAATATATTGACAGAAACTGATTCAAAGCTACTGTTTGTAATTCAGTCAGATCTTAAACAGAGATAGTATGGGAAGAAGAACAAGACTCTCGTTCGGTCTCATTTTTAGAATGGGATTGATGAAAAAAAGTTTTTGACAGTATCATCAAGCGGTAAAATTGTAATCCGTAAACACCACAATTATAACCAAAGCCAACGACATCGATCACTCGTCTACAGATTTTATAACTAAATATTTCAGAATGATTATACTTTGGATACAAAACGACGAAATATAATTAGGAGAGTCATACACCAATGCTTGGCTGTTTTGTCGATAGGTAGAAAGAGGAACGATTCAAAGTTAATAATTGTCATATGATGGCGCTACGTAATGTGTTCTTCTGACAATTTTGTTGCTTTATCATGGCAAAAAATGTGACATCCGTTGTGGGCAAGTGTTTATGCTCTGCGTTTTCGTCATTTTTTCCTATTCAATACCGCGTGTAAGAGTTTGAACAGGATACAAAGTTTTGTTGTAAAGATTTGCATCGTACGGCATTCAAATTTCACAGATTGTTGTTTTTATTTTGGTACTGAAAATGAAAAATACAGATATTAAAAAAAACTAGAAAAAACAATTACATTTTCCTATTCTTCTACTTCACAAAAAAAGAGTTTGATCGACAAACTATCAAACAATTGAGAAGTCTATATGCTTGACTAAAAGGAAACCATGTATGCTGTATTTGGCGAAAAAAGCTTTGTAGATGTAGTCCTTCGAGATACAAAGCTTTTGAAGATATGTCACTAGATGAATATGTAAACAGCATTTTTACCAGGCATTGACATATGCACGGTATAATATTGACGGCTCTGTGAGCAAATGGTAATGACTTTCTTGATCATATATTATATGTTTGGGTTCATGTCCAGGCGTGGTCAATATAAAATTAACCTTTTTTAAGTACACATTTGAGATCTTGCTGTTTTTGATATTTTTAATTGAGTTCATCTTGAGTGACAGACAGTAAAGAAAAATTAAATGAAGTTTATCTCAAATGATTCAAAAAATCTAAAATATTTGGCTTTTGCTACCTGCAATGACAAATATTTTTATTATAAATAAATAACTGAAGATAATACCATATTTAAGTCCTAGGCCACTCTCGTGTGTACGCATAAGGCCTCCTGATAGAGGTATTTCAATAGTTTTTTTTCTATGAGAACTACTTGTCACTCAGTTGTTCGTCCTCTCTTCTTCGAATTCCTCTATTCATGCTAGGACCGCGCTAACGGCTCTAATGACTCACACTTTTCTTCGTTATTTTTAGTTTGGAAGGGTAAGAAGAAATGTTATAGATACCAACAACACCCGGGTGGTGTGGCGACATTAAACCACAATACTAATAATTTTTACATTAAAATAAAAAAAATATGTAGAAAATAAACGATGCAAATCTTTGTAAAAAAATCGTATGAAAGTTTACGACGCTCGACGAATTTTCTTTGAGGATGACTTTGATGTTTCTTGGCCCTTGAGAAACTTCGGGGTACCCTTCGAACAGAAAAAATCCGCCCGTACAATAACTTGAATCCGTGAAATTAGTCACGGTAGCCAACGACGTAAGCCACTACGCCACGAAATCGACAAATAATATCATAGGAGATATTATATCTTTTATTTTTTTTATTCATAAATTTACCGATGTTTGTAAATACACGTATCTAATATTATTTATCAAAGTTGAAAAATTTAATGTTTTTTTTTTTAAATTTGTAATTAATTAAATATTTATTTGATACGGTGTTTGTAGTGTCACTGTATCTCCAGGCTCAATCTGTGCAGAACTTGGTGGAATATTTCGGTTCCGTGGATTATTATACCGGAAACTGCTTGTGACGATCCGGTAACGTTTCGGAACTTTACCGGTTCTTCCGGTTATTGATATATTTCAGTTATATCGCAATTTAAAAGACGATTTAGATACCCTGTGGGGTATCAATAATTTTCTATCAAGAATCATTACATTCGCAATATAATTACGCAATCAGACTTACACCCACCACGTAATTGATTAATTACCTCGATTTAAAAAAGATTTTTGCTTCGAGACGTTTACGTTTTTCAAATCAAAACTAAAAACTGATTAATTTGTAGATATTTTTTAGAAACCTAAAATACAGCTTACTTAAAAGCTTGTGTTTCATATTAATTTATGACGAGAAAAAAGGGTCCTGATCGTTTTAAAACAAATATGGAATTAGTTTGTACGAGAAAAAATCATCTGAATCAATTATACCTAGAATTGCCCCCCGAGAGGTGAGGTGAGCCAACTTGTAAAATGGTAAAAAAAAAATCTTGGATTTTTAAGTATAATCACCTCTTTATTTGGTGGATCGCATATTTTCATTTTTGGAGATAACACTATTGCAATGTGTATTAACAGAGATTACTTCACTTTTACGATATTTTAAGACGTGTAGAATATTATAACTTTTTTTTCTAAAATACTACTTATCTCACTTCACCTCTAATGGGCTTAGTTAATGACAGCTAACTCTTTTACAGTAAGTACATTTGTATTAAATGGCAAAAAAGAATAGCATTTTTATAAGCACTAACTGACAATTTATGTCGCAAATTTGTTTTTGTTCGATATTTTATTCAAAGAATTATTCTGTATGAAAATAATTAGGTATTTTTTACAATTTTTCCTCGAAGGATTTCTAAGCGGTATATATAATATTATGAAGTAAGCCAATTGCTTAAATTAAGCGGTTAGGTACAAATAATTGCTATATTAAAGTAGTAAGTCTCAGTAAGCCAGCGAGAAAAGCTCCGCTAAGCCATCAAATAGTTCAGGATATAAAATATATATATTTTTTAATTTAACATTTCTTCAGATATATTTCAAGTGACCAGGCTGAAATTTCATTTCTTGTCATGTAACCAATTTCAAATAAATATAAATGAGACATTGCCAATTTTCTGTAGGAACAAAAGTTTATTTATATCTCAAAATTAATTTTAAAAAGCCTCTGTAATTCCTTTTTTGTTATAAAATGATTGCTTCAATTAAATACGTACAAAAGCTTGATTTTGTTTTTTATTACGTCTTCAAATTAGCTTAATAATTGCTGATTTTCTTGTTTCTGAAAACATGTTTATTATATGTTTGATATAAGTATAATATTCAACTTAAAGTTACCTTCGTAAGAACAACATGTTACTTTTGTTACTAAAATTGAATATTTTTTAAATTGTACTTTCATTGTCAAAAACATATTAATACATTTATGTCAATAGTTCTGTCACTAATTGGTAATATAAAAAAAACATTTCGTCTTCATTTTGTTAAATTAAATTAAAATAAAACTATTTCTTAGACACAATTTGATGTGCTTTTTTCCTACACGGATCCGTTGACGCTTGTGTTTTGTTTTTATTACCAACTTCGAAATATTCTCAATAAACATTTTCCGAAAAAATCTTTTTTCAAAGTGCTTATATAACATCGGTAAGCAATTGGCAAAGGTTTCCCTAGAGATAAAATCTTGTTACAGGTGTATAAGTCGAAATATATCCCCAGGTAGAAGATTTGATTGCAGATTTTCATGTGTAAAAATGGTTCAAGGTGTGTGTAACATAAAAAGTATTTACAACACATTTTTTGATATGTATCTTCATTTTATTTTGGTCATGAAAAGTTTTCTTGTAAGTAAGCTTAAAAATAAAACAGAAAAAAGCATGGTTGGGAAAATTAATTACTCACGTAATTTTTTTGCATACAAAAGAATCCGTGAAGAAAATTCTTATGTTTGAACACAGCTTACCTAAAAAAGAACAAAAAATAACATTATTTACTTTAAAAACTTAATGGCACTTTTGCGTTATATGGTAATATGTCATATTTTATAGCACGCTCTTTTCTTAAGGTTTTTCAGTAAGGTTTAACAATTTTCTTATTTAAAATAAGTATTTTTAAAGAAAATAATACAGGTTATATTTTGAGATGTAGTAGTAAACTGAACAAAACCGTCAAATATGAAAAACATTTGAATAACGATTATGCTATTCGAAATTTAAAATAAATGTTATATTCAATCTTAAACTGGCTTGCCAGTGTTATAATAATTAAACAATCCAAAGACTATAAATGTGTTTATATGAAATTATACAAAAAAAAATTTTTTGGTGAATATTAAATTTTTAGATTCAATGTTAGTTTCAGCAAAGCATTTTTATTTGTTCTTGAAATATTACAGCTTCTTTTTTGATTAAATTAAAAAAGTAGTACTTTACGTAGAAATTTAATTTTAACTGTGCCATGGTATCGTTATGAAGTTTTTATAAAAATAATTGTTAGTAAGCTTAAAAAAAAATCAAATTCAGTATAAATTTTTAGGAAGGTTTATTGACTTCAATCGTTGACGGTTATCAAAAAAAAATCAGGATCACTAACGCTTATCAATAAAAACCAGTATGCATGAGATGCATTAAATAATAGTTATTTTAGAGCATTATTTATAATTTAACACATTTTTTTAAAATAGTTCGTTTACCTAAAATATCTGTCAAAGGTGCGTAATATTAAGAAGTCAATTCCTGTCACTTTGGTAGTAAATGACATAATTAACTAACTGTCGGGTCCATGGTCAAGTAACAACGTTGTTAGATTTGATTGCGGTATTCATAAATTGATTTCTCAATCGATTAATGCATTTATGATGACTACGACGTTTAAAATTCCCTCATAACTATCCGTTTCCAAAAAATGGGTCAAAGCGAGAGCAATCAGCTAGTCACTGCAATATGTTACTACTCATATCATAACCCAATCATTATATCTTTACTCTCTTCAGAAATAGGACGTTGAGAAACTGAATTATATGAAATTTTCGTTAAAACACTTATCACAAGATACAATCTATAATGAGTCCATACGATACACATTAGGAATAGTCATGACAAAAATAAAATAAAAGATAAAAAAATATTTTTTCACGAACTGCAGTGAAACAAAACGACATAAAAAAAACTACCCTTCAGTCAAGCATAGAGATAATCTTCAAAAAAGAGTTCGAATCCGTAATACCTATAACTTTCAAGGGTGGATTTACAAGAATAGTTTGAATCGACACACCTTTCTACGTTTGCAAATCTGGTTTCAAATGAGAGCGTTGAATACGGTATTAATGTCTTGAATACAGTAGTCTTACTGTTAATTCGACATACGACATTCTTATTGCTCTCTATTCGTAAATAAATTATTTTAGTAACTGAGGATTAAAACCAAAGGCGCTTAATGGGATTTCAATATCAAATTTGAATCATATAAATCCATAAGTTTTGTCATTAACGGCACGGATTTCGCCATTCAGTAATTTACAGCTATCAAGTGCACGGATGAACTTAAACTGACGAATAGCACATGGTTTAATCGTGTATATTGAATACAAATAAGAAAATTGGAAACAATTGTTATTGATTCCGATTGCTATCAATATTTTTAAAAATAGTCATAATATTATTACATCCAAATTATTTTTTTATTTACGGTAAAAACTATTTACTACCCTTCAGATAATTCCTGAAATTGAATGTATAAAGATTATAATGGTAGAACTCGTTAGTATCAAAACACACGAAAATATACAAAATTAAACTAATAAAACTGGCAAAAACGAGTTAAGAATACAAAGAGATTTTTTGAAATAAATTCTTTTTCTGGAAAACTGAGTTGGTTCATCTTTTATACCAATTTTCCAAAAAAGCTTGATATGTATAGGCAGTTATTATAATATTAATGCTGGTTGAAATGCAGGTAATTCCATCTTTATTTATTTTAGACTCTTATTTGTCTCAGATCGGCATTATTGCATATATATTTTGATATTATAGTTATCTATGTAACATAAAAATCGATGCTAGAAGCTTTATCTTTAAAAATGTTTTTTTATTTGCTTTTCAATCAGAACTATTAATTTGTTACTTATCAATTTTTGCTTGAAAAGTGACGACTTCAATATTTAAGTTTTCGATTAATTTTCAATAAAGAGTTATTTTTATCTCTAGTGTGTCAAACTTAAATTTCTTTTAGTAAAATATCTTAGGGTTTTGTCATGTATAAATATGATTTTATTGATGTTATTGTCCGGCGTATTTTTTCAAGTAAGATTTAATTGACGATCAGAAGATTTATTATAATTTATTGACTCAGTTTTCGTTATTTAATGCTGTTTTTTTATGAAATCTATAAAGAAATTTGTACTTTAAAATAAAAACTATGATAGAATTGGAACCATTTTAAATATAGACAAAAAAGAACCTATTTATAATTTGCCTTCAAGAAGCGACAAGCTCTTTAGGTTGATAATACAGAGGTATGTATTTTAATTAACGCATCATCATTAAATTTACGAAATATGGCAGTGCTCAATTAATCGTAATGTCTTTGACAAGCAGCTGTCAACCAAAAATCTCTGGCAATTTACCAAAGCAACGGCAATGTGCTCTAGTATGTACATTCCTTAAATACTCAGCCAACACAGATCATCCGCAACCATATTATTATTCTATGAAACATACAGTACATGTCGTTTTAGCATATCAGATTTTAAATTGTCTCTGCCCAGTCGTGCCAGTGGTGTGGCAAAAATTATTATATTCGTAGATATTTCAATTATTAAAAAAAGATGTAAAGTTTTATAAATAAAATACCTCTTTGTCACGTGAAAATACACTCATTAAAAAAGTACGTTTCCCGTTTTTCAAGCGCATATATAGATAAACGACTGTGTGATATCGTTTGTCAATTAGAAAATCAAAAACAATGAATAGTTTTTAGCACTTTCTTTTGATTTTACGATTTTAGCATCAACAAGTTATCCCTGTCACATTTATTTAATATGTAATAATATGTTTGCTTGCAAAGCGATTTAAACATAGTTTGAATTGCTATGTCAACATTTAAGTGATGGCGACCGCTTATGTTAATGTTCCGTTATTCTGGCAATATAAATTGAATAATTGAAAGTAAAAAATTAAAAACTGAAAGTTGACAAAAAACCAGCTAACCTTCAAATGGCAGCTGAAATGAAAATTTCGCTTCTGTTTCCCGTTTGAGGGAAGTTTTTGTGACGAACAAACATTTTTTTTTCTGTTTTACATTAAACTATTTGAATTGTGCAGTGTTCACGTTTCTTTAAGTCAATATCAAATTAAGATATTTTCAATCTAATATTGGTGAACTTACTAGTTTGAATTTTGGACGTTAAAGACGTCTTCTCTCATTGATTTAATATCTTTAAAGACTTTAAAAATTCTCACCATGTGGTTTCGTTTTTTTTTGACATGGCTATTATAAGCTTTATCTATTTAATGTTCTGTATGGGCCAAAAAATTTAGTTCGATTTTTTCATGCATATCTTACCAATTCCAACGTAGAGCATAAGGCCTTTTAATCGAAGCATCCTCAAAATTTTTCCCACGATAACTGCTTATTACTCAGATTCTCAACCTTTCCATTTTAGAAGGGAGTAAAGGTAAAAATAAAGGGGCTAAGACAGGAATAGTGGTCAAATAATCGCTCTCCCTACGCCCCGTTTTGTTATGGATTGGAAGGGTAGAAGGGCATTTTCAGAAATATCCATCACAAATATCCATGTTTTCGAACAGAAATCGATTAACCAATTGAAAAATGCTCTTGAGCCTGTGAAAACCGCCAAGGAAGCGAAAGACATTGACTACTGTAGCATGAATCTGACATGTTATTTTGAATTAAAAAATATTAAAACTAAAACAAAAATCAACGCTGCGCTACTGTATCTCGTAAGCATTATAACACGGTGCGTATGCTTTATCTAGAGGTGTGGGTAGTCATGGCGTCTAGGAATGCGAAGGGATCAGCTAGCTGGCAGGGAAACCCCCTGAGACCTCTGCCCCACCCTTATAAATCCTGTCTCACCTTATTTCGTTCCGGTGGAAAAGCGGACCTTCAGGTCTGAGGGTACAGCCACTTTAGTCTTTGGTATCCAGAGATGGCAAATCAGAATATCTTTTTAATTATATCAAAACTGTAGAAGTAATAATACTACCAAACTTATTATGGATAAATTTGTTTTGTTGCTTGTTTTTTTATTGTGAAACTGTCGATTCATATAGATTCCGAAGCTGTTGTTAAAAAACAACTTCTTCGTATTCGGGTGTTATTTTCTCTGACCATTAAAGTTACAGTATTAAAGTATTGCCATTGCACAAGAATTACTTTTTATTCTAATTTAACCAATGAAGATAAATGTTCAAATTATAGATTAGTTAACAGATTTATGTTAATTTAGTGTTGTAAAATTTACTAAAAAAATAAAACACATACTTTTACCAAAAAAGTAATAACCATAGCTGGTAGAAAACTTTTGTGGGTTTGTCCTATAACGTCGTGATTTCTTCGGGCTCGAATTCCATTTTCAATTGGCTCAAAGCTTTGTAATAAATATTACGTCCTTTTTTTGGGTTTTTATTGGTCACAAAAAAGTTATGTATTATTGTCTAATATGATACTGAATTATTTTAAATAAGGCATACTTTTTAAAAATAAATAATATTTAAAAAAAAAAGAGAAATTTACCATTTTATTGCATGATTTTTATTCAATACAAATTTAAGCTTTCTAAACGAAAATTTTCAGAACGTAGATTTAAATTAAAACATATTTTTTATTATTCCAGCTGTAAAAGCACATTTTATTTTTTTTTTAATTTTTTAATTTTTACTACCCTTCAATAATCACGTGACTCTAAAAGCCCGGTGTGCAAAGAGGCTTTAATTATCTACTTCCATAAAATGATTAGAGAGTATGCTGGTAATCCAGTAGAAAATTCACCCCTTCGTTAAAAAATGACATTGTGTTACCAAAATCGTAATTATACAGTATAACTTCGTTCTATCGTTTTTTAAGGACCTTCGTTAAATAACAAGCAATGCGGAAAAGAAATGAAATGAATAATCGGTTAATTGGAAAATAAAATAAGTACATTCTATATTTTTTTATTTCTTTGAAATCGATTCTGTAGTCTAATATTTTAATTAAAACAATCATCTATCTAATTCAATATTGTTTTCATAACAGATTCTTTTGAATATTTTTTTTTATTAGATCTATTTTTTTCGAAGAGAGTAGGAGTAAAAACATAAGGCATAACAGAGCTGGCGTTTTGTAGACATGGTACAATATAAAAAAATTGAGTTGAAAAATATCGACTTACAATAGTTGTTCACAACTGGTTTGAATTTGAAACACGTAGAACCAAACGGGTCGCTTGTTTATCCGATGACTTTATTCAGAAATAACACGAAGAGCGTTTTAGTTCTGTATCGCCGCTACTCACTTCACTTTTGTTTTCATACAAATGTGGGAGCGAAAATGTTCCACAAACAAAGGGGTTGCTTTTATAGTTTTGGGTACTTTCGTCTACATTTTTGGTATGTTATTCAAATAAAATATAATCCCTTCGAAGAATTTTAAAAAGAATGTACATAAATTGTCCGCTATTGCCTCTGTGGCGTACATTTAATATGGTCGGTCAAGTAAAATTTAGTTTTACTCAGCATATTCTTGAATTAAACTTATTTTAAAAATAACTTTTAAAAATAATAATCAATGGAAATAATAACTGCTTCAGAAAACAAAAAAAACATTCAAAATATTTACGTTTTGGTTAAAATGACTCAATCAATATGAAATCATAATTGATAACTTTGATATACCACTGGTTGTGTTATTAATTATAACATTTACTAATAAAAACACAATATTCTTTTGAATTTTATTTCACTTTATTTAAAAGGTCAAGACAGGTTTTACTGGTTGACAATGCTCGCAATGAGTAAAACCGGTCTTGACCTTTTAAACAAAGTGAATAAAGTACAAAAGAATATTGTGTTTTTATTAAAATAATGCCTTTCCACCAAGTATTGACAGTAAACACCCTAAAAGTGTGACATATACAATAGAATAAGACTCATTTCAAAAAGGCGAAACACGCATTTGAAACAAGGATACACAGAAAAGTTTTTTTATATATTGCACCTGAATTTCTATCAATAATGATACAAGCAATTAAATATTTATTTTTTTGATTTAACCAATCGCTTATCTTGAGATATTCATAAGAAAACACGAGCCACCTTAATCTTTAGTCAACATATAGTAATGTCATACTTTATGATAGCGCTCAAAAAGATTTTTTTTTTAAATATATTTATTTTTGATATCCTAAAAACAATGTATTTCTTTGATATAGTAAGTTGGAAAACCAAAAAGAAGTAACGTGTTAATTGTTTTCGTACGAAAGATGTTATATCTGATTAAAAACAAAATTTTTAGGGTGTTCACTGTCAATACTTGGTGGAAAGGCATTATAATAATAAAAACACAATGTTCCTTTGTTCCAATATTCAGTTGACAATGCTCGCAATGAGCGAAACCGGTCCTGACCTAATTAATAAAGTGGAATGAAGTACAAAGGAATATTGTGTTTTTATTAAAATTTTACATATTTTTTTATCAAACCTAATATCATTTGATAGAATTTATATATTTTTAAATATTTTTTTACATTTTACATTTACACAGTCAAAAATGGTTTTATTATATCTACATTGTTATTATATGTAAGTTGTTTATTGGATAAATTGATAGTTTGAGTAAGCAGCGAATGAAAAATTTGAGTTTTTAAGAAAAAACCGTTTGTCTAGAATCTAGATATTTATATAACAATACGATAGATAATTACAATGTCGGAATATAAATGGATTTAGGCTGATCTCACAAAAAAAAATGTTATTTAAAAATCTAATTGTGTAATTAGCACATATTTGTCATTTAAGTTGCTTAACTTCTACCAGTATAATGACGGTATCCAAAAGACTTTTTTGTAGATTTTGACTTCAATGTAAACAAATACGACACATACTTACAAAAGAAAATTAAGAATTAAACAGTCAGTAATCAGTGCAGGTTAGGCAATTTCATTATTTTTTTAACAAATCGGTACCTAGTTATATATATATATATATAGTAAATAATCATATCTGTTTTATATTGATTTTGATTTTGATAAAAGGAACACACAAACATCAGTCTAACTAGAAAATTGTTCGGACTAACATTGAACGTATTTTTTTTTTAAATATATTTTCGATTCGTTAGCAATAAAAAGTCTTCGTGACTCCATTAATAATTGACTACCTATCAGTTCATAATATTAAACTGCGTTTACTTTGAATATTGTCTTATTTATCGACAAGCTATCATTTGTGTTTATTTAAGCTATCATATTAATATAACTCACTATTATCATATATTTTGTAAATATTCTTTTTCCACCAAAAATACATCAATCATTTCTATTTAATTGGAAAATATTAAATGTGTACTCAAATAATTATTTCATCAACTTTATGCTTGAACAAACAATTGTGTTAATTTATTATTTTGTTCTGATGTTTATTTTTTATTAAACAGTGAATGATTTGGGCGATTTTATATGTTATTAATGTTTTTTTGGTCAACTGAAATATAATATTTTTAATCTAGAATTAAGTTTAATACAATAAAAGAATTTTATTAGCAAACGTAGCATTAATTTAACATGAAAACAACAATTTTGTTTTACATTGTAAACGTAATGATATTGTAAATTTAGAGCTCACAGATGAATATCACTCAAACAATGGCCTCTCATCGGATTTTTTATCCCGTCGCCTTTCAGGCTAGGCTAATTTACGCAAGATCGTGATTCCTGCTCGGTGTAAGGCACTCTGTTCTCTACATTTCCGCCGGAAGGTAAGGTAAGACAAGGCAAGGGGTCTGCTAAGGTAAGGTAAGGTACACAGACTCCGGAGAAGGTGGAGCAAGAAACAGTGAGAATTTAATGGCCATAACTCCAAGCTGGTTTATCGACCCAAACACCTCACCGCGGGGTTACAGCAAACCATGAGGTTTATGGATATTTTAAAAGTATGTTTTGTTGAAATGAAAACAATCAACGATGAAAAATGTTCCTCTTTGTTGACAGATTGCAATACTGTATGAATATATCAATAACGTTTCTTTTTTTTTTGTCAGAGTTGGTATTGAAAATATCAATACCCGTATTAGAGGATTAATTAAAACAGTAATCAATAATTATAACAACACTACATTTGAATATTTAAATTTTTAAAATATTCTTAGCCTCTTTTAAAAGCCAAGCATTTGGTTTTCTAAGAACAACCTTTCAACACACCAAACAAGAAAACTACTGAAATATTTATTATTCTTAAAAAGTGGAAATGAAGCCAGAAAAACTGAAAATAGTCTGTAATATTTCCCAGCTAGTTTTTGTTCAAATTAAATTATAATTAATATTTTTATTTTTTTCTACTTCTACGAAAAAATGCAATTTTTATTAAAACATAAATTAAATTTACTTTTATTGTATAAATGATTTTTCTTTATAACATTTTGGTTTCACTTTGTCTTTCTAAAAGTTTACCTCACATACAAAAAATGTTATTCAACTGCCTAATATAAACAGTTCTCAATCACTGACTGCCCTACAGCTTCTTTGATAATCAGCATTTTTTATGCGTTGTAGGTAAAAAAAATGTGTAAGGAAGGGAGAATATTCGGGAAAGGAAAACTCGCTAATAACAGTCAAATATGGAAGCATAGCGATAAGCCAACTGCTTGCCTTTAAATAATTTTAAGCCCGAACCACCTTTTTGGGAGCACATTTGAAATTTAAATAAACCACACTTTTAACATTTTAACTGCTAATAAATTTAAAATTAACCTATGTATATAAACCGTTAGTGGCTATGATAATGTAAATTTATTTCAAGATAGACGTATCGCTTTTTTTATAGAAGTACTTATTCTCTTTTACGATTAATGGCCTCAATTATTTTGTCATTAGGTAATGTAAATTTAAGAAATACAATCTTTGCAATGCTCTAAATTTAAATACCAAAAAGATATATTTTTAAATCTTTAAACTTGCTCTGTTACTAACGATGTCAATATTTGAGCGGCTCGGTATAAAAAACAAATAAAAAAGGCAACTGTAAAATAGTTGCAATTAAATTTGCCTTGTTTAACCATTATATGAAAAAATATGATTACATTTTTAAGCGTCGATTGGTATATAACTTTGGACACTGGAAAATAATAATTATTAGATACCATTTTGCTCATCATTCTTCAACATTCGCAAAAAGACGTATCTCGCTATTTAAAAAAACCGTTTTCTTTTATTACCATAATGTATACAACAGAATACACGTTATATCAAAAAGGCGTAAGCTGTAAATGCCGAATAAATAACTATCTAAATTTAACTTTTTTAAGTTTAAAAAAGGGACTGTAAAAATTTCAAATTAATTATAGATTGAAAAAATAAATCACCAGCTTATAAGTCGCTATAAACTGTTCACTGTGCATATTTGATATTTTGACTTTGACCCAAAATTATCAAAAAAAGTATTTATTTGTTATGTGTGGGTTTTGTCCGCTTTCCTTTTTAAAGTTGAATTTTTATAAAGTTTGTTTTTTTATTTAAAATTCGCACTTTTATAAATGCTGTAAGTATAATATTATATTTTCAATTATTAATATGTGACTTATTTAAATTATAAATTCTTTTTCTTAGTACAAATCGTAAAGCCATGTGTTTTATTAAAACAATCTATCTTACCTTCTTATTCTTCATTAAAATGTATAAATGTCTCTTTGGAATTAAAAACAAATCTATTCGCTTAAAAATCGTATCGGCTAATAGCTTTTTTGATATATTTAAATTATTAAACATATTTCTTAAATAAAGTTAGAAGCTTTCAAGCCCAAAAGTAACCCAAAGCACTGTAAAACGAATAATTTACTGAAAACTGAGAAAAACAAGGTTAGAATAATGAAGGCGTTGTTCTTTTTTAGTTATCATACCAGAATTATTTTTATATTCGATATGGTATGGTCAATTCTAAATTAAACATTAGCTGGATTGCCTTAGAGGTAAAACAAGTGATATTCAAAACCATATATATATATTTAATTACCAATTAATTTATCTATGTATATTATTCAAGACGTAGATACCTAAAACGTAAACAGGTAAATGTTTCATAAATATGGAGAATAATTGCTACGAGCTCTTGGTTTATGTACAGAGTGTAACATATACAAACGTAATATTTAATCGTTAGTCAGCATATTATGAATTGATAGAATAACAGACAAATTGATCTCGAGGATGGAAAAAGGATTATAAAAATTAATCAATGAAATTTATTGAAACTATTGTCTTCCAATGTGATAGTCTGAAACTTATCATACTTGAAGAGTGATTATTCACTTAAGATTTTTTTAGCCTAGATATATAAGAATTTACTTCCCTAGCGCCCAAAAGAATCTTACCCTCAGAAAGTGAATTCATTATTTCTTACGTTTTTAATTATAATTAAAAAAATGCCATTATAGCTCTTGCCAATACGTCAAATATATTGAAGTGAAATTCATACGAGATTATACTCAATGAGAATGTTTTGAAAGTCCTTTGAGATTAACTCGAACTGAATTGACATCACAAACACCCACATATTAAATCTCAATTTTAAATTGAAAAAATCTAAACATGACATTGACCTTACCGGAAATCGAGCCCAAGCCCGCTTGATCGGTAGAGCAAGCTCTAACCAATTAAACTACAGCAGGTTATTATGATTTAATTACAACCCACAACATGCAATAGATTTTCTCGACATAGCATTGAGTGACATTTAAATGATGCGGCAAAAACTAAAAAGTCTAAAATATGTTTTTTTGGAATTTGATTGATATGTCAATGAAGAGATTGTAGAAAGGCAAAAGAACGTAACACACAGATTTTTCTCGATAATTATAATGTATACGTGTGTAGTTTACGTCCTTTTGCTTTCCTAGAGTAGATGTGATATTTTTTAATTGTTTATAGTAGACATGTCCACTTTTGACAGTTAAAAATATCACATTATTTACAACGACAAATCAATCAAATCTGAAAAATACAGTTTTTAGCTCATTGTGACAGAAGTATCCTATTTTTTTCTTAATTATTCAAATATCTCGAATACCAAAAATTTACTAAAAAGGAAAAAAAAATGCTTCTCATGGTAGATTATTATTTAACCCCACTTTTTTACTGTTTATTCAGAACTAACTTGCCATTTTGTGACAGTAAACTGACGGTATATGCGATGTGGTTCTCATAATAAAAACATTCATTATTTTTCTTATTTACTATGTTTGAAACACTCTGTGAACATGACTTCACTATTAACTACACGATATTAGACGAATTATTCCGCCCTGCTCTCGATCTTTGAATTCTGGATACTGCACCCTCGGGAGTTGAACTTTGCGCCTATAGTAACGTTAGTCGGTTAGTGTTTACCCACACCCCAGGTGCGTGTTGGAGTAATTTAAACCTGATGTTTGGACCAACTTGAAGAGATAATGATTCATATTTGACGAACGGCAGCTTAAATGTTTCAGTTTTATTGCTTTATACCACTATTAAGCAGCCGCCATATTACATTGCCAAAATATGCCACGGTAGATATCTCTACAAAAGTTTAATCGATAAAGGTTGTAAATCAATGTAGATTTTTTTTCGTTCTCAACTCTGGACACTAAAAAAATGCAAACGTGTTTTAATATTTGTTTGTGTTTTACAAGACGCTATCGTCTGGAGCTCAATAGCTTTAAATGAACTAAACTTAACAAGAAGAACACACATCAACTATTTTCACCACCAATATTAAATTTATAACTGGAAATTCAATTAGTAAGAAATTAGCAAAAATACTCGGTTACGCGTTAAAAGTCCACATACATAATTTCAACAATTTCTTCTTCCAAAGAAGATAATATCCACGTCAATAGAATTGCTACAAGAAAACTTTTTCTATGTAAGCCTTTTGACTGCTATCTCTGAAAGTAAGCAAAGAATTGTCAAAAATAAAGCACAGGTTTTTTAAGGTGTTCAATGTCAATTCTTGGTGGAAAGGCATTATATATTTATATATATTTTAAAAAATGAAACACTCTTTTGTACTCTGTGTCCTCTGAACAATAATCCTGTCAAGCAATTGATTTCTCTGTGAACTATTCAAAAGATTAAAAGATGGGAAAGTTGTCGCATTGATTGAATAAGTTCATGTCTTTGATAACAAATTTAAAAAAACAACTGTGTTCTATTCGCGATTTCAAAACCTTGAACTGGAAAATATTAGGAATAAATCCCAAAAGCATTGATAACGCAACGCCAATAAATAGTATTCATTTAGACATATTTCTGTGCAAAACAATAATTACAATATCGCTTCATCAATGTAACAGTACGCCAATCTGAATATCTTAGTTTTGGCATAATGACGAGTTGAGCGTTAGTAAAAATCTATAACATTTTTATGACGAACATTTTGAGAGGCGTATGTCATTTTGAATATATTATGTTAGACTAAACCAGAGCAAAGAGGCAATATTGTACCATTTAAATTCAAAACACTATAATATTTCTGTATCAATTATAGAGTTTTGAGTTACTCTTAGTATATTGATATATTTATGTGTGTCAATGTTAAATGTGTATCTTACCATTGCAGTTAATTTATGATTATACCAAAAGATTTTTTATCGATTGTCTTACTATTGTAGTATTAGTGTAGCAATATGTCATATTTGTTATATAAATTTTCAGTAGTAAATGAATACAATTACGGGCTTAATCATTGATATTTTTTACTAAATGTATTGCTTGACCTAATTGTATTATATTTTGTAATACTTGAATTACATAATTTTTGAAAATATGACGTTCACAAATTGCGACGTAACTTTTTAATAATAAATATGAGCAGTTAATTCACATGCAAAATTCATAACAAAGTTCACTGTAAAACTTTTAAATGATTAAATAAATTTATTGTTCCATCACGACTGTCAAAATAAATCTAATTTGTCTTATTCAAACAAGTCCAGAAAGAGTCAATCGCAGATGTCTAGTGAAGCCAAAGTTTGCTCGCCATCATGACAAATGGTTTGAACCCAAACTGACAGAGACTTGTACATTTTGCAGTTCAGATCGTTTGACGTCTGACAGCTGTGATACCACTTTGAGTTTCGGGCATTAAATGGCGCCTAAAATATATCACAATTCGTAACATCTCCATCTCCATTTCAAATTCAAAGATCTTATCTCGTCCTACAACTGTATTATTTTAAAGTAGTTATATATTATAACAGCGTATCTCAGAGGCTTCTGTTACCCCCGAAATTCTGAATACTGCCAGCTTTCCTAAACTATATCCGACTCAATTTTATTTACATTTTTATAAATTACTGTGGTACAAAAAAAAAATATTATTATTCATCATCGAATTAATGAAATATATAATTGACTAAAAATAATCAAGGAAATCATTTGAGGAATATTAATTTAATTAATTAAATACATATTAATAGCAAATTATCTCATAAATGTGAGAATAGAAAAGGGAAAATATTTTTTTTTTGCTTGAAGATATCATAAGACAAAGAAGTACAGAAAAGGCAAATGAAAGGACCAAAAACAAAGACAGCATTCTACCATGGAAGCCATTTTGAGAAAAACGTAAAAAAACTGAAAATAGTATACATAACTATTTAATTTAACACTTCCCCTACGGTGCTAAAAATACTTTCGGTATATTGCTGGCACTTAAAGAATCAAGTGGAAAAACATATTTTAACACTTACCGCCTTTTGATGGATGGTAAAAATCCAGGATGTATATAAAAAAAAACATGTTTTTCACTTGGTTCCTAAATAGCCAGCAACATATCGGAAGTATTTTTTTGCACCGTAGGGGTAGTGTTAAGTGTGATTTTCCTATAGTATTCTGAATAATAAATTATATTTTGATTTCAAATAAATTCTACAAATGTGCTGGGCAAACATTTTGTATTTGTCGAAGCGCTTAGAAAGAAAAAGCTTAAATTGTTTTTAAAGCAAAAAAAAAGATTTTTCATGGAATTGAAATGTTAACTCACAAGCTGATTTTTTTTATCTATGATTCTGGATCTATATATTGAATTATTAAAGTTTGCTATCATTGTTTCTAATCGCTTCAAATACAAAAAAACATGCAATTTAGAGCGATGCTAATCATCGTTAGATGATTTTGCGAACGTTGACAAAATTGATATTCTAGTAAATTTAATTTGTATTTTCTTTACAACAAATCGATCGTCCAGTTAGTAAGTTAGACAACTCCAAAAAATCTAAATTGAAATTATATAATATAAAATTGTGTATACAATTTTGCGCTCTATCGAGTCTAATAATCAGATAATTACACATGTCACTGACTAATTAAAATGCCAATTAACATCGAAGAATGAAACAAAATGTTGTGATGTCTAAGTCATTTCACGAATTTTCTTAATGTCGTACCACCAACCCCGTACTAAGTTTCTACCCTATTGTTGATAAAGTGTACACATATATGTATGTCACACACAGATGAATAATACTTGGTTTATGGTGACCATTTAAATATTGATCTCAAAACAAGTAATTTTCTGTCTGACAAATGAATTGAGATACTAGGCTAAAACATCGGCACACGTGTCTCAAGTTCTGAGAATTAACATTGATGTTTCGCGCATTCAAAGATCAATCTGAGAGTCTCGAAATGTTTTACTGCTACAAAATGTATCCGGAACGAATCAATTATTATCGTGTGTCATTTATTTACACAAAATATTTATTGAAAGACAACTGACGAATACCTTATTTATAGTTTGATTGAACATCTTTGACGAAGTTCATAGGACCATGTACACGTTTGGTTACCTTGGTAACAAATCCCACAGGACCAAAGAACCTGTGTCCAATTATGCTCGTGAATTATGTTGGTTTATAGAGGGCAATTGGATACAGTCCCGCACTTATAAATGAGGCCTTATAATTAACATATTCAATTTAATTGAACCGTAATTTTGTGTAAATGTATTTGTGCAATCACACAGTAAATGTTGAATTAGAGTTGATTTAAGAAAATTTACGCAAAAAATTATAGCAGAAAAAATTGCTAAATGTGAATTATAGCTAAAACTGTGATGTCAGATTCACGAGTCATAATGTCGGCTGTTTTTGCAAAAGGAGAAGTCGGAGTAGGAAAAAATGGAGAAGAATAATTTAATGACATCGAAAAGATATAACATAGTCTATTCATCATATTGATTGGTAAAATTGACTAGAATTATTCAAATAACTATTGTGATCTGATGGTGTACGGATATGTATGTTAAAAGTAAATGATTGGAACAATTGAGTTGAAGTCGTTATTTTTTTACCCGAGTTTATAGCCCTGCTTATAAAAATCTAGAAACAATTAAAAACAAATAAAATAATGTCAAATTATCATACACGGGATCAGAAATACGAATATAATATCAATATGAAAACGTCACAATATTATTGAACTATTGAAAATAAGTCATAGAGACAATTTGAAATGTATGAGATGCTTAATTAATGTGGTTCATAGACACTCTAAAAGGTTGCTAGAAGGGTGGAAATTCAGGCATTTTTTGGATTCTGACACAGTATATAATATACTAAAAAACATATATTTTAAATATAATATAGCATAATAAATCATAGCTAATATATATTTTTAGTCATGAAATTTATTTGTTAAAAATTAAATATTTGCCGTTTATTATAGTATTTTAATGAAAAAAGTTATAATAATTCAATGCCAATCCAAACAATTGATATTGAAATGTAATATCAGGTAACGATAATTATCAAGGGCGTTATTAATTACATTTTTTTTACAATTACTTTGTATAAGTGAACAATTTTAAGCCCATCAATTAATTGTGACTTAAATTTGTGCCACATTTCTTTAATAAGCAAAGAGACAATATTTTGTTTTAAAGGAATAATATTAAAAAAAATATATTATTTTGCAAATTTGACTTGAAAGCAAAACTAATCATATTGACGACTATTCTTTTAACAATGACTCGCGTAAATAAGTATCTTATTAAACGAATACCATTTATGAGAAAACAAAAAATAATTAGTGCGATCTGGGCCTAGTTGAGTAAAAAGTATGATGTATTCTGCCGACTCTGTTTAGATACGTGCTAAGTGTTGTGTTTGTACTGTCTAAAATGGCGGTGTTTATACCCCTAAAATGGCGGTGTTTATAACCCGAGATGGCGGTCGCATGTCAATCCAGCTGAGGTCGACCGTTGAAATGACTTTAATAGCTATTAATCAGATGTCACGTATGTACTATTACCATAGCTTAATCTAACACTCCTAGATCCGTCAAAGTTTTATTTCACCTTTGATTTACAGCTATAAATATCGAGACATTTTAAAATAGCTAAATAAAAATATAAACATTGTATAAGATCTTAGATACGTTGACGGATTCACAGGTAAACACTGAAATATCAGACACTTAAATGCAAACCCTAATATCTATTTCATTTATTATTTAAAGAAGTAACAAGAAAAAGGATTGCAAATTGCAAAAAAATAATCAACAATGATTCATAATGAGGTAAAAAATTGCTTTTCCGTCAGCAAAATAATGTTAATTTTGTCTTTACAACACTGTCAAAGCTGGCAGCAATTTATGCGTAAACTATTAATATAACAAATCTTGCTCTGTTGAAATTAAGAGTTTTTAATTAATTTATTTATAATTCCGTCAGAAATTGTTATTTTATACAAAAGGTACAAAAATATTCAACTTAGTAACGGAATCCCTTATTCCACTAGCAAGTGTGAATTAATGAAAAGCTTTATACGTAAGAAGTCAAAAATTTATATTTTTACGCGCTATTTATTTATACAAAATGTATTTTCAAATAATAACTACGGTATAACGGAAAAAAATAAATTATTAAAACATTTTAAGATAATCACCGCTTGCAAAATATAACTTGCACATTACAATCACGAAACCATTGCTGCAGCAGTTTTGACGCGTGCCGGCTAATTCCGGAAACCTACTTTAGTACATTATATAATTAACCAATGTGGTGGCTATATAGGTCACCTTTTATCCGAATCAGTCTGTTTACTCGATATTTTATGTAACTTAATTTATTTTCTACTTATTAAAAAAGTATATATTTTTTTGTAACTTTTCCGAACAGATTTTATGAACATTTTATTTATCCATACGTATTTAAGTTTTCCTTTGTGTAATACCGTTATTATTTTTTTGAATATAACAAAAAATCTAGCATAGAATTGTTAAGCTCAAATGGAAATGTGCTATTCACATCAATAGAACAAACGATTTTTGGGTGAGAGAACTCTTGGAATGAAGATTTAGGTCAAGCACCCGAAAGAAGGGAGTCCAGTGCGGTAAATTGTAGATATCAATCTTATTTCCGATGTCAATTGTATGCGGGAAGCAAGAAATGGAGCAGGAGAGCGTCAATTCTGCATACAATTCTAGATAATCTTACATGCTTTGTTCATAGATCTTTTAAATTTATATCAATAATATTATAATTCGATATGATTTTCAGTAAGTGATAAGATCAAAACTTTAGTTTATACTAGCTTAGCATTGAATGCCCTTATTCCAATATTTTTTTAATATCAGGATTAAGCATAAAACTTTTCTGTACACATTCAATAATTTTACCACAAAAATGTTTTGAGTTGTATAGCTTACGGTCAAGGCAACAGATATTCTTTTTTTACCATGTCCGCTCCCAATTTGGATAATATGGACTCCTACTTAAATTTATCACGTAACTTAAGTTACGACAACTACGGTTTCTACGATAACTGCTTGTTATTCAACTGCTCAACCTCTATTTTGTTTCCAACAAGAGAAGAAAAAAACTTGGATATGACAAATGATTAGATAATCGCTTTCGTTACACCCCGTTTTTAAGACAGGATGGATTGGAGGAGGGGATTCGAGACATCACATATATGCATGCTTTCAAGCAGAAATTCATAGATTAATTTAGAAAACTGTGCGTACTGGGATTCGAACCTGTGAACTCCGTAATTGAAGCCAACGTAGTTGATCACTCGACCACACGGGTGACAAATCATATTAATAATATATACAGCTAAATACTAGACAGTTGTTTGTTAGTTTTTAAGTCCTTCGAGATCAATTTGAGAAGAAGAAATATTCCTTGTTTCTGAATTTAAATTCGAATTCGAAAATTGGCCATATTATTATTTATACACTCTAATGATATTTATTACGTATGTTGCTAATATAAAAAAAGATACACAGATCAGTAAGAAGTGAAAAAAATGTTAAGCCCGTTAATTTGTTTCCCAAAAACCCGTAACTTAAATTAGTTTCCCAATGTCAACCCAACTCTGATGCACGCGAGTTGCAAAAAGTGTACCCAGATTTCACACGTCTGATCCTCAACATATTCTAGTCTTGGGTTTTTAGTTTATTTTTTATTCTGTTTGGGGTTGAGTTTATCACTAGGCTGTGTAGACAAAACGGTTTTGAAAATGCTCGTTAAATGTCACAGTAAATAATTGTAGGGTATCAAATGGATTGCGTATTGTTAAGATCATTTATGGTTAAGATGGATAAACAATAATAAATATTGCTAATATCTATTATGGCACCACACTATCGTCAAAATTATTTGTAGTTGTATATTATAGTGTAAAGAGATATATTCTATTGGGTATGGACTAATGCGTAAAAATCTATCAAATAAAAATATTCCCATGTGTCAAAAATTCTATTTTTCAGAAGACATTAAAAACCGATTTTTGAAAATTAAAGATTGTTTTTTTTAAAACATCAATAAATACATTTTTTAGTTTCTCCTTGTATGCCATTCCAATCATACGTTTTACTTCACTTGTCATTATCTGAATAAAACTGTTAATTGAAATTTAAAGTTTAAACAAATAATAATAATTAAAAAAATATATTATGTGATCATAACAATAAGAGATTCAAAGATTTTTAAAATAACAGTATTTTCTGTTACATTGCAAATTTTACCAATAGACAGAACAGTTGAATTTGTATGCAATGCTATATTTAACTCATTTTCATACGATCGATCAGATGAAAGTTATTTTCGCGTTGACTACGATATATTTCATAGTAAATAATCTGGTATTCTTACCAGTGTATAATAGAGTATTATTTAATATATGAATCGAAGAAATGTTGAAGAAAGCACTGTGACGATAGCGTCTTACTTCACCATGGAAAGAAATCATTTAAATATTATATTACTTTAGATTAATAAATCAAAAATGGTGGCATGCTTGCATCAATGAAAATATACGAAAAAAAAAATGTTACGTTCTCAAATAAACGTTCAATTTTCGCACACGACGCAGAATAATATTTTGATGAAAAATTTATTCTTTATAAAAAGTCATTAGAATAAATAGTATGAACGCAATGTCTTTCCTAAGTTTTGTGAATATTTAATACTGTTTTGTTGTTGTTTAAAATACTAGATAAAAACTATGAAGTACAGTTGAAGGAATAGTGTTTTAGTTTCTTCCATTTTCTATCTAAGCGACATTTAAAATAGGACTAAAAGTCGTTCGTGCGATAACATTCGTAAAATCCGTTTTCACACTATTTACTTTACAGCATATATTTCTATCCACTGTGCAGTTATTATGAGTGCAAAGAAAAGAAGCAAAAATAAATTTAATATTTATGTTTGGACTAAAACTGCATCATCTACAAAAATCATATGAAAAGATAGAAGTTATTTAAAAAAAAAATATGTTCGCTCCCAATATCGAGCATGGTGTTTCAATGGAGGTTTCTCAACATATGTTTTTCTGCGAAAACTCATTTGCTTTAGCTCTCTTTTGTCAAAGATAGTAGGGATATATAGAATTGGGTAAGGATAAGAATAGTGGTTAGCTTATTGCTCTCTCTACGCCCTGTTATTTTAAGATTGTAAAAGAGGTGGGGATCTTAAAACGTCACAAATATCAATGCATTGGAATAGAAATCGATAAATCCATTGATAAAATGCTGCCCCGTCACGGAAGTTAACGACGTTGCTATTATTACTGATCATTCAATTATTTTTTCAATACATATTATCAATCGATGTAACTTTTCAAAGAAAACTTTTTTAATAACTTATCAATGCCTAATCGGATTGTGTTCGTTTGCCATAGTGCACAATATCAAATCAATATAAAACGATAAAGATTCTTCTATTCTTTAATATGCAATTCAGAGTAGACTTTTCTAAGAGTTGTTCTATATTGAGAGATCTATATTGTAGCGTAATTGTGCAGCAACATTATTTTATACAAGAACATGATAAATACTGTAAATTCTGAAGAATTGGTCAGTTGGAAAGATGGTTTTCTTGACAACAAAAACAACGTGAAAATACTTTATTGATCTTTCACAGTCCGTGTATAATTCAATGGCATAGTTCCATAAAACGATAAGTCAAACATATGTACGATGCTTTGATGCCTCTCTTCTATAGCTCCACAAAAGTACAACTAGAAAAAATTACTAGTTTTCTCCCGTAGCCCAGAGATTTTTTTTTCAATCACAATGTACACAGCTTGACACACGTTCTATCAAAAGTTTTTTATGCTGAAAATGCCGAATTATTATCTAAAATTAAGTTTTAAAAAAGAAGGGGCTGCGGCCAGGAAAAAGACTTAAAAAATGATTATTCTTTAACAATGTACATATTATTAACATTAGATTAAGTCAATTAAAAACCAGTTTATCAGTCTTTGTGCACCTCAAAGTTGTATATATTTTAAAATTTTCTTTTGTCCCATAAATAACAAAAAACGTCTTTTGTGTCTCTTGTAATTTTTTTTATGTGTGAGTTACTTCCTCTTTCCTTTTCAGACTCGATATGGATATATAAATAATCTCTCAGTTCCAAAATTGACATAAATTTTAATTGAATTGATATTAACGACTAAATGATAAGACAAATAATAAACAGAACTTGTTTGCAACTCACTTTAGATGCGTCAAAAATTTGGTCAACTATATTTTAAAAAATACCAATTTCTTGTTGTAGCACCATGGAACTAAGTCATCGAATATATGTGAGTTGTTTTTTTCTTTCTTTTCTCCAATCCTCCTACGTAAATGTCTAATTCAAATAACTATAAATTTGCCAGAAAAAATGAAGAAGGAATATAGATAAAATGGAAAAGATTTAATTGAGATGTTTAATGGTGTGTTTTAAAGAGATATCGGAAATGAATTTAAAAGATAAAATGATCTCGCAATTTAAAAAAACAACACAAATATTTTCTTTTACTTGTACATAGTCTTAAAACGAAAAGACAATTCAGTTACTTATGTGAAAGTTTCAGTGAACGCACTGTATTCTTTACCAAGTTAACCCTTTGTGGGAAAAAATCCTTTTGGGTCACGGTTCGTCCTACTTGGTGTTTTACTGTAAACACACAATGCTATGTATCTGATAAATTGGTACTTTTATATGACTGTTTTTTTATGAATACTTATGTCGAGTATACCATGATCATTTATAAAGTTGTCTTTCTGTCGTTTCTCGAAGATTTTACAAGATATTAATAGCATAATCCCAAAAAAGTTTTTCATAAGTATTGTAGATAACATTTTTTCAATTATTGTCTTACCGATCAGGCGGATCTGGGTTTTATTCTCGGTTAGGTCAATGTTAAATTTAGTTTTTTTCAATCATAATTTGAGACCTACGACTTGGATGTTTGTAATATCAATTCTCATCGAGTTAATCTTAAGAGTCTTACAATTTTTTTTAAAGCTTTTCTCGTATGATCTTTGATGTAAAATGATTTTTAGTTTTTAAATAATGCTTCATGAACATATATTTATGAATTTTATTTTTATGTATTTTTGCGTGATTATTTATTATTTAACTGGTCAACTTAAATCACTGTCTTCCTCGCTGCTCACCGATAACCGATGGCGATCAAAGTGTTAAAAAGAGGTATTTGTTGACCAATATATTTTTTGTGATAGAGTAAAAAGGAATTAAGAAACACTAAGATAAAATATGTAAATTAAATGATTACCCAATAAATGCCCTACTGATTTGAACGTTGGAAATCAGTGAAATAAAACTTAAATGACATTGGACTGGAAGAAGAACTTGTATTTAAATATCGGGAAAACGTGAATTCAATGTTAACCTTCTCTGAATTTTATTGTATATATATATAAATATAATATTTTTACACATATTAAAGTAAACTGTTATAAAAGTAGACGCAAAAGTAAAAGTAAATATACGTCTTTTAAAAAATGAGTTTGTATAAAAGCATGGCTTTTTGGAGATAGAATGTTCTGAATGTTCAAGGTTTCAGTATGTGAGAAAGGTTTTTTGAATTCTTTGACGCGGTTTTCATTTAGTTCTGCGAGATCCACTTTTTTCTTCCATTTCTTTGTTTGGAAAGCAGTGGCCGCGTGAGATGGGTTACAATGAAAAACTTGAGTCTGGCTTCTACGAGAGCTAAATAAATAATATAAAGAAAAAAACTGTGTTCTATATAACTTATCCAAAGCACTTTAAAGTTTTTTTTTATAATTCGTGTAAGTTAGATAGATGACAATGATACGGAAACATTTTTTACAATTTCTCTTTACGCATTTTTTGCCTTTTAGAGTGACTTACGATTACATAACCGTATATAAAACAGACTGCTTAAAGTTTGCTTGTCATAAAAATATCGTTCAAATTATAATTTCGCTAAAGGTGTCTCATGTCATTATGCGTGGCTTTTCTATACGAATATATATATTTTCAGCTCGCTGTGTCTTAATGTTTCTGAGTAATAAGCAGGGCTGCGGAGTCGTCAAGAAATAAGACGACTCCGACTCCGACATTGGCATTAAACACAATTATAATTATTATTTTTAGACTTTAGGCGATTTGAATACACAATTTGTTTTAAAAGGAATCGTACTCCGACTCCAGTTTAAGCAGTCCGACACCACGACTCCGACTCTGCGAGATTAAATCCAGATGACATACAGTATATACACATAGCAGTGACTCATGTAAAATCACTTTGCAGGAAGGTGAAAAAAATACCTTTAATAACACTCTTCTCTTTTGATGGCTAGGGCGGGGCGGGGTGGGGCTGTTGATATGTTTCTTTTAATTTTGCCATCCACTTAGAGAAAAATGAATTAGAATATATTTCAATTAAATTTGAATTAGTTGTCATAAAAAAAAATATATTTTTTTTGTACGATCTTGATACATTATTTAAAAAATATTAATAGTCTAAATTCTCCAACATGTTATCTGTTATTAATATTTAAAATCAGCGTTTTCCAAAATTTTTCGTGCAACGGCCGTCTAATTTTGAAAAAAAAATAGCTTCTGAGGCGGCCCCCAGTTCGGGAAACACTGTGTTAAATCATTTCAGATAATATAAAATATCTTATTATTCCACTGGTGAAATTAAGCTCGCAAAGAATCTCAAGAATATCACTTAAAAGTTAGATTCATCAAACAAAACCTTGCTAAATATAAACATTTTATTATGTTTAATCAAGCACTGTTTTTAGTAAAATTATGCTTCTGTAGCAAAATTCTTACGGGCAAAGCCAACAATATTCACATATAATATATTATAAATAAGAATTTACTTAGTGAGTTTTTTTAAGAATAGAAAAGGAATTGATTGTAACATCACATTATGTTTTTAAAAATAACCAATATTTATATTATAGACATCGAAAATGGAACAAACTCGAAATTGAAAAAAAGAAAATTAATGTATTTTACGTTACACAATAATTGATATACAGAACTCTAATGCTATTAGTTTAATATAATGACTTACGACCCTTTGTCGACTATTTTCATCTAATCATTTTTAGATTGGATATAGGCCAGCGGAATCCGCAGTTAATCTTCAGATGGAAAAAAATACAATCTGTAATATCTATACAGACATGAAGACAAGTCATAATTGCAGTTAGGCAAGAACTAATTCTCTTCGCAATGATAAGAAATCAAATTAGTTTCCTTGGTGAAACTTAACAGACGTGATTGGATAAGTAAACTACTATTACAAGATTTATGATTAAATATACTTACTTATTTAAATGTAATTTTAAATTGTATTTTTTTAATGTTCGACATTACAACCTTAACTTTGATTTTATGAAAATTATTTGTTATGAGTATTGTAGAAGAGAAAAATACGTTCTGTGTAATTCATTGCCAGAAATTTTAAAACATAAATTTTCTTCAATTCTGTTTTATTGTGTATTGTTGTTTTATTAAAAGATTTCTATGAAAAAAACAACGTATTAACCATAAAAAAATATCGCCATATATGTAAGTACAACAAGGTATTTTGTCATCTATTGCCATTTTCGTATACTTTTTTAAAGAGATTAATATTTATAAAAAAGCCAGTTGCCTACATGGCTTTATATTGAACGTTAAAATCCATTTCGGGTTGATGTTCTTCCTAGAATTAATATTAGAAAAGCCACATGCCCACAGATGAAAGCAAAACAAGACCTTTCCAGATTTGACTAGAAAAATATTTAAAAATGATTTTTTTTTACAAAGTAATCGTAGTATTAATAATCAAAAAAACTAACTTTGTAAAAAAATAACTCACCACCCAAAAGCTTTTTTCACGCTGCCTTTGTAGCCTAGTCTTCAACACTCAAAAGCCTATTTTCCATTAAGTTGGGAGGTCAAAAATTTGAGCTCTCAAAAGAATACTTTCGTTTATTGATTGTCAAATCGATTTATTGTTTTAATCCATTCAAATGCATGAATGGCTGTGGTGTCTAAATTCTTCCACGTGTTCATTGTAAATCAGATTAATTAAAAATGTTTGTGATGAGCAAAAACGGTTCTGATCATATAAAATAAATATTGAATTAATACCAAAAAGTGTTTATATATTTATAAAATAATAATCCTAGCCCAATCTCTCCATTATTTCCATACACTATACAAAAAAAATGAAGTACATAGCTTATAAGCGATTCTTGTTAAGCCCCTAAGAGTTAATATCCTTAAATTTAAAAACGGTTTATGTAAAACTAGTAACTGTGCTATTTTTTACTACAACCACATTTTTTATGTATACTTATAAGGAAATTTTACAAAGCATACTTTAGTATCCAATTGATTGACCAATTGATGGCCTAGTTTCACAGAATGATAAGTCAAAAATTTTATTTTGAGTTTTATTACCCATTATATTCAAAAACCTCTATTCTATTGCATCACAAAAGTACAACTACTTGTTTTCTCTCGGTAGGCAAATGTTTGCATATGGAAATAAGAAATATATGTAAACAATCTTCTCTCAGTTCCATATAAACTCAACTCGACTTATCATTTTATGTTTGTGTCAACGTTGCAATAAATGTAAATTTAATTGAGATAAATGATGCACTAAAAAGATGACAAAATAATAATAATATCGTATTTACAACTCAGTTTATACGTGTCAAAATTTTAGTTATCCATATCTCAAAACTACCAATTTCTTGTTGAAGTACTATGGAACTAAGTGATAAAAATATTTCTCAATTTTTACAACCTAAAAAGTAGTCTACTATTTAATCTTCTAATATTAAATAATAATTATTATTTCACCAACGATTTGTAAATAGTTATTATTTCTAAAGCAACTTACGTTAGCCTCAAATCCCGTCTAGATGATTAGTAATACCTTTTTTCAAATACTACTACGTACAAACTATTGATTTCATTGAAATGCAGTCGGCGCTATTAGCCGGTAAGGCTATATTTCAAAGGATCAGATGAAATCCTTAATATTCCCGACACAGTCTTGCCTCTTCTCAGAGGTTCTCTTATGGCAAGTATGCTACTGACAGGATATATCTGCCAGGGAATTGTAAAAGGGATTTCCGAATTTATTGAATTAAATAATGAGAATAATTATTGACTTTTTTGTCAGTTAGCTTAATCAATTTATTTATGCTAAGACAATATTTTACTAATTCCTTATTCACTGATATATCTTTTAAATTAAATTTGATTAATAAAAACAAATATTTAAGAATAATAAAATAAGTTGTGAAAATAAAATATATAGTTCAATTAAAGAAGAGTTGTCTCCGTAATGCAGTGGTCAAAGTCATCGGTTTCTGTGACAGCTCTCCTTGTTCGAATCCCAGTACGAACAACATGTTTTCAATCTGAATGAATACTTGTAATGCTTAAAAATTTCCATTCAATCCCTAAATAAAAGGGCGATTTGATTACCACTAATCTCCTCCTAACCCTATCATTTGTATCCCTTCTCACAAAAAAATGAAGTTGAGCAACTGAATAACAAACAGTTCTCGTAGAAAGAGAATCTGTGAAGATACTTACATTAGGTGATCATCACTAGACCTGTCCTAACCTTATCCTTTGTATCCATTCTCACTTTGAAAAAAGAGAGGTTGAGCAACTGTGTAGTAACAAGCAGTTCTCAAAGAAGGATATGTGAAGATATTTAATCTGAATTTGGATCGGAAATGTATTAAAAATATATATCGAATTATCTATAAGAGTCGTATTTTTGTACAATATTTTAAACAGTAAAATGCGAAGTCATTAATTTACTGCAGTGTGAAATATATTGCATGTATAATTTTTGCTATGAACTTTTTACCATGTGTATTTTTTTCAAGAAAAATATAATCGAGAACTGAATCTTTTTTGTTTAAATGTTTTTTTAAAAAGTGCACATAGAAAATTATTATAATGAATTTATCTAAAACAATTGTTATAGGTTTCTTTAGGATTAAGAAGCGCAGATATTTTCGACGTTAGACCCTGGCAGGCCCTGTATAAGACTACATAGGTTTTCACTGGCAACGTATCGGTATCTAAAAGATATGATCGTATCCGAGACATGGGCCGAGATTTTCAGAAGTTTAGATTGAAAACAGACACAGTAGAATTATTTCGGGAAATCCACCAAATAAATCTTTTGGCATTTTATAAAATGTTTGGGGAAATACTACGTCCGCAAAAGCCAGTAAATAGTTACTATCTCACTTCGTTTTCTTTACAAAGAAATAAAAGTAAAAATACCGCGAAATTTAATTCGTTTTATATCAAAAAACCTTTCTCAAAGATGAGATTACAATATTATTATCTTCAAATGTTTGATAAAACAATCTTCTCTGCGTTTTTTTCCCAACACATATTTTAATAATTTAATATTTCTACAGAGGAATTTCAAATATTTTTTAAGTATTTATTCCTTAAAATGATAGAACCAATTTAATAATCAATAACGGTAATCTTAGCATAAGAGCCATTAGCGGATCCAGTGGAATGAACATAAGAAGAATTTATGGACAACTGTCTTGAGTCTTACACTTTCATAGGCCCCTCTGTCTAAAATCTATACATGATTAATCATTTATTTTTATTGAAATTTTCATTTTTTTATGTAGTATCTATATTTTAAAACTAAATATCTACCCTCTGGTGTATTTTCTGGCGCAGGTGAGTAACGATTAAAAACATATTTGGTATCTTATTTGCTGTGATAATTATCAATTTGCGGACTCTGGGATAAAATGAGTTACAATTATTACATTGTATTAATTAATCAATATTATAGTGAAAAGTTTACTGCAAAAGGTTTTTAATATAAATGGTCACAATATTCGTTATTTTGAGTTTGATTACTATTCCCAAACATTTATATAATGTTATTAATTACATAATTATTTATTGATAAAATTATTTCGAAGATGTTTTCCAAAAGTGAATTGATCTGAAATGTATTATTGTATACATATTATATATGTTATTAAGTCATGCCCGCTTACAATTTAAAGCATATGAGTAACTGCTTGTTACTCAATTGCTCAACCTCTCCTTTTTCTTGGAGAATAATGATAGAAGGATGTGCTTGAGCAGCAGTAGTGATCAGTTAACTGCACTTAACTCACCTTCTTTGGATCGGATTGGTGGGAGGAAGATACCACAAACAAATTATGTTATTATATTCAAATAGATAGGCATGTATTGAAAAATCAATTTATGGAAAAATATTTCGTATATTCACTATACAGAGAGTATTTCAGATAAGATTTTGTTGCGTTTACCAGTATCCTCTTTGTAGCTATTGTTCCCTATATTATTTGGAGAAATTTGTACTTAGGTGGTTGTGATAAGCCAAATCAAAATGGAACCTATAAGTCCTATATAATGATAATTCCTGAATTTTATGATAACAGTCTTAAATACCTCACTGTGTACATTTTTACAAACAGGACGTATCGAAAATAAAATTTTGTTTTGAAGAAATATATTATACAACTATTCTTATTTTTAAAATAATGACTAACAAAACAGATAATTATTGTCATAAGTAGATTGTATGGTATAATATAATGTACTTAGACGTTTGATACAGTAGCTTTATACCAGTGATGCACAACCTTAACCTTCTAGCGGGCCGCATAAAATAAATTATTGTTGGTTTAGGTCGCAAAGAAAACAATAATTAAAAGTACGCTCAATCCTTTTTACAAGGAGAATATTTACGTTCCATGTAAAAAAGCCTTATAAAAAACAGCGTAAAAAAGATTTAGTGAATTTAGATAAATGAATGATAGGTTCCATTACATTACTTTGACCGTGTTATTTCAAAAACGTGAACATAAATAAACCATGCAAAAAAGGGTTATGGGTATTTGCTTATTAAAAATCGTTTTATTGTGAAATATTTATGTTTCATTTATGTGTAATTCAAAAGTTAATGCGATCTTGGTCTTTGTTAATTTTTAACTATTTTTTTTATTTGACATAATATTTGTAGTATTAAGCCGCACAATCAATTCCAAATTTTCATCAGTAAGCCTGTTTCTATGAACCGATTTATTCTCCTTCATTGAAGAAAAACCTTGCTTACATTTATTAAACAAATGTTTTATGTGAAAAAAATGTTTCCGAAAAAGATTTAAGGGCCGCCAGAAAATTTAAAAAAGGGCCGCATGCGGGCCGCTGGTCGCGGTTTGTGTATCACTGCTTTATACAATGCAATTTATTCGTTTCTTTGATATTAAATAGAACTTTTCACATGGCAATGTTGATGAGTAAAAATGTGAAAATTATTCAATTATTCGGCTTGTTCGTTCGGCAAATAAAATACATAAAAATAAATTCAAAGTAAAATTTTATTCCTGTTTCAATCATGCTTGTACCGATATTTAATTGTGATTTACATTACATTTAACCCTCTTCCAAGAACCATATTATTTCCTTACGAAACGAATTTGATTTATTCCGAGCGAAGCAATATTTCAAGTGTAAAATTTAATGTGAAATGTTTCGTGTAATTTTATTTTCAGCAAGATTTCAGAAAATGTAGCCAGAAGCAACCTTTTACCGCCCAATTAAGTCGATAGATGTAGCAATCAGCGATTATAAATGAAAGTAATTGATCACGGTAGCAACAGATGGCGGTAGTTGCTTAACTCAATCGATAAAGATATTTCCTGCATTACCGACGTCTTTTATTTCTGTATCGGCTAATAGATTGAATTTATCAATCGAGCCATTTTTGCTGATTGAATTTGTTATGAGTATTTATTTACCAGAAGAAGACGAAAATGCGTAGGCCCTGTTATATGTATTGAAAATCATAAGTTTTCAGATTGAATTCATTGATTTGAATATTCATTTATCTATTCAGTACATGTAAAAAGTTATGATAATAAACAAATGTTGGATTGGAAACAATTCGCCAAAATTGGCATTTCTATTCGAAATGCTTTTATTGATTCTTGCGTGATAGGTACGTACTTATCTAAACATAAACTTGTGCAATATTTTTTTCATATCCATGTATGTTTGCAACATCAAGCATATAGCTTCCTAATGGAAGTATCTAAACAGAAGTTTTTTACGAGGGCTGCTTGTTACTCAGTTTCTTCGCTTCACTTTTTTCCTGAAGGGAGTAAGGATAGAAAGATATGGTTAACTAACCGCTCTCGCTTTGCTTTGTACTGTGATTTGAACCCGTGAGATTCTTCACGAAAACCAACCACGTTGACCATTGCGCTATGAACTCGACTGTTGGGAAAATGTGTTGTACATAAGAGAATTTGAAAACACAACAATATATGAAGCATTAGATCCCTGGTTCTGGTTACAGAGTAAGTCTATGGACCTGGTATTTTTTTGAACATTTCATTAAAAAAAACTTAATATAAGAGAAACACCAAATGAAGACGTGATTGTACTTAAAATTAAAAGCCCAAGAAAAATACCACTTTATTAGTTGGCTCATTTCACCTCTAGAGGCAGTGGCGGATCCAGAAATTGTCCCTGAAGGGGGGCCATTCAACTTGAAAATAAACACGATACATAAATAAAACATTAAAAATAAGATGAATGTCTTTTTTACGCGATTTTTCGATTTTGAATTTACGCAATTTTTTTGTGTAAAAATATTTTTTGGGCGAATTCGAAGATCAAATTTTGTTTTTTCATACATTTTTGATACTTTTTTTACGTAATAATTTGATTTTTGGAACCGATTTATCAAATTATATGAAAGTGAGGTTTTTTACGCGTCAATTTCTGGAACCAATGTATCGCGTAAAAATAGATTTGATGTATATAAAAATAGTCAATACATAATTAAGTAAACAATTAAAGAGCACATTTCAAAATAAAGTTTTAATAAATAAGAAAAATGGAAAAAAAATTCTCCCCAAATGACCCCCATGCCCCCCCCCTTGGATCCGCCAATGTCTAGAGGTCCCTTAATGATTGTGGGTGCTCTGGACCTGCTTGGCTACCATTGACTTAAGATATTAATTAACAAAAAGCCAATGCATGAAATATTAAAAAAAATAATGTATGATAATTCCAATAACAGATTGAATACGAACTGGTGGAGCATTAATTAGTAATTTAAAAAGCCACAAAAATAAATTCAGAACAAACGTAACATTACCATATATTTTCATTAAGCAAGTAAAAACCAATGTTCGGCTCAATTTCGAAAAGTATTTAAGTTAATTAAAAACCCTCCAAGTTCAGTATAAATAGAGATAAAATGACCATGTAAGGAATAAAAAATTAGATTGGAAAACTTTGCTAAGACTGACGCAATGTATTTCAATTAACATTGATGTAAATTGAATAATTTATTCGTCAGCCTACTCAAAACATGAAAATAAATAGACTTTCTGATACGATAATATATTTAATTGTTTATTGCAAAAAACATTCTTCTATTTTTCTATCAATATAAGTCATATCTATGGACTTGTAACATCTCAACTGTAGTAGAAATAGATGTCATTAAGTCGCTTAATCTCGATTTCATTCGGATGGGGTAAAGGGTATGAAAATGAGGGTAAGTTTCGACTAGAAGATCATTTTTAGAACCGGGATGATGGAAAGAGATACTGCCACGAACATAAATCACTTCGTATAACCTCAAATCAGCAAATCAATACATGCATTTTTCTGTACAGGAATTAATTTGGTAAACGATTTCTTTTCATAAAATTTATAATTGTATTGATCATATCAAATAAATTTAAAAAATCTTTATTTATATATATCAGTGACAAATCTCAGGCTATTATTTCTTTTTCGGGTTGTGGGGTACAGATAGGTTAGTAATGGTGGGTACAAATTAACCAACAAAGACACCTATGGGTAATGATTTAAAAATGTTTGGCATATTTTTTGCTTTTTTAGACAGCCAATTTTTAACCTCTAGAATAGTGGTTATCATGTACGCTTACCAGAGAATTTTGGTGCGGCCACCAATAGCTTTATAGTAAATATTGATCTTGAAAATAATGTTTTTCATTGAATATAAACCTATAAGTTGATCCATTCTTTTGTAAATGCAATTGCAATTTATCACATCTCAAAAAAAAAATTGGTTCGGCCACGAGACATTTCCAAAGGACCACTGATGTTTATAATGCGGTCACAGTATTTTTTACGTGAGAACCACTGCTCTAGAACAACACAAGTTTCAATAATTACAATGTAGTATCATAACAATATTTATTGCAAATCTTTTGAATATGTGTGACCAAAAAGTTGATATTTGACACATATCCTTAGGCTTTCTTATTTTGCTAAGCCAATGTTGAAAACTTTGTTATTACGTTGGTAAATTACAGTGGTGGATTACCCCACAAGGTGTGCACTCGGGGCCTCAAACATAGGCCTTTTAGGATTATTCTATGAAACCCATATTATATTTATTTTTAGTAATTGGAAAAACAGGACCTCCAAATTTGATTGCTCCTGGGGCCTCCCTGGTGTCTAATCCGTTACTGGTAATTTATGTAATTAATATATTTTTTTTACCATGTCCGCTCCCAATGTGGAACGTATGGACTCCTAATGGAGTTTATCTCAACAGAAGTGTTTCTACGAGAACTGCTTGTTACTCAGTTGCTCAACCTCTCTTTTTCCAAAGAGAGTAGGAAAGTAAGGATAAGGCTAAGGCAGGACTAGTGGTTAGCTAATCGCTCTCGTTTCGCCCCGTTTATAGGATAGGAAGGATGGGAGGGGGGAATTCAAGACATCACATACATCCATGCCTTCGAACAGAAATTCATAAATTGATTGAAAAATCAATTTATAAAATTCCAGTGTTAATTAATTGTGTTAGTTTGAAAAATCCGTGGAGCCCGTGACCACCGTAACCGAAGCCAACGACGTTGAACACTCGACCACACAGGCGGCAATTAAATTATTGCTATAAATTGCCACCTGTATTTATTATTACAGTAAAATATCGTACGATGAAGTTATTCTGAAGATACTTCTCAAAGCATGATGAAAATAATGGTTACATTTAAATTAAGAATGTATCAAATAATATGACAGTTTTTTTGCCAATATACTGAAATAAATCACAATCTTTCAAATACTCTTATTCATAGTGTTCCTCTTCAAATAGTAGATTACTCGAGGAAAAAAAAGTATACTTATTATTGTAAATTATATTTTAAATAAATTTGGTGTACAGTTTAATCGGAAAGTTTATATGTGTAATCACAGTAAAGTAAGGCTCAACGTCACAAACAGTTTGGTGTGTAACTGCGTGAGTTACTTTACTATACAATAACAATGCCCTGTCATAAATTGTCTGTACCGCAGCAGGTAGGTATTCAGTAATAGGGTCATAACAAAATACTAATCTGGCTCTGAAAAGTGCGGCAAGTCCAAGAGCCTAATATATTCTCATTAAGGGCCGGATAACACACGCGTTAATCGCCCTACAATCTTCTCAACACATCTTATCTCAACAGAATCTCCTATTAAACGATTTACAAGAGTCGAGTGAAACGTAAATTACTTTTTTTTTCAATTATACATTCAATATATTTTAATTTTGTATTGTAAGTGTTTCTGAAACATACTTAGCAAAGTAATATTTGAGTTAAACTATGCGAAAATAACGAAAAGAATCTATCAACTGTTCTCTCGTAAGTATAAGTAAAAAATAGATATTCTACAATTTAAATTTTATTAATAGATTGAAAAACAATAGAATCATGAGCCCATTGATAAGCAACTGAGAGAATTGGAAATAAAAGGATTATTAATTCGTGCTTGCGTATCCGGGAACTTTATTTTAGAATTTAAGAATTTGTAAAGTAAATTATGCCAGTTGGTGGTCAAGGTGAACGTATTCTACCACTAACATACAAATATTTTTTTTTAATTTAAAGAGGCACATTTTTTTATTAACGATTAATATAATAATATCAATGACTAGTAACGGTAGCACAGTGGTCAACGTCGTTGGTATTCGTCAATTGATTTATCGATTTCTGTTCGAAGGTATGGATATATGTGATACCGAAAAATTCCCTCCCATCGGGGTGCTGCAAGAGCGATTAGCTAACCACTAATATTGTTCTCACAATATTTTTGTTATCCCTACTGTCTTTTAAAAAATCATCTGAGAAATCGACTGAGTAACAAGCAGCTCTCTTAAAAAATACTTATGTTGAAATATCTCCATTAGAGGGCTAAATTAGAAGTGGACATGATTAAAAAAATACTGATATCTTATTCATTATTTGTTAATTTATATTAGTCCCATTTGCAAATTGTAATTTAAATTATTGAAGACTTATCTTTAAACATATTACTTTTTTATCCTTTTTACCTACATCTTTTAATTCTGTTTAATATCTGATTACAAAATAGTAGTATGTATAAGTTTGTTATTGATTGAATTGGCATTTACTTGGCAGAGCTCCATTGTAATACGGTAAAAAATATCAAACTATTTAGTTTTGGTGACGGCATACACCGAAATAGCTGTATCAACTTTAGTAAAAAAAAATGTACAGCTAAAAACTTTGCTGTTTTGTACCGCAGTATATATTGTATAGATTTGTTGTTGAAAAATATTGAAAATTAGACTTAATTTTGATTTAAAATTAAGTATTGTATACAACACTTAATTGAATTATTAGTATGTGATCTGTTATTCAATTTTAATCATTTCAAAGTATTCACCTCCTGCTGACGATCTCTTGTAAGACGAAGAGTGGTCAAAGCCGTATCGTAAGGTCAGTAGAGTGACCTTTTCGCTTGGGCCTTTTGATTGTTATTGAGTCCCTTACAATGTTATGGCTTTTTAGTGGACGTTGATTGTTTTTGAATAGTTTCTGCTACACGGCGATAGTACGAACTGTAGATCACTTTATCTCTGTAATTACATGCGTCCGTTTTACCCTAGGCATATATTATTACAACACGCAGCTGTCATTCAACAATCCATTCACATCCAAGACTCAAATATTAAAACACCTAACTAATTAGATCTTCTTTAATTTCTAATAGCCAAAGTTATTGTAAACGTTCAATCCATTTCAATTTATGTTAACTCTAAATTTAAAATGACATACATACCGTATAATATGTATCGATACACGCCGAATATGAAATCTTTTCAATGATACAGTTAAGTAACATTTTTTTAGCATTTTAATTAGCAACAAAATATAATTATTTAAAAATATATAAACATTTTTTTTTCCATGTCCGCTCCCAATATGGAGCATATGGACTCCTAATGGACTTTATCTCAACAGAAATGTTTCTACGAGAACTGTGTGTTACTCAGTAGCTCAACCCGTTCTTTCTCCAAAGAGAGTAGGAATAGAAGGAAAGGGCAAGGACAGGACTAGTGGTTAGCTAATCGCTCTCCATACGCCCCGTTCATAGGATAGGATGGGTGGGAGGGGGGAATTCAAGACATCACATACATCCATGCCTTTGAACAGAAATTCATAAATCGATTGAAAAATCAATTTATAAAACTGCCCGTACCGGGATTCGAACCACTCGACCACACAGGCGGCTATAAACATAATAAAGTTAAATAAGATAAAATTGGAATAACTATAAGTATTAAAGTAATAAGGTAATAATAATCAATGACAGTAATAAAACAACTTTTGATTTTAAAACAGATGTTATTATGGATTAAGTGGTGGGGGCAGGGAAGATACGAAATGGAGACGAAACTAGATTTGTCTGATAGGACCATAATGGTTATTTTTACACTATGAAAACAAAATACTTCTTTCTATGGACATAATCGGACAATCCCAGAGAATGTGCTCTGAATCTTTATAACTGTCTCCACAAGCAGTATAATATTATAAACATTTTTTTAAAATATAAATTTGGAGCTTTAAGTTCTAGGGCACGTTAGCGTCCAAGTTTTTCGAGTCTCCTTCACTGCTGAAGTTTTGTTTATTTGCTTTCTTTTTCTATCGTTGCTGACGGAAAGGCTTGATCGTTACAGATGTGAGAAATCCACTGTAAAAGTAGTTCACGTGGTCACCAAATTCATTCATATGAAAAATTTATCATATATAACTTACACATATAATACACTCATAAAAATGCATATATATGCACACATATACAGACATAAAATACATGAATAAGTTTTCTAAATAAGACCATTTTCATAACGCTAAAAGTTATGTTTATTCGATGTATTTATATTTAGAAGAAATATCAAATCTGTGGAGGGTCGTCGAGCAGACCTGCTTTTGTCATAAAACGTTTCTTATGTATTGTCTCGTCATAATTATGTAAGGTGACATTGATTTTTTTTGTACAATCTGGAGAGTCTACATATGTATTATCAATGATTGTTTCTTTCAAATGTTTCTCTATTGCGACCGAAAAACGGAAGAATCATTTTTATCTATTTTTAAACTCTCATAAATTATTTCTAAGAAACTGACTATCTCACTCTTTTCATTTAATATATATTTATCACACAGATTGTGGAGATAGATAAACAAGACGATTGGGATCAACCTCATAGCATTATCTACGGTGTATTAAAATTTATGTATGTGAACTTCAACATATTTGAAAAGGTTCTTAGTTTATGCAATAAACACGTGTTCAAAAGTAGAAGTGTGTATTTTTTTCAATACAGATAATTAATATAAAATTTTCAAGTATCTCCTTAGAATTTTTTAAGTTTATAACTTTCATATATTTTACTTGGTAGAACTCCATTATAATAGGGTAAAAATAGCAACGTATTTAGTTTCGAAATAGCTATCAACTAATAAATGCAAAAAACTGTAAAACTAAATACGTTGCTATTTTTACTCTATTATCTTTCATATACATCTCTCGATATTCATACAAATTGATATAATGGTAAAGTTTTTATACGCTATAACGTCAACAAATATTTAAAGTGATTTGTTTGATCATTGATTGTCAATGCACGTGAAATAAATTGTTTTTGTATTTTTATTAACCTAGGAGACATAAATAAAATAAAAAAGGTGTCGGAAACAAATTATGATTTTTTACGAAAAAAGTCAGCCTACAATCAGGTTCTCACGTGTTCACCCTCATATCATATTATTTAAGGATAATTTATTTGAAGATAAAAACATATGCTTTAAAATTACATCCCAAGCGCGTTTCAAATAATCTAGAAGCGATTACCCTATTCATAAACATCTGTCTTAGTGCTATTTAAGTAATATGTTGCCAAAACCAAAAGTCAATTGCATTAGACATTTTTAGGGAGTATTTAAAAAAAATATTTGAATTCAATTTTATTAAAACCATTGATTGTTAAATAACATAACATAAAGCTCTGTCTGGGTTTTCACTAATGTTTGTACAAATATTGCTGGGCTCCTCAATATTTCGTAATTATGGACTGACAATAACATTACTTTTTTTATCAATTTCGCTCCCAATGTGAAGCATATGGCATTAAAATGGAGGTATCTCAACAGATTTTTTTCTACGAGAACTGTTTGTTACTCAGTCGCTCAACCTTTCTCATTTAAATAGAGTTTTAGAGATAATGGTATAAGATTAAGTCAGGGCTATTGCCCAACACTCATGCCTTCGAAAAATGCTTTTTATACTAGAACTTGAACCCGTGAGGTTCAGCACGGAATCCAACAACGCTAACCGCTGCGCCACAGTGCAAAAATATTAGTGCTACATAAAGCTGTTTTTATTCTTAAATAATTTCAATTGTACTTTTTTAACTATAACAATGTTTGTGAATGGAGTAACAGTATACTGCAGAAATAGAGAAAATATTGTTGAATCAAGACACTTCGTAAACAACAGAGATGCATATGGTCCTCATCTCTGGTCTGAGCTTTCAGTTGGTTTTAATAGTGTTAATGATTTATTTTATCGTCGTCCTGAATTCTCATTTAATTAGTTTTTGTGATTGTGTAATATATTTTTTTTCTGTACAACTATTGGTGCTATCTGTGGTGAAAAATTTCGATAAGGTATGTCCAGTCTCTTCTTGGTCTCATGCCAATTTTTTATCCAATCTCCAAACCAAATGCCGGATCATATTATTCAAGAAACTTCTTATTGCTTGAGCCATATAACTTAAAATTCAAGAAACAAAGAGTGCTTTACTACTAAATTTATTATGAATTTGTAAGTTCTTTTCTTAAATTACGAGACTATCACTATAAGCATTGATTTATAAATATCGATTAAAACTTTCCAGTTTTTCGTTTGGTATCCTTCTCCACTTACTTTGCTGATATGTTTTAGGATCGGACCAAAGAAAGTAGAATAGGGCTGGATCCGCCCTTCCACCAGGGCTTGAAATATATGATTTAAATTATTCAAATAAATACTTTATTGTCTTCTATCCAAGTAATATAAATTTTTCATTTCCTTTTTTTATTTTGCACCTGGTGTTTTGAGACATGAATAATATACAAAGTTTTGTTATGTGAAAGCGAAACACGTCATTCAAACCGATCTTGGATGATATTTTGTCCAATCCCTATGAACATAATATACGTGTTTTTATTATATTAATGTTAGTTAGAGATTTAAAAACTTAAAAAGAGTTTTTAATAATTAATGTAAAAATGGTTGTCATTTAAAATTTTTCAGCAAATAACGAAAAAGCGTCAGTATTGTTTTTCATCTGCATTATACAAAAAAGCCCTGAATCCAAAATACAAATCGATAGATAAGTTACCGTAATCGCCTCAGAAGGCTACATATTGAACTGGGAAAATTGTTCGAGAAGGATTTACATACTTAAGGGTGAGTTTCGCCCGACTGTCAGCTATCATTTACCAGTTAGCTCTTTGGCACCGCTTTCAGAGCTTGTCAAAACTTTGCGCTTGATTGAAATTGAGATGGTTCTGTTTCAGATTTTATCGCAAGTTTTAATTACAATATTATTTAATTTTAAACTTAGGAAATCGTTTCAATTTGTTTTCATAATTATTATTTTACAACGTTAGAAGGAACACGATACATTTTTTAAAAACAGACTATGCGATGTTGAAGATATTGTTAATCCTGGAAAACTTTCAACTTATTTTGTTACTTTTCTCAACTAATATTTTATTTAAATAACATAATTTATTTAACTAAAAAAGGGTTTTTAAACGATCTTCTGAAAAAACTTAAAATATAACGGTAAAGTAATATGAAACTATGAATCAAAACAAACGCAAAGCGACTCTGTGCGATATCAAATGTTCTTCGCCGTTATAGAGTGTCCTACGTGACAAAAAGCACACCGCGATCAGTTTATTTGATATTTTATTTCGCTTTAAGCCGCGTTCAAATCGTGCTCGCGGTGATTTTGCTAAGCTATAATTATATCGAAATAAAGATTTTCAGATCGTTTTACTGATGCAGCGATGTGTTAAATCTATTACGAGTAAATAAACATTTATTCGTTTTTATAAATAATTTTTAATACAATAGAAAATTATTCTTCGAAAGATTTTACAAAAAAAAAAGTTTTTTATAGTTACAATATTCTTTTGTTGGGCATTGTGTTGTACATATTGAAACTGATGCTCTATTTGTATACCCAACAAATTGATCATACACGAATTGACTATTGTTTAAGCTATAAATTTTCTGACTTGATTGATATTGTTTTGAGAAGCACTTCCAGTGGTTCTTAAACAAGCAAGTGTCCAAACGTAACAATTTTTCAATGGATCAGAGAAGAAGTCGTCTGTGACTGATTTGAATTTATTGAAAAGGATTTTGTGCGAAGTCGATCGAGAAAATTTTCTACAAATTTACAATGTTCAATCGGAGATTCTGAATTCAATTACACGTTACAACATTTTTTGAATACCAGTCAACATGAAAATAAATCTAATATCGTTTTAAATTGGAAAAAATAAAAAAAATTCAAACGAAAAAAGCTACATTAAATTTTGATATAACAATATGTTACAAGACTGATAGAATGTCTTATATATATAACTGTTTTTGTATCGAATTGTTATTATATTTCTTCACATAAAACAATATCGAGTGTGGGAAGAAAAAAGAACGTAATCCACAAAAATTAAAGAATAGGGCTAGGACAATACTTTTTTATCCATGTCCGCTGCTAGTGGAGGTATCTCAACAGAAGATTTGTCTACGATACTTTGTTTGTTACTCAGTTGTTACTCAAAAGTAAGGAATAGAATAATAAGACTAGGACAGGGCCAGTGATTGGCTAATCGCTCTCGCAATGTCCGTTTTCAAGACAGGACGGGAAGGAGAGAATTTAATACATCACATACAGCCACGTCTTTGAACATAAAAATCAATTAAAACACAATTTATAAAAGCTTTTCTCACTGGGATTTTAGCCAGTGACCTCCGTATCCAGTGTCGTTGACCTCTCAATTACGAGAGAACAAGCTTAGTAGCCGATTAAGGATTGGGTAGGATTAAGAATTTTTTTTTAGATGACATATATATGTCATCTTAAAAAAAATATATAAATCAAATAAAACGTATAATATATAAATCAAATAAAAAAAATATTTGCCCACTATTAAGTACACAAGTTGCCACCTGTGTGGTCGAGTGGTCAATGTCGTTGGCTTCGGTTACGGAGGTGCCGGGCTCGAATTCCAGTACGGACAGTTTTATAAATTGATTTTTCAATCGATTTATGAATTCCTGTTCGAAGGCGTGGATGTATGCGATGTCTTGAATTCCCCCCTCTCACCCATCCTATCTTATGAACGGGGTGTATCGAGAGTGATAAGATAACCACTAGTCCTGTCCTAGCCCTATCCCTCTATTCTTACTCTCTTTGGAAAAAGAGAAGTTGAGCAACTGAGTTACAAGCAGTTCTCGTAGAAACACATCTGTTGAGATAAACTCCATTAGGAGTCCATATGCTTTACATTGGACATGGTAAAAAAAAAAAGTACACAAAGATTTAACATTGATCATTAAAGAACGATATATGCAGTAATGTTAAAATAAATACTCACGTATTGCAGTACAACGTAGCAATCGGAAGGTATTCAAAGTGTCTAGTGGCGAGAGAAACTTACCTATAAAATAAAAAAGAAATTGGTATTAAAAAGCTGTGTGAATTGCATTAAAGCAAACACTGTCGTATAGGAAAAGTCTGCACAATCACTGACGTATCAGGTTGCTGAACTGCCATATCTTTAAGATTCTCATAAAATCTAATCACTTTTCCTGCAATATACGACTCGATAATCTATTTCCAAAGCTCAGTATACGGGTTTCTGCGTCTTCGCCAGTTATTATAAAAAGATGTAAAACTCAAAATTAAAAAAAGAATAAAAAAGTTATTGTTCTTATGTTTAATCTGGAATAGCGGCCACGTTGATAGAAGGATGGCGAACGGCTCATTCAGTGCTGAAATATCCGTTAAACCTTTAAATGACTGAAAAACTGACATGCAAGATTGCGAAACACTCAGCAATGACCAAAGTTTTGGTAGCAAGTAAAATCATCACCTGGGATTTATGCACAATGACGCACAGACGCGCATTGGAAGCACTCAATCGAATATCTGTGCAATGACTTAAGATGTTTTGAAGGCGCAATGATTTAAATATCTGGCGATTTCCGCCAAACACTACCAGTCATTCTAAGATCGACCGCTGCCGATGAAATAAACGCTTGCCTCAAAACATCGACTCTGTGGCGCTATGTGAATAAACTTCAGCTAACGGTAAACATGCGAGTTGTATTTTTAAACGATCCATCTGCCGAAGATTTCTCCAAGCAATTGCTGACTATCGTCGGTAACGGCCGTGTTCCTGTTGACGAATCGTACGGATTGATTTCGATTCCGCCGAATTTTTGCAATTTCGTCTCAACGAAGGACGGCTTCATCAACAAAATGTTCCCAAACATCTAATCACAAAAATCACAATTGGTCGAGTGAACGAGCAATTCTTGGGGCTAAGAAAAAAGATATGGATCATTTAAACTTTACAATTCAAAATCAAATCGTTGATCTACTGCATTCCTTTAAATCTATCGACTGTGTCACGTGAATGACATCATTTCAATGTAATTTAAATACTTTTCATTTTGAATTTTGAATATTTATTGAACTTAATTCATTTTCAGTATTCATTCAAACTGAATTTAATTCATCCGATAAATTAACACAATATTTATTGATTCTGAGGCGGTACGAAGTTCGTCGGGCCAGGTAGTTTCATTATAAAAATAAAACAATCAACAATATATTCAGATGGTAATAGCCTCCATTTTCGTTTGTTTTTATTTCTAATTTACATTTTCATTGCGTAATACAATACAATTTACACATTATTACGATATTAAATGTTTGTTATTTATATAAAATTGTGTTCATATTGTATACACCAATTATGTGACATCAAAGCAAGAACAATGGCCGACGGTTTTAATTAACAATCCAAGAAGTAGCAACTTTTTGTCATGTGAAAGGGAGCGATGTGATCTTCCGGAAATTGTTGTACCGTCCGCGTACAACACCAGAGACATTTTCATCTGTTATTCTCGGCAAAGAGATTCTCTCTGACTTTGAATTTCCGGTAACAAACTTTTCCAAAACGACGCGGTGCCCAGTTCCGCGATACAGACCATGCAAGCGGCCTATAATAACTCTGCAAAACACAGGCCGGTATTAAGAAGATTACATTGCATTGTATCAAAGACATAAATAGTTTCAGCGATTGCTAGATGTCGAAATATCTATTAAATGTATTTTTACTTCGTGTGAAACAAAACTATTTAGCTCAGTATATTTTAGGTCTACCAAAAATGTTATTTCAACCAATGTTGTTCTACTGCTATCATGGTTAAACGGCTAAATTAAAAATCAAAATAAACGGTGGTTTCCCACTTAAAGTAATGTTTGTAATTTTTTACAAAATTCAGAAATGTAACCAGGAATGGTTTCACCAAGAAAGTGAGCATTGATAACTGACGACTGCTAAAAAAGGTGCTTTTTTGTAAGACGCCATTTTGACATTTTGTTTAATATCATACGGGTGTATCAACAAAAACAATGTTTAAAATTCAATAAAATATAACAGGTGATTTATTTATGTGCTACTAACGTTATAATTTCATTTTTAGATACACCCAGCCGTATATTGTAAACATTTATAATATGTACGATGTTTAACTTTGTTCTGCGAATAAATATAATTATGTCACTTACAAAACCAAGCTTAACTCAATACAGGCATTTTTTTAGGTAGGTATCGGTGAAACAAAAGCCCTCGAGTCAATAACTTCCAATGAGATATTTTCAAATAATTCAATTGCATGTGAAAAGTTCAAATAGGAAAGTCATCACAAACAAGTGTTCAACTGAAAAAATATAAATTTGACCTTACCGGAACATGATTCCATGAACATGATCTGAGTGCTACGGTAAAGTTTTTACCATAAAATTGCAGAAGCCATTATAATATGTTTTATTAATCAAATATTATTTCATTTATTATATTTACGGAAAATAAGAAACAAATGTTATGGCGAAACAAATCCTACGGGCCATACTGTCGCAAAATGTTTTATTGAGGCAACCAAACGCTGCAAAAGTTTTCACATAAATTTTATCGTAATTTATCCACTCAGTGTAGTTAAAATGGTCGCAGTTAAACGAGCCGGAAAGCATGGTCACAACTTATGTTGTCCTCTCACTATCTGACACGCTTTTACAGTTGATAGGTATTACGCAAAAACAGAATTATTTATTATAAATCTTCTTTGTTTTGGGGCGCCAGAGTTCTGTTATGAATGGTTTATGAGATATCATACTGATGTATAAATACATTTGGAGAATATTGTTGCGGGAAATATTTATATAAAGTGTGCAATATAATACCATACTTGCAGCTCGGTTTTTAATCGATTAGAACACATTTGAATAATACAAACGATGTTTATTTGTTTTTCGTTTTATTTAATTTGACAGTTATCATTTATCGACTAAAATTAACTATTTCTACAACGGCGTTTTACTATGCAATGTGTGTATCAAACTACTAGATGTGTGATGTATCTCAGAAAATGGTGGTGATTATTTTCTTTTTTAATGCTTTTAAGTGATGGGAAAAATAGCTTGTTATTACTAAGAAAATTAAAAAAGGTACGTGACTTTAAATGTTACGCATATGTCACCCGAGAGTTGGATAAAGAGTTGTCTAACATTTCTTTGTATAATAATCTAAGAAAAAAATACTTAGTTAAGACTTCTTATCGCTCTAGTGTAAACTGTCACTTCTTATAATATAATTATTGATTTTATTTAATATGATCAAAACCGGCTAGTCTCAGCAAATAATTGAGGGGAATTAATAATAAAAGTAGTATGTATTTAATCTCGAAAAACTATTTTTTTCAATCTATGGATGCAGCATCAAAGAGCTGAAGAACACACAACGAATCTATTTTTATTTTTTAAAGGTTGCTTTAGAAGCAAATTCAGCTGGCTCTAAACGTTTCATCAACTACAAAAAGTCAGGTGACAAAATTTTTGTTCAGTACATTTGACGAATTCGTGAATCACAATTTTCTACTGTAAGGTTTATAGCACACATAATTTAAATAAATTACTAATGCTCTTTTTCAGTTTGTTACGTTTTTCTCAAAATTAATTATGTGGTAGGTTGTTGTTTTTGCTTTTGACCATCTTAATTATTTTATGTAAAAAGAGTACCTACTGTTGATATTTAGCAAAATTAAGATGATTTAAAACATATATGACGTAAAATTTGTAAGGGGTAGAAAAATTGTTTTTTTTAAATCATGTTTGTTTTTATTGGTGTATTATACAAAGATGGTAAAAAAGTTTATATGGATTTAATAATGCTGACTGCAGTAAACACAAAAAATCTTTAGTATCGCCGTACACATACATTAAAAACATAATAAGCAATATAAGTTTTGAATTTCTCATGATTTTATTGTGTTCATTGACAAAAATAAAATACAATCATTGTTCAACTAGCAGAAAACTCAAACTTTTGAAACTGTGATTCAACAGCACACCTAAAAATATACACAATATAGTTTGGAAACTTTTATCCCAGGTAAAGCAACACACAGCGTTGCCAAGTGAGGTGAAGTTTTGAACAGTTTCCGCTTGCACCGACTTGACAGTTCCACGACTGCCATCTGACGGTTAAAAGTTTATTTTCCATTCCCTTTTCTATAATAATAATTAAAAACATCACAACAGTATTCGATAGTTTATTTTTCAAATTTGTTTGACATTTCATTGTTTTTCACAAAAGCAAGTTTAGTAGGGCAAGTAAGTTTGTTACGGTAAATGTGTTCAGAAATCTAAAAATGGTAAAAAAGGTTAGAGACATGAAAAGTTAGATAGTTTTGACATGGAAAAGGTATAATCATTTTGTCTTACATATACTATAGCTGTTTGTTTTGAATTTAACATTCATAATAAACCTTTTTTAGAAGTATTATTTACACACGGTAAAACAAGCAATTTTATATTTTAAGATACTAAGCTAACTCGATCGCAGAATATATTTTAAATTGTTTATTATGCATCTGAAACCACGTTTACTTTTCAATTAGTATTATATATATATATCGACTGTGGAAAAGAAAAAGGCGTAACCCACAGTTTTTTCAAAACAGCTTTTTTTCGATAATCACAATTTATCTAACTTGATACACGTTCTGTCAAAAGGATCTAACATGTAAATGCCAAATTAATATCTCAATTTAGTTTTTATGTTGGAAAAAGATGGCCTTGTGATAATTGAGACCAAGAAAAAAGACTGAAAAAAAGTTTTCACTAGACAATTTCTTGAATTAATATTAGATTATGTCAATTAAACACCAAATTAGAAGACTCCGTGCACTTCAAGGTTGCGTTTATTTCGTAATTTGAATATGGCCAAAAATCATCAAAATACGTTTTTTTGTACCTCCTGTAATATTTGATATGTGTGGGTTACGTCCTTTTTCCTTTCCACAATCGATATATATATTGTTAATCTATTTTAATAATTTAAGGTTTCATTTCATCAATTAGACGGGCTTTGTAATGTATTACTGTCACACTACAAAATGTATACTTTCATAAAATATATTATATTGATTTATTTACTATAAATGTATTGGTTTCATATTATGCGATGTAGCTTTAGTTATTGTGAGGTCTTTCTTTACATATTTTCTACTGTACCGTGAGGTCCACTTAAATTTATTTATTCATTCATTTCTAGGCAACGCAGCATAACGACAAATCTTTTAAACCAAAATTCGTACTTTTATACAGTGGGAGATTTTCTTATTTATTTTTGTCAATAAAATCTCAGATTTGTTAGAAATAAAAAAATTGAGGTAAGATTAGTATATTTTTGGCATTTTTAAACATACGCTGTGTATATCATTATAATAATAATACTGATCAAATTCAATTTATACCACTATGGTATTTTATTAAATAAACAATACATCAAAGTAATACATATAAAGCGTAAATCGTGATTTAAAGGTAGACCTTAAACCAGCGATTTCCAAACTGGGAGGCGCGCCTCCCTGAGGAGGCATGGACTATTGCAAAGGGAGGCGTGAACAGTCCAACATATTTATTTACCCTTTAAAACGTGTCTTTATTACTATATGAAATAAAGTATGGGGAGGCGCGAAGATATTTTTTTCTTCAGAGGGAGGCGCAATGACAAAAAGGTCGGAAACCACTGCCTTAAGCTAGAATAGCTTATTTAACATGTAAAACATTAAAAAATATGTTTTTCTGCGGCTTGCTCGTTTGTCAAAGTCTAATACATAATTTGTTTCAAAGAAACGTCTCAATCTATTTACTCTCAGTATGAACCATATTGACCCATGATAGAGCTTATCAAGACATTTTTATTTAATGAAAACTGATTGGTAGTTTACTTACTCAATCTATCCTCATATAAGGTAAGGAATGTATGAATGAGAATATAAAGAGCTACTGGTAAGTAAGCCGCCTTCTCGTAGCCTTATTTTTGGATCGGGTGTTGAGTGGTTGGCAAGGTGTAACAATATCAACAAAAATAAATTTGCCCACTTAGATACAAATTGATCCAAAGATTGAAGAATGAATACACTGAAACCACGAAAGCTTCTGAAAAAAGTGATGCATGTGAGATTATTTATTAGAACTGTTCTTATTTACCGGTAATATTATAACAACAACGATTAATACAGGAACTATAAATCAGAGATCTAATGTACATATTTTCATTTCAGAATTCGACCCAGTGAATGACACACAGTGAAGGAAATAAAAACGTAAAATCGTTGACCATTTTGTAATATGACTCTTTTTATTCGATAAACATTTTTTTCTTTCTGCATCACACCAAAGATGATATCTCCTCAATGATACATCTAAGATACATTTGTTTATAACAATTTGATAGGCAACAATAAATAATACTTAAAAATATGTAGATATTATAAAGGGTAATTAAATAGAACTGGTATAACACCTTTGGATTTTTCAACAGATGTGTTATGGCAGGGAAGATAAACTTTTTCTCCAAAAAAAGTAGCAATTTTTTTGAAGTGACAAAAAAAATATCTGAAACCTAATGTATAATACATAAAAAAATCATTTCTTTATTCGACCCAGTGAGTGAACCCACATGTAATGAAACAAAAACGTTCAAATGTTGACCACTTGATAAAATGTCTAGTAGAATAAAATTCGAAGCGAGTTTGTTACCTTTGTGCTTTTATATGTCATTTCATTTCGTCGTTAATTTTCTAAAAACACGTACCTCAATATTTATCAGTTTTAAGTTTTTACTATGTAATGAATTCAGAATTTAAAAAAAAAACACGGAATTGATTCCATTAGATCGTATGCCAAAATATATATTATGTTATGCTTTATTTAATCTAATACAAAATAATTTTCAAACAAATAATACTGGTACGTTTTTAATGTATTGTATAAAGAACAGGGTGGCATGGATGGAAACGTCTTATTACTTTCCTCACAGATGTTAATGACAAAACCAGTCTATTGGTGCTTTATAGCGATAGAAAATTTTATGAAAACTCCTGAAAAACGTGTACTTTTTTATATACTAGGTTGTGACAAATTCCCGGCGATTTGTAAATATACCCAAGAGTTTTTGTTGTTTTTTTTTATTATACGTACAATATAAAGCTTCGTGTCACTAATAAATACTAAGATTATGAACTTGCCAAAACCGAGCATAAATAAAAATACGTATTTTTAAAATCAGGCTTTTGTGATCATAAGTCCTCGATTTTATACAGTTCAATAAATGATTCAAAACAATACTTGTGTGGCAACTTGTCAAGAAATGCCTTGTGTGAAATATTTAAAATTGTAATTGTTTTGTCTTACCTAATAAGGACACATCGGGATGTATCTTTTACATTGTCATCGATTCGGTGTAAAATAAATTTCGACCGCGGCTGTCATTAAAAGTAGGTAAGCCCAACCCTTTTTAATTGAGAGTCTAACTGACCGCCGAACAAAAACATAAAATAATTACAAAAACCTCCAAAATAAATATTTAACCCACGCAAGCCAGACATTGTCGTTTTTTAATGAATATTCATGAACTTCAGCGGCGAGCAAAGGCTTAACTCAGCAACAACTCACGTAGGATGAGTGGTATATTTGGACAGTTCCTTTAATAATACAAATTATATTCTATTCAGACATACATAGGTTAAACATTCTATTAAATAAACATCATTCAATTTGATAATATATTGTGTCGATGATGTGAAATATTATAAGCGAAACAACCTACAATTTCTGTGGCTGTTCACAATAGTGTAGAAATCGAAACACCGCACTAATACATTGATACCGGTTTACGAAAAAAAGCAAAAAAATACGTGCAATTTTCATAAAAATCGGTATTGGTGTCATGAAATACTGTCAGTAAAAAATATAACATAATTATAAACAGGTGTGTATCATCATTGATCAACTGTTTCTTAAAATAACAATACATAATTGAAAGGTTCACCAATTCTGCAACCTGTTGGCAGACTTAAATTATTTACTTAGACTTATATGTGTTGGTTTGTGTGCATTCAAAATTTGATTTTGGCTAATTTTCAAGAGCGATATTTTTACATTGAAAAAACACTACCAATACCAGGATTTTGGTTTCCGTAATACCAGTATTAAAATTTCTACAAAAGTAGGATTATAATTGGTAAAAATGGGATACCGGCAATATCGTCATTTGAAAATAAAGCTGACATAATATCTCAAAACCCCCGGTAATCCGCCATTTTGAGTGCAGTTTTTTTCAATGTAACCAAAATAACCTTGTTTATTTTTCCAGAGTTATAATTTCAATGTTTTGTGTGTGTTTATTTATTTTTCAGTGCTATCAATGATTTACCGACATCTTTTAAAATTAGAGTTATTTAACTATGATATTGTATTCATTTAACATTTTATGTATCAAAATAAAGGAATATTTAATTGAACTATGTACAATGTAAAAATATTTGTAATAAACTGGGAATCCAGAATTACTACAAAATGTGCTGATTAACGTAGAAGGCATATTTTTCAGTGCACCAAATATATTCGAGTTCTGTTAAAATCAATTAGAGGAAAACAACATAACCCTTGAACCAAAGTTAAAATGCAAAAAATGGACGGATATGACAGAGAAAACGTACACGTAAAAAATAAACGAAGAATATTAATTCTGCCATGTTATTTTGTATGAGATCTGATACACAATAAAAATGTTTATCTAATACATTTTTAACTTCTAACAACGACAAATAAAGACAGGTAATGACAATGTGATGTTACTTTTAAATAATCACTTAATTCATTAGTAATGTGCTTGGTTTCTTCATTGTGTTATTTGTGAAAAAAAAAGATTTTATATTATTATACATATGTCACCCATTCTATTAAGTTTAACACGGTATTTGAGTTTAAAACGAAAATAGGTCAAAACATTGTTTGCATTTGAAGCACGCATCTAAACTATTGTTTGATATACTCCATATAACATGTGGCCGACTGCATAAAAAAAATCACTTAGAAATTAATTTTTCTGTTTGATTTAAAAAAATAATTTCATGAAATGCTTTGATGAATTTTAAATAAGTATTTTTTCTTACTGAGATGTAACTTTAACATGGATGATGTTATAAGAAATAAGGTATTTCAACAATTCAATTAAAAAAATGCATTTATTAAAACGCAACTCAAGAACGAGTGTCGCTCAACAAGTAAGTATTTTTAACTGATTATACATGCATTTATAAAATAGTCTCTCATGATACATAAAAAAATTATAAACTACTTCTATGTACTTTGTTAATTGGAAATAAACAGTGCGGATCATGGACCCAGTAGAGCCAACGAAGCTTGGAAAAACTTTTACCCAGAAGTTGATTCGATAAAAAGTTAATATCGCATCTGATTATTAATTAATCAGTATGATTTTTTTTTAAACTTTTATTACATCAAAGAAAAATCGACCATTCTTCTTGGCGAAAACATTGTTATGAACTCTAATGATTTTTTTTGTAATTCCCCTAAACTACCAAAAGTCACTCTTCTCCTATGAGCTTTAATTGAAAAACTTGACTCGTATTAATTCAGTTGATAATCAAATAATAACCCCGTGAGGCCAAATATAAACATCTAATGGATCTCCACTATGTAGTTAATTTACATATTAAAATAATAGTGTTGTACAAACAAAGCATAATAAAATTTCGTTTTCGTTCAACAATTTCTGCAAAATTTTAAACAGCATTGCTTTGAGGGAAAAATTTTAGCACGAAATCATCATTAAATAAGAGAATGTGTACCAAAAATAACGTAGCAAGTACACAGTACTGGGTTTTATCAATATACACACAGTTTATTTTTAATTTTAATTTTTTAATGATTTCAACTCTAGTAAGAAATTCATATCTTTCAATTTTACAACATTTTTCTCATTCTTTTTAACGATATCTTGACTTACAGTCATTTGTCACGAATTTTTTACCCACTGTTGTTAATATAGGAAAAAAAACTAATATCACTGCTAAGTTTATAAAGTAAAGTAAGGCAAGAACCTATTAAATGCAATAGCAAAAACATTATGAATAATAATATTAAAGACCACATTTTACTCATTAGAAATAATCAATTAGAAAAAATGGGAGAGTGACATTTGACTGAATGCAGAGAGATGAAGAAAATATTCATTACTTTATTTGCAGCTATACAAAAAGTAAGTATAATAGTTGTTTTTTATATGAGCAGCAAACATTCAAAAATTAATTTGTCACAAATTTTGAAAAATGCCGTTTAATTCAGTTTTCATAGTCCATAATAAATAACTATGAGCAAAAACTTTTGTTTATAAAAACTTATACCTCGCTTAGGAGGTATGAGTCACCAGTTCCTAGGGACGTTCGATTGATCAACTCCAACCTAGAGAAGTGGACATTTTTAGTGATAGTATTTGTGAACTGTTTGTTAAATTTTACTATATTATTTCTTGATTTTTTGTGTTGATTTTTATGTATTATGTAGTTTTATTTTATATTTTGTCCCTTTATATTTGTCAAGTACATGGCGAATTGGCGTCAGCTGTTATGTCATGTACTATAATTTTAATTTTAAGCAATAAATAAATAAATAATAAAATCTTTGATTGGAAATCACAATTGTTTTGCAAAAAAAGTTTTTTCCTACAAAAATTAAATCAAAGTTGACACATTCAAGGAAACCGTGATTTCTCCAGCACTTACAGCATCATTTCCCAAGCTCTGTATTTGAATGAAAAATCACGTTTTTTGATGTTTGCTCTTCAAATTTGACATTGCTTACTTTAATATATTGTAATAAAACAAACAAGTTGATAAAAATCATATTTCTAAGCTGATAAATATTTTTTCGGTGTTTTTTTAAAATGGCAAACCAGAACGCTAATTAACAGTAACATATTTTTTTTATTATTATCTATCATCAAAGTTTTTACAATAAAGAATAGAAGAGATCTACAAATTTTTCGTTTTTACGCTGCAATATCAGTGCAGAAGATGGGGTAAAATTTATTTTCACATACGTCTTTACTTTGCAAAACTTGTTTATATACCATTCTTAAAAAAAACACTGCAGATCGAATAAAAATGTCGAAAGAGAAAAGACGATATGAATATTACCTTTTGAAACAAAAGATACGTCGTAAATATTAATTTTACTTCTGAACAAATTCAATAAGCTGTGCAGTAACCCATCATTATTGTATATCAGGTTAATAAGGCTATCATCATTTTATATCGGCCTTACATGTTATCATTTAATGGTATTATAAAAGGATCACGGCTACACTTTTTCTGAGAAAGTCCGGTTTCTTTATGATTATCCTCGTGGACGACCTACTTAATGGCATCAATGAAATTAAAATGTATTTGTTATATGGCGAGTTAATTTTATTAAAACACATTGGTTTATTGATGGTGAATGGAGAGAAAATTGATGAAATGGTTTTAATACAATTTAAAATATAACATCGTTTTCTTAACTAAGCTTACATTTAGTTTACACACATCTGATATAATAAGGTAAAAATAAACTGTCTACAGTCTGATATAGATAATATAATGTATTGAGAAAAATGTAAGCAACTGAATTTCAATATTAACAAATGCATTATTGTATCCTTTACAAGAAGGTTGTGGGTGTTATTCTTTCCATAATAAATTAATAGCCAAATTCTCATTGCTTCAAAAAATCTCAATGTACTATTTGAGAGCAAACTAACATTCATTAACCACATTATTATTACCTGCAAAAAAAGCATTGCAAATGCTGGACACTATCATCCGGTTCAGAGTATTTTTGGAAGTTAAAGTTTTAATAAAATAAAGGTGAAAAAATAATAAAGTATTTTAGCTCTTTAAGTATTTGTTTATAGTTGATAGCTATTTTGGCGTATGCCTCCGTCAGAACTTTACCTGAAATAGCTATTTTTCACCTTATTACTAAATTAGACCAATAACAAGGTGTAGCAAATAGTTTATATTTTGATCAGTTCGTAATAGAATTTTTTTTTATATATATATTTTTTTTAAATTGACATTACAGCTTACGCCAATGCGTCAAATATTTTTTTAAGTTGAAAGATCATACGAGATATACTCGATGAGAATTTTTGAAAGTCACATGAGATTAACTCAAGGAGAATTGACTTCACAAACACCCATGTCTTAGATCTCAAATTAAAATTGAAAAAATCCAATTTTGACATTGACCTTACCGGGAATCGAACCCGGACCCACCTGATCGGAAGAGCAAGCTCTTACCAACTAGACCAAAGCGGGCGACTATGGTAATAGGGTTTCCAATCCCGGAATCCCGTCCGATTTTGCGCAAATCTGAAATTTTTAGCAAATCCGTAAATTCGTGAGTTTTTGTATTCGAAATTTTTTGAAAGAGCTAAAAAAAACGAGTCACGTGAAATTGTTTGAAAAATCCTATGATTTCCTAATCGCAGACTAAAAGTTGAGTCAATTCCAAATCCCAATTTATAGACGATTTCATGTTGAGTGTTGAATCCCGGAATCTCAGGATTGTTAAATAGTCAATCCCGAAATCCCTGGATCACAAAAAGGATCTGGAACTGGATATCCTAGTTGGTAATATTTGCGATGATCTAAACTAGTTCTGATTTTAATTTTAAATGTGGAGTGGTACGAGAAGTACTTTTTTAATATACGTTTATTATTTGTGTGAGAATATTCAGTGTGAAGTAGCTACGTTTCTTTTTTGTAATTTTCGGCTATTAATTTAACTTTTTATTATCCCGTAATCCTAAGCGTGTGATACGGAGCTTACGCTTGTTTTGATTATGGCGGTATACGCTGGCCCATTGAACGAATTTTTGATATATCGTGGCAATGGCCCAGATACGCGTAAATGCATATTGCCACAAATTGCGCAAGATAGCTTTACCAGATATGTGCATATTTTTAAACAATTCTGATTATTGAATATAAAAAAATATCTAGTCAGTGTAGGGCTGCCAAATTTATTGACATAAAAACCGGGATATTTTTTTGTGAATCAGAAGCTCGAACGCTGGCTTTAGTTTCGGTGATCAGATGAGAACCGGTGTGTATAATAGCCGCTATATCAAGAATATTTTTTTCTATATATTTTACTTTTATTATTGATTATTTGTACATCATAATTAAAAATTAATATACGGGAGAGTATTAAATTCACAGCTGAGTGTTGCGCTATTGTACGTGTTTATATTATATTTAGTTTTTACAACTTGCAAGAAATCTGTATTTTGATTAATGAGTTATTTTCTAAGGTCGGTATTTTCTAAGATAATATTTCTCACTGTTCCCATCCTAGAATAATAGGGCGTTGCGAGAGCACTTAGTTAACAAGTCCTGTTCTGGCTTTATCTTTTCTATCTCTTTTCTCTTCGAAAAAAGAGAGATTGAGCAACCGCGAAACATGCAATTACCGTAAAAAAATTTGTTGAGATTAGGCTTTCCAATCCTGTCCAATTTTGTGATCTCGAAATCCTGGGATCGTGACCGTACTGATACTGGGATTGAAAATTTTTAAGTAAGTCCCGTAAATTTATAGGATTTTGAATTTGGAAGAGCTAAAAAAAAAACGAGTCACGCTGACATTTTCGGCAAATCGGTAAATTTCTGGGTTTTGATATTCTAAAATTCTAAAAAACGAGTCACGTTGACATTATGGGCAAATCGGCAAATTAGTGGGTTTTTGAAATTGGAAATGAACACCCATGACACCAAAAATTTTCTCAATCCCAATTCAGTGCCCAATTCTGGGATTGAAAATTAGTCCATCCCGAAATCCCGGGATCACAAAAAGGCTCCGGGATTTGGTACCTTAGTTGAGATACCTCTATTAAAAGTCCATTTACTTCACTTTGAGAGTGAACATGGATTAAAAAAAGCGAGCCTGCAATTTAATGACCAACAAAAACGTGGCTATAGATTTCAATTAAATTTGCCACACAAAGTATATGTTATCTCTTCTGTTAAAGATTTAAATTTCATCGGAGTGGCAAAAATAAAGCCAAGGAAATTATGTGCAAAATTATAAATATAGTTAAACACGAAATCCTACTCTTGTAGCTCTTTTGTGGAAGTGTATTGCAGACAAACTTTTTTACGTTGATTTCAGCAAAAGGTATGCTTTTAAGCGGGTCCGGAAGATGTTTGCGTGGCTGTAAATAATAAACGCTTAATGAAGTATTACTTTAAACACATAAATTAAGCTCGCGAAATCGATATTATAAAAATACTCCCTTTTAGGATTTTTAAAGCGAAACACAACAAGGGTAACACGTTTGAGCGCGTTACACCAAATTTAATAGGTGGCCGGTTACATTTGTTTTCGTGCGTTTTATTTTAAATTAACGAGTTTATTGGTTTCACGATTGTTAGTTTACTAATAAGAATAAATAATCTGTATTTAGTTTGTATACAAATTGCTAACACAAAATAGTTTTCATGCACAAGTACTATTAGGATAAGTTTATACTTTTTTAAATACAGTTAACCATGTCAGATTAGACAAGGACAATATAAAATCGAGTCCCTCTTTCTCAGATAGAAAAATAACATTTCAAAATGAGTTTAAGATTTATATATATCAATGATGAGATAATGCAGTTCTTTTTTGAGATAATTGCAGATTTCATTGATTTTTTTTTTCATTATAATAGTAACATTGCCAAAGTGAAGTGTTTTAGTTGTTCATTGTCGCTTAAATTATAGTTTCTAATACAAACAAATTGTGTAGGTTTTTTTTATGGAATAAATAAATAAAATTATTTTTTGTGTATTGTATACTTTGTTATTATGGTGTGGCTCATTGTCATGTACAAAACATCATGAACGTTGTTTTTAACTTTTAGGGTGTTCACTTTCAATACTTGGTGGAAAGGCATTATATTAGTAAAAACACAATATTCCTTTGTACTTCATTCCACTTTATTTAATATGTCAGGACCGGTTTCGCTCATTACGAGCTTTACGAACATCAGTTGACGATGCTCGTAATGAGCGAAACTGGTCCTGACCTATTAAATAAAGTGGAATGAAGTACAAATTAATATTGTGTTTTTACTAACGTTGTTTTTATTTACCTTATACGTGCCCACCCCTGATATATGACGTACCTGTATCAAATAAACATAAATTTAAAAAAAAACATTGAATTTATTAATTTTCTTGACAAAAACTGTATTATTAAAATTAAAATTAATACTAAAACTATCAAAAATACGTGACTTATATTGCTATGCTTAACCATATATTATAGGTAAGAGGTTTTACGTAAAATTACATTGGTAATAATTTCGCAATAACATTGTATAATATATTATTATGGTAATTACAAACTAATGATTATGATTCAAAAAAACTATTAGATACTCGTCTTATATACAATGAATGATATTATGTTTTATCATAAATATGAATTTAGCAAATAAATCAATCAAACCGAAAACATTTAACTTGACAGTTAAATACGTTTCCTGATGGCGGGAAAAATCTTTATTCTAACAAATGTGTTGTTTTGTCTATGGTAGATAGTATATACTGTGTTCATAAAATGTACTAAAATGTATGTACACGATTTATACAAGATAGATTTATTTATAATCAAATATTTAGATTATATCGAATAAAGTTATTCAGTTGACAGACATTAAAAGTTAAGTTATACGATCAAAAGTTCAAATAATTTTTGAACCAATAAACTATAAACATGTTCAATACAAAATTTGTCAATATTTTTGGTTAAATATTTAGTAATTGCCATGAAATGGTGTAAACAAAATCATTTATTGTAAATCGTTATTCACTTGAACAAATGCAAAAAATTAAGAATATTCATTACATACCTTTATATCGATTTCAATATCTTTTAACAATATACAATGTCGGTTGCTGTCGCACTTTGAACTTTCAAGAAAATAATTAACTATGGTAATATTATAAACAGTATTCATAATTTAATAATATAATTCAATCCGTATCACAAACGAGCTGCGAGCAGGTGAATTTTTATATTACAATAAATAATTTATTTACCTATTCAAAATTACACTTTTATGTTTGTCAAACTTTCCTTTAACGAATCGAGTAGAATTTTTCTATCGATACTGACACGATTCAAAATATTGCTAAATTAGTAAAAAAATATGTTTTATTCTAGAAAAGTGATTTAATAAAAAATATTGCATGCATTGTTTATAATCAAACCCACGTCTTATTCTACGAGGATAGATATTGTTGTTCTGTGGTGCTATTCTAGCACCCCTTCCTGTTTTGGACGATCTGAAATACTCGTTACGTAACTGTGTTGGCGTCGTCTGTATACACAAAAGTGATAGTGTTGAGTATTTTGATCTATATAAAATATTTTTTGCGTATGCGGGAATATTCACACTAGAAATCTTCTAACGAATTGCGTGAATTCGATGGAGGTATGGGATGCTAGTATAACTTGGAAGAAGGAAGAAAATCTTGTAAATATCACGTAGTGGGCAATATTTTATACTGTAAAGTTAAGCACACATAAATTAAATTAATTAATAAGGTTTTTTTCAGTTTTTTAACGTTTTCCTCAAAATGGCTTTCGTGATAGAAAGATTTCTTTGCTTTTGACCATTGTACAAAATGAGCTCAAAGTAAGATAGCTAGAATGGTTTATAATGACAATTTTTGTGGTTCCGTTATGTTTGTTCGTTTTGAATAGTAAGTATCCATATTTAAAATCTATTTTGTATTTCATGAATATTTCACAACAAAAGTGTGCAAATAAACATAATAGGTAGATTATTGTCATACGACAATTATTGTAAAAACTATTGAAAAAAAAACACGCCAATTAGCCATGCTAAAAATATAGGCTATATTATAGTCCGGCGAAGAGAGGTAGCTTATTATAATGAGGGAATAGTAAAATGTTTTATATGTATAGCTTGACTATCATTTTTGGGTTAACGATACAAAAGTCATTAAATTATTGGTACATGTAGAGTTGTGAGCTTGCATGCTCAAATTTTAGAACGGACAGATTTTCTCAGTAGATTTCTTTGTTGTCTGTGGTAATCCACGGTACTACAACTATGAAAACAGGTCTTAGCGATCACGATTTGCTAACTGCTAGTCCTGTTCTAGTCCTATCCTTTTATTCTTACTGTCTTTGAAAACGAGACGTTGAGCCACTGGGTATCAAGCAGTTCTAGTAGAAAAATATATCTTGATATTAACCCGACTCGATAAAAAAAAACGAAATTGATATTTAAAAAAAAACAGCTCATACTGTATCATTCCAAAGAAAAATAACATTACTTCATTCGAGGTTGGCCAGAAAATTTTATACCCTATTTCAGGCATGTCCAAACCCTGACCCACGGACTGCATGTGGCTCAATTGACGGTTTTGTATAGCCATTTTGAGGATGCTAATTTTCTATACATTTAAAATTTGTTGTCGGTAAATACATAAAAAACTTTTTCTTTATAATAAATATAAAAATATCATTTTATTAAAAAGGTTTAAAAAAATATATGTGGCCCATTAGAGTTAACTTCTAAATTAGGAGTCCTAAGGCCTTAGCGCTTTTTTAAAAAATATTTTTTGACCTTAAATAACAAAGATAATTTGAAACTCAATCAAATGTTTTTGTTGGCCAATAATCAAAAATATTATTTAAATCTCAGTTTTTCAAAAGGCTTTAAACCCGATTTAAAAGGGTATTGAAAAAAATCTTTATTCAGCAATTCCCTCTGGCAATCTATGTAAAGAATTTCAATACTATTTTTTTATCTGCTAACAGTTGCATTTATGAAAACTGCCTATTTGCTAGAGCGCATCGTTTTTTTATAAGCATGATATAATGATTGCAATTGAATAATAAACGGAAATCAATTCATGATTGAAGTCTTTTAACAGTTATTCAAAGGAATTCCAATAAACGGTATAAACTAAATTCTTTAAAAAGTTTTCTTCTTAAAGATTCGCTGATGTTGAGGATCGAAGAATATGTGAACTCCTGCTGTGATAATGACTGTTGTCACACTTTTGCATTCTCACAAAAACGTTAAAGCTAGTTTTCATTTTGTTTTTTTACTGTAGTATAAACGACGTTAGGTGACCATGTGGAATGATGCGAGATATGTTATAAGAAAGTTGATAAGCATTCATTTTAATTTAATATTGAGTTCACTCAAATCGACGTTAATAAAACTTTTAAATTAGAATCGTTCAAATTATGTACATTTTCACAGATTTTGTCACTAACGACCCGGGTTTCGCCGTTCGGCATCTTCAGGCGTTCAAGTGCACAGATGAACTTGAACTGACGCTCATTAAATGAATGGTTCGTGCTTATATAATAAATAAATGTATCATTGAGCTTAAAGCCATTGCTGGCGAAAAGGATAAGCTCATGGGAATGCCCAAAGATTTGAGTAGTGAGTGGTTTTAAGAATTATATTTATTTGTTTTTTGGAAAAGGTTTTATGACTATATTTATATAGGGTACAGCAGTGGAGATCCCGGCATATTCAATATTTCATTTAAAATTGGAAGGCGATGCAGTTGTGCTCTGTTTGTTTCCAAAATTTCCTGCTAAAAAATCCATCCGTATTTGAGTGTACACCCAAATACGGACGGTCATAAGCCGTATCGAGAGCGAGTAACTAACCACTAGTCCTGTTTAAGTTCTCTTTTTTTTTCTTTTTAAGAAACACTCTGTTAAGAAGCACTTCTGTTGAGGTACTTACATCAGGAAGCTATATGATTAACCCTGAGAGCAGACATGGATTAAAGTGTATATAATAAATAGAGATTTTGTATCCGATTTTTTTAAAATTAGATATCTATAAATAAAATATAACTCGTGTTTATGGATCAAAGATTTCAGAATTTCATCATGCATATGGATATATTTTAAATGCTATTTTCTAGAAGAAAATTTCTTATTCATTTTATCTTTATTTATCATATTTAGAGAAATTATTTTCTTTCGAGTATTATTGCTTTTGAAACGCGAAATAAGCTTGAAAATAGTCAGCAATAATACAATTAGTAACTTGTTTGTGTGTTACAAGTATTTAAAGAAGCATTTAAAGTAGCAATACAAAAAATACAATAACTTTATTATAAACTACTTAGAAAATAATGTCGTTGATCCAATTTTAAATTGAAACTTACGTTACCAAAAGAATCATATTTTTTTAACGCAGAGGGTGCTGCTTCATTATCCGTTTTAAATATGAAAGATGGTCACCGTAGTGATAAAGAGTGGTGTTAATTTAAGACATTTGCTAGTGATTCTTCATCTTGACACCGAAATGTGTCCGCAAAACAAATTATTACGAATTTGAATACATTTACAATGCTAATAAAATTAAACGGTTACAAAATGAGCATCTTGTTACACGGCATTCTTCACGAGACAGTGTGCCTCAGAAATTGTTTCAACTAATTAACAGTATATGCATTTCTTTTTACTTAATTACGTTTCAGTTTTTTTTAATTGTTGAAAGCGTTTGCCAAACTGTTTAAATTCGTAATTTTTTCAGTCTTTTGCAATGTTCATGTAAAATAAATAAATATCTTATATGTAACCATTATCACTATGTTTATACTTAGAATAAATTTTAAAATATGGTATACTGATTTATTATTTATGCGAGCACAGGTTTTTGTCTTGCCGTAACGTTGATTCCGTGTAGTATGTAAATAATCAAAATAATATTAATATTTCGATTAAAATATATTTTTTTTGATTATTTATATACTGCACGGATTGAACGATAGTGTAGGATATGAACCTGTATATTAATAACCGGAACTCACAGCTACACCTCGATTGGGCGGAATTGTTCGTGAGGAATTCAGAGATAAGGGAGCGTACAAGACAGCGTCCCGTCACGTCAGTGGTTATGGAGAGACGTTGGAACTAGCTAGGTCACGTGCTGCGGATGCCTCCGGGAAGTCTCAATCCTGCCTGCCTCTTTTTTCGACCTGTGGGATTCTGGCGCCCCGGACGTCCGTCGGGTACTATCCATAGGATGTACTCGGCGGAACTGAGGGATGTCAGCATGCCATGGAAGGAAGCAAAGCAATTGGCGGGAGACAGGGAAACATGGAGGTGCCGCGTAGCGGCCATATGCTCTACATAGGGAGCGAACATGGCCAAAGAAGAAGAAGAAGAATATTAATAAGTTTTTTTTTCGCGCTTTATTATCATCATGTGAAATAAAATATTACAATCGAAAACTTTTAATTATAAATTAATAAACTGTAAAAAGATTAATTTTGGGCGCAAATCTATACCTGTGGAAATATAATCTTATAACATAATACAGAATGGCATTAAGTTTTTTGTTAGTGACGATTCAGAATGTATAAATTTGTTACAGCATATTTTTTTCACATATCAAACACAGATTTTTATCATATTCTATGAAAAATTTGGTGATGAAGTACGTGTTATTTTGGGCCGCAACAAATGTCATTTTGGGCCGCGGTTTGTGCATCACTGTGTTAAAGTCTTTTTTTGATCCTTAATTGCATGGATACTACAAGAATTTTAGCGACATCAAAAAAACTGTTCTTTTAAAACACAGTTCCAATATTATAACGATGAATCATTTGTTGTTAAAACTGAAGTTGAGTGTGTTTGATCCTAAGCTACTCAAATGTAAGGTGTTGGATATGATGATATTATTTGTATTTTTTTTAACAGCGCATAAATATAATAATTATTAATAATAATATAATGATATACCTACACTTGAATAAACTGATATAAAATTAAATTTCATAGGTTTATTGCTCCATTTGTTGTGCTACACATTATTTTGAAACGTGTTTTGACTTCCGCAATATCGCAAGATTAACGAATAAGTTGATAAAAAGTAAATTAACAGATGATCATCAAACAAAATCAAATATGTAAAACATAAAATAACAAACAATTGTAAAGCGATAAATTCGTGTTGCAGCGGCCACCGAAATACAACATAAAAACTGAATCTGAAGTTCCAAAAATTTTCATTGAAAATAATGAAATTTAAAGTTTTTATTCATTTAAAAAGCAAAACATAATCAAAGGTTCACTGTTCATTCATTTAAATATAATCACAATCTAAGTGAACAATATTAAATTAATGGAAACAATTCTAGTTACCTATCACTATTGAATTACAAATTATTACGAATTGGAAAAAAACGAGAAGAGAAATGTTTAGCGATTCCCAGGAGAAAGTCTATTCTGAAAATAGTTATATTCTTACATAATAATAGGTAATTAAATAGTTTATGTTCTTCAAAGTTTACGTTCGTCAAAAACAAGTATTTTCGACCACACTGTAAACAGACGTATGTTACTTCATACAATAATTATTAAATGTAAATATTTGTCTATATAAAACCTTCAACAAACAACATTTAATATTTTACAACATTATACCGTAGGTTCCGACATGTTTATTTTAGTGTTTTTCTTCCAACATAGTATTATTGTAACAAGAAACTTCATGTAAATAGTTCCATTTCAAAACACAGCCAAGCTGGATGTTTCATTCTCTCACTTTTACTTCGGAGAGGTTGTTGAAACAATAAATGAATCCAACTTTATTTGCTTCAATATTAAATTTATATAAATAGGGATGAGATGAGGGATGTTGATACTAACATAATAAAAATAAAATTTATAATATATAACGAAATTAGAATAAAAGCAGCTGTCTTAAGTGTATGACCTGCTTTCAAATAAATAAGTGTTTCATTCTCCGTGTGATACAGCTTATTAACAGTATTTTTTTAAATAAAATAAAATAAAAAATATTTATATTAAAGTAAAAAAATTGTTATTTATATATTATTAAAGTAAAATTACACATTTTTTTGTGTTATCGTTAGAATTTGTCGGTTTACTAAAACTGATTTTCAACTGACAAAAATTGCGACATTATAATGCGTGCAATTTCAATTTGGCTAAAAACCAGATATTAACTTCAAATACAAAAAAATATACACGATTTATAGATAATTTACATGACAAACGGAATGAATAAAAGAACATACACTTGTATAAAAATTACAATTTTTAATGATGTGCCCAAAACTATTGAAGTAAAATATTTAAGCATTTTGCAAATATATATATTATATATTTATTCTGTATCACCCAAACGATGTTCAAAAGAAATTTAATTGAAAAAGCTTCTTTTGTAGTCAATTAAAAATCCCTTTCTTTGTCGCTTTAAACGCCCCGCTTCGAAATTGATTGCCGAATAAAAACACACATAATATTGTCACAGTTAAAAAAGTACATTTTCAGGACTCGTGCTTAAAACCCGTTTCGCTCGAGGACGTTAAAAAAGGTTCGGTAGTTTCTGGGAACGGGCTCGCGCAATAATAATTTCGACGGTGAAATCCCGCTTAATGGGAATTATTCCGGGAAAATATATTTCCAGACGCACAAAAGGCGGGTCAACGTTAATTTTCACCAGTGGTGGAGAAGAAGGCGTTAATATTACATTGTCTCAACAAACGCTTTTTTACTTCCTACTTTTATTAATTCTTGTACTATTTTTTTTCGTATGGTTCGATTTTTCTATGGATATGTTCTATGAACATAGTTTTATTGAAAGAATAACATTTTTATATGTTTAGCTAAAAACTGTTTACTTACCTACAATTGTTTTTTTATGAAAATATTTAATATATGCTTTAAGTTTACTTTATTTAAGACCAACGATTAAAAAAGGAGGTATAGTGAGAGCGATTAGTCTATCACTAGTAATATTATCTATATCTCTCTATCTTTCCTCTCTAGCTCCACATTGAAAGTGAATATAGCGAAAAACGTTATGTAATATAAACATTTTTTTAATACTTTTTTTAAATTTCTTACGGCTTAGTAAAGCCATGTCCATTATTTGGTCCACGGGACACATGTGACCCAATTGAAGGTTTTGATTGGCCCTTAAGAGATTTTTTATACATTTTGTTATTGGTAAAATACATTTAAAAAAATCGTTATACTGAATTTCTGACAATTTTTTTGAGTTTTTGTCTGGGTGTCACATTCCACCGCCAGACATTAATTTGTTGTAATGCTAAATTATAAATAGCAAACGTAAATCTATTAGGTAACAGACTGAAGTATTTTGTTGATTATTAAGTACCTGCTGAAGAACAGAAAATTTTAATAAATAGAGATGAGGTGAAGGATGTTGATACTAACATAATAAAAATAAAATGAACAATAGGTAACGAAATTGGAATGAAAGCAATATGTCATAAGTGTATGACCCGCTTTCAAATAAATAAGTGTTTTATTACCCGTGTGATACTGCTTATTAACAGTTTTAACAGCCAGACATTAATTTGTTGTAATGCCAAATTATAAAGAACCCTCAAAAACGTAGATCCATAAGGTAATAGAAACTGTTGAGGAACAGCGGGACCGACTGTGTAATACAGTTTGGCACGCGCCGGTTGCTGTCGCGCTGTAATGGTTACTCTCAGAGTTAGAGTGAGACTCACGTTACTATTAAAGCATACAATATTTATGTGTGACCCATCAGAGAAATGCATTATATTGGCCCACCAAGTGATTTCAGTAGGGCATCTCTGGCTTAGTAATTTTAGAACGATATGGTTAAATTGACATTAAAAGAATCTCACATTATTCGGTGTACATGAAAAATTCGCTATAACGGCCGATGTTTTATTATTAGAGAGTTTCTTCGTAAGCAGAAGTTACTCTTTGGTTCTGATAATGTCACCTTATTTTCTAATACAGCAGCTCTTAATATAAATAAAAATTCTTGACTGCAGTACATATTATAAAATAGCAAATGAGATGAACGTTTGAATGAATACAAGACGAATTGTTAACGCCACTGTATCTAAAGTCGGAACCAAATGTTATATTTAATTCAATCATAGTGGTTGGGTTTTCCGGTCAGTTAAAGGTTTCATTTGATATTTCATCCGTTCGGTTGTGACTTATTATAAATGATTATTTGAATGTTAAATTGCGAAAAATCAGGAAGGTCTAAATTGGATGTGAAAACGTTAAAAAATTAACGGGAAAGGGTAAAGGTCCTAATTAATCGAATTATTATTTTAACAAGTACATGTATCAGATAAATATGTTTGCGGCTTCTTAAAAAATCATCATATGCTTGCTATTTGAGAAATATGAAAGAATATAATTTTTAAGATATGATTTCATCAATATTTAAAAAGTAACTGTCAAGTAGAGTTATTCAATGTATAGTCAACAACAATCAAAGAGTTAGAACTTACACAAACATCACTATAATTTTGATCACCTGATAAAAAAGATTGATGGCAATTTTCTGTAAAACTGAACTCTTTTATCACTTTTAAGAAGTTTACTATCAATACTTGGTGGAAAGCCATTATACTAAGAAAAATAAAATACTCATTTGTACAAATTCTAATTTGTTTTAATATGACCGGTTTTTTTCATGGTGAGCTTCGATCATATTAAACAAAAGTGCAATTAGTACAATTGAGTTTTTGTATTATATGAATACTGTTATTTATAAAACACTAACACGTTTAATTGAGTAATAATTAATTTATCTTTTTTCTATAACATACAAATATTTATTACCCAAAACTTTCCAGAGATAAATGCTAACAAATGTTTCAATTTTCAACATAAAAATTAAAAATGTCACCGTTTACCTTATTCGTAAAAATGAATAATAATATTAAATTTTAAATTAAAAATATCGAATAGAATTATGGGTTTGTCAATTTGGCAACGTAAATAAATCTTAAATGTAATTAAATCCATATATCGATGAAATCCGCCATTGCTTAGTTGGCAAATTATTATTTTCAGCTGTGTTACAATGACTCTATTTTTGTGCTAGCTAAGGTTGAATGTTGGAATTTGAATGTTAAAGATAACAATACGAACCGTATCCACAAAATATTAGTAATTTTATTCAATAAATAAATGATGTAATTAAAAGTTGAAAATAGGATAAGGGATAGAAGGGTAAAACTAAAGCAGAACTAGTGGTTAACTATTCGTTCTCGCTACGCCCAGTTATTAAAAGATCGGAAATAGTAGGAGGGCATTTTTAGACATCACAAACACCCATGCCTTCGAACAGAAATCGATAAATCAATCGGAAAAATGTTGTTCGTACTAGGATTTGAACCCGTGAGATCCGATATGGAAGCCCACACTGCTAACCACTGCGCCAAAAGACGCGGTTTTTTAAAGATTTTTCTTATATTGGCCACCAAAATGACGTGTGATAATTGTTAATTTGCTACTGTTAATCGGTTGAGAGGAGTTTTTGCAACGGACAGGCGTATGTTGACAAGTTTATAGACAAGTTATGTAATTTACAGACCAACATGTTCAGTTCAATTACATACTGATTAAATAATTTCAAGCGTTACTGAATAATGTCGATTTTTAATCAAAATACTGCTCTATAATGGTTATAATCAATTGACCTTAGGTCAAAAGTTATGAAGTTTGGAGGTCAAAATGAGTTTGCAGATTAATTTAATTTAACTAATATCGCTTATACGTTAAGTGAGCCGTTAAAATTTAACTGTTGTAATTTAAACGTTATATACAGTTTCTATAACCCAGCCAACGACCGTTAAAAATTATATACTTTGAGCTTTGAATTGTACACAAGGGACGGAAGTAAACAAAGAAAGTATTTTTTTCAGTAAATATTGAAGGAAAGATTGAATTGGTTTTTTAATGACTTACCAACTCTACTGTTTGAAATTGAAAATGTTCTTACCAAAAGTGCCTTTAAGTTTCATGAAATAACACGGCCAAGAACGATATATATTTCGTGGACATAAAATAAAAACAAAATGAATATTAATATTGTGACAAAATAGCTGCTAAAACTCTTATACTGGCATATTCTAAAATCTATTACTACCTAATTATCTAATAAAGTATCTAATAGCCGATATAATTTTTGTATTAAGTTTTTACGGTAGATAAGCTTCAATGTAATAATTGCAGCTGTTCTAAACTATTGTTATAATTGATATTTTAGAATTTATTCGACCATTCAAACGAGTATTTTGATTGGTCAAGTTCATCAAGTGTAATTGAGTGAAGTGAAATAACTGGTAAAAAGTAAATCTTTTTTCATGGACAAAATTTTTAAGTACGTCATTACTTGGAGTTTTTATGGATTGCATATTTTTATTTTACAGAGATAACACTATTGCAATGTGTATTAACTGAGGTTACTTAACTTTTACGATATTTGAAGACGTGTAAAATATTATAACGCATCTAACTTTTTTCTTTTTTTTAAATACCACTTGGCTCACTTCACCTCTAATGGGCCAATTAAACTAAGTTTTGTTAACGCTCGGCGTTTGACAGATGACAGTGAACGTAATCGCAATTACTACTTTAAAGTTATACCAAACGTAAAAACTAAATACAAAAATCATGAGCGGTATTAGACACTATTGTCTAGGAGACACGTGTATCTAGTACTGAATTCAATTCAAAGTCATTATCGAAGACTGGGTATTTGTGATGTCAATTCACATTATTTTCTTTCCTCCCATCCTTCTAATCCTTTAATAACTGGATGTAGCAATAGCGATAAGTTAACCACTAGTCCTGTTCTAGCCTTATTATTTTTTCCCTACTACTCACTTTGAAAAAAACGTGAGGTTGAGCGACTGAGTAACAAACAGTTCTCGTAGAAAATCAAGTATAGTAAATATTGCGGGTGTAAATTTTGTGTGTGCCGTGCAATAATTACAACGAAAAATTGCATTCGGCTTTGCGCACGAATTACCTGATAGTAGTTTTCTTTCGACATAACATATGGGGCAATTCATTATGCTGATTATTTCATACATTTGCGTAAAAAAACGATAAATTTCAAGCAAACTTGTGTATCATTGTAAATTTGTGATTAACCGTACGCAATAACTTTATCTATTTTCACTTTATCTGACATTAATATCTTTTTCAAAATTAGCAATTACGACCGAATACGGGTGAAAATGAAGTTATAATTTAAAAATTATGATTTGGAATAATCCATTTATTTGAATCATTCAAATCTATTTTACTGATAACATATTATTTAGTACAAAGGTTATATAAGAAGCAATTAAAACTAGATTTTTTAATTCATATTAATGTTTGGTATTTTTAATAAAAAATTGACACACTTTTAATATAATGAACGTGAGTCTGTAGTCAAGTTGTCACATTCTTTGCTTGTGGTTTTCAGTACTCACGAGCTCGAATTTACTTTACATAAATAAACTGACTAAGGAATGTCTGTTAATAGGGAGTAGGACTTTTGAATCTTGAAAAAACCTGAAAACCTTTGCTCGAATTTCAATATTCTTAAAATAACAAAAAATGTTTTTATGATTTTTACTATTATCAAAAGAAACTTCAGTTTAAGTATTTTTTTTTCGATATTCCTCGTCAGAAAATAAGCTTTTGAAAACAAAATGCACTGCAAACATATTTATAAATAAACCATACATATAATGTTTTAAATGCATTTATTTTATGTACCTATACTTAGTGTTGAACAATATATTATTTTATTTCTTTTATTTGTAACTGAGACGGTTTCACGCCAAAATATTATGGTTTTTAATTTAATGTTATAAAAAAAACCAGTAAGAAATAATATTTGAAACTAGGTAAATAAATTAAAAAAAAACAACTTTAGAATGTCGCAAATTTAACATAATAAAAAACCGATAAACTCTTATATGAAGACATGGATGTCTATGATGTCTTAAACTTCCTACTAAGGCTTAGCAAAAGCGATTAGCTAATTACTAGTAATGTATTAACCCTATCCTTTTGCCGCCAATATTTTTGATAAAGAGAGGTTGAGTTAATCGTAACAAAAAAATCTTCTACAAAAAGCTTATGTTCAGATAAACTCCATCTGTATGTATTTTTTTTGTTTTTTCATGCAGCAGTTGCAAATGATCTGATTTCTAATCAAACGGTCATGAGCTTAATAAAAAATGAAAATTATTTACCAACATTATTAACGGGATTAAAATGTTATTGTTTTGTCTGTATTTATGGTTGATCAAGTAGTCAGATCGATCAATACATTTTTTATATTAGTAAATTTTTATTTGCTTTTGTAATTAAATAGATTATAATTTGTATACAAAAAGGTTTGCAGTACACGAAAGACACACAGAATACGTCGAAATATCATAAAATGCGCGCAATTTTATTGTTTGATTCAAGGCTTTTGATTAAAGCCATGAGAAAATCTTCAATTAAATACACAAAGTCTCGTTATAAAGCAACTGATAGCTTTTATGCATTCCATTGTCTTTTCTTCAAGCAAATTGAACAAAGCTTTAATATGCTAATCATCAATTTTAAGTATAATAGTCTGTTAATAATATCAATTGTATGAAATTACCTCTTTTTGAATTACAAATATTATACAAAATTATGAGACAGCGTCTATCTGGTTAAATTTTTCATTCCATGTTATAAAATTATGTGGTTTTGAATTATTAATTTATACAACAGTGCAAGAGTAATGATTTAACTGAATTTATTGCATTACGTATGTAAAGATGGCTCTTTATTTTGTTTTTTATTCGGACAAGACATTTTTGAATTAAATTTAATTATACATAAACTGTTATTTCTTCAGCCCTTTAAAAAAACTACAAATATACTACAAACCCTACAGATCAACAAACTAGAAACGCAGACAGAGCGATTTTCTAACTCCTCTTTCTTTCCTTAATCAGAGGAGAGGTTAGTGGAGTGTATTGCATCACATTCTCGTTAAGACAACGTTTTTAAAGGTGCTCATGTAGAAGACTAAGGTTTATACTAGAAACGGTCATGGTCAAAAATCTTGTCATACGTATTGTATTTGAACATTTATCAACCAAATCGCTGTTTTAATATGTGCTTTGTCTATTCTGTTAAATAAAAACGTTGCTTCAATTCATTTAATCTAGAGTCAGTTAGAAGTTGAGGTACTTCCTGTCATATGGACTCATAATTTAAGTTATATTAAAAAAACATTTTTTTAATTTTTATTTATAAGACGGACGTATTTTATAACCTATAACCTAACCGCTTATTTTTTGGTATACGGCATGGAGAATTGTTTCGAGTTTTATTTAAGTACGTAAACTGAATCAATATGACTCAATGATGTGTGTCATATATCAGAATAGTATTGAAATTAATATTTAGGATTCGCAGGTTAAACAAAACATTTATTTCAGAATTCAATAATTCAAATAATAAAATACTTATTTGTACTAATTTCAAATTAATTTAATAAAATAAAGACTGACTTCGCTTATGACGTGCATAATCAAATGATAAGAGAATACAATATGCCAGTTTTTTTTACACACAACAACATAAAATTAAAAGAGTGTAGCAAACGATTGGCATTGAAAAGAGTTTCAAATAAAGTTGCAAAGCATGAATAAGTGACGGTAAATTGACTGTAATTAAAATGTTTATTAACTCTTAAACATAATTTCAAAACTCATCAAAAAATAGTTAGTCTTAAGTGGAGACGAACGATAAATGAAAACGAAATTATAATCTAGGATTTAAAAAAATAATTTATAATGTTACATCATAGAATTAATAACTAAACGACGGTTTAACTACTTTCTAGTAACGCAGACAATTAGAAGACTTTTTAAAAACCAAGAATGATAATGCTAATGCTCGTCATAAGCGAAACTGATCGTGATTATTTTGAATTAAAGTGAAATATAATTAACCTTTTTACCAGGTATTAACAGTGAACACCCTAAAAGCGAATTCAGAATATTAAGAATTCAACGTTTAATAAGTAAGTAAGTTTATTCTTTATCTTAAATTTAGTCATCCAAACATATAAATGCAAAACTCAAAATATTTTGTAGAGGGAGAATTTTATATTTATACAATAGTAAAGTGGATCATTTAGCTTTGAGAAAATGAAAATCGTTCATCTCATAATTCAATAAATAAATTCAATACATCTTTCTTGTCTATTATTATTCGTTCTATTAATGGATTAAATTAATAGATAACGATGCACTTTACAAAAGTGCATCGAAGTACTCCTCTAATGCCACTCCACGGCGATTATTTCTCAGCTTCACAACAAAACGAGGTTCGAATCCACTGCGAGCGATTTTGATTTGCGCGTCCAATTACGGGATACGGTATCTTGTTTACCGTTCTCAAAGACAAACAATCAGACGATCACGTTTTACGGTAGGTACTCTTCGTTTCTAGCTAGTGTCTGATCAAAGAAGGAGAAATTTTATCGGAAGTCGGTGGTCGTAAGGTGGTGCGCAAACTGTGAATAGATTCGAAAGTTAAATATTTTTTAGGTTTAGAGATAAAAAGAAAATTACTATAATTCGACACAGAAGTTTTAAGTTAATTTTTAAATGCATGATTTTCTGCTTTTAAATAAAAAAATATTTTCATATAAAATGGGTGAGTGAGATTCCAGGAAAAATATTTTGAAAAATTTCGACAGTTTTTTTTTTCACATATTTTTATCTAAACACACTCTGTACTCATAAAAAGCAACTAGGCATTAGAGGCATAAAACATGATTTTTATCTAGTTTATTAAAAGATAAAATTTAGAATACGCAATCAACTATAAAATACACAATTAAACTACTTAATGCTATTTAGGATGAACTATGTCTTTTTTATTGTGAAAATTGTAATTAAAAACGGTCGAAAATCGATGGCTGGCAAAACTCTAGCTTTTTCTGATCGAATGAAGACAATAATGGTTAAGCATGTGTAGACAAGACATCTATTAAAACAATGTGAAAAGTAAATATGTATTTTACCATTGGGTATAGCTGAAAAAGCTTTTAAGTTCATTAAAACTTTAAAACTTTTTATTTCCTGACTTCAATAAAATTCTACAAAGCGAGCTACAATGAGTATTTTTTTTTTTAAATATTTTAAATCTCAAACTGTAGAAAAAGTTTTATTTCAATACAAATATTAAATAAATACATTACAATTATATATATATAAAAATATATAAATAGTTACAAATAGAGAATCTATAAAAGATAGTACCTAGTAATAAGCTTAAACATCATATAATATTGTTTGTATGAAACTGGAATAATATATTAAAACACAGAAATGAATGCAAAAAAATCTGGTTAAAAATGAATCTGTTAGAAGATTAAGAAACACATTTTTTAGGTCAGCTTAAAAAACTCGACAAAACTTGAAAAATGTGTTATTTTTTATTGATCAACGATTTTTAGATGAATATCTTATTTTTTAAGAATGCTTCTTGATTTTAAAATATGTGATATTATTTTTTATCACAATGCCAATTAAAAAAAATATTATGAATAAGCGTGACGAGTGTTTTGTATAAATTTGGAAAGATTGTCTAGACTAGAATTATGAGATAAACGAAGCGTAAGTATCATATAATGGAAACATTATACAAATTATGACAAACGAAATATTCCAAAAATGATGAAAATTCTATGATACATTCATACAAAAAAATAGAAGATGATTTCTTTATTAGTTCCAAGCTGACAACGAAACTTTGATTTTCAACAGAATTAAAAAAAAAAATACTGAATACTTTAAGGCACTGACAATACAATTTTTCTAAAGTTGATTTTAATATTTTTATTAGTTAAAAAAAATATATATACAAAAAAGTTGTGACTGGTGTTTTTACAATAAACACCCATTTAAGTTTGTTTTAAAAATCTCTTACTATAAAAAATATTAAAACTGAGGCTGGATTATTTTTTTCATATAAAGCTAATTAAAACAAAACCAATTCACATAAAGTGATTATACGAGAATAGTTGGGACTCTTGTTAGCTATGTAAATTTTATGCAAAGGATTTTGCATACCGAGAGATTAATTTTTGACAATGAAATGTAAAACATTTTGGCTCTAGAAAAATATAAGATAGGATAAACAATGTTTGAGTTTTTAATATCGTTTGCGGTCGTTTGATTCTAAGTTTTTATTTTTTGAGAAATTTGAGTAATTACTAATTTAAGCAAATGAACAATTGATTACTTATATTTTAGACCGTGTTATAAGATTATTTATAATGTAGCTTTACTTATAATTTGGTCGTATTTAAAAAAAATGGTTTAATTCATCCATAAAGATTTGTAAAAAATGTATTTATTGTATCCAAATAAATACATGTAGATCAAAAAATGATTCATTTAAATTAACTCGAGGAAGTCAAATAAAAAATGACGATCTACTGATGAATAAAAATCTAGTTTTTGGTAGATAGCCAGTTATTTCTATTGATACAAGAATTATTTTTTTTTAATGTAGAATCAATACAAAATTAAGACTCAAACAAGTTTGTACGACATAATCGCACACTGGTTTTAGATATTCAATATTTATTTTTTATAGACTTTGGCACACCAATGTTAGCGCGCGGAACATAACGCTAACATAAAGCAACAGTGAGATAAAGAAAAAATGTTGATTTTAAGATAAGTATGTCAATCGATAGCTAAAAACTAAGTCTTTATAATGAAATACTAAAATATTTTGTTTAAAAAAATGCCCCATTTAAAATAAAAGTCTTACTTTTACAATTATTGATTTCTGTAACTTCCAAGCATTAGCAAGATAAGAAGTAAAACTAGATACAGATTAATAGTAAAAAAAAAAACTTACTATTATATTTTTATCATACATCGTAAAATAAGCTAAATAAAACCACAATTTACTATTTAAAAAGTAAAAGATGTATGCATTATTCAGTTGGTTTGGTAAAACTAAGTCTTAATACATTTTGAGACAAGAAATAATAAAGAATGTCGACATTTAGGATTGCGGTGGTGTTGTTCTAAGTGTCATAAACTCATAATCATATTATAGTCAAAAGGCAATAAATATTAAATATTTGAATACAATTTTCGTTGATTCACATTAAATTTTCTTTAACACAATAAGATTTATGAATTAACAAAGGACTAGAATATAAATATTCTTTTGTAATAAATGGCGTTTTATTTTACAAAATACAAACTAACTTAGTATAACAAAACTTTTGAACAATGCATTCAACAAGAAATATCGCAATTACAGCTTTAAAAACATGACGAGTTTTTATCTTACTTGAAAAGAAGAATTTCAACTACCCAGACGGTAGACAATAATTCCGTCTGCAAAACGAGATAACTTATGAAAAATATTAATTGTTATAATGTTTCAAAACTTCTAAGGGTTGAAATATATTTTATTCTAAATCACAATTAACATCTCGTTATTTGATAGTTTACTTTTAATTCAAATTATTCAAATAAAACTTAAAAATAATGTCCAGCTTGAATTTTGTTTAACTTACAAAAGCACAACAATAACTATAAATTACTCTTTGTCTACTAGCTTAAATGACGTGGTTCCCTGCTTAGACAATAGTTTGTTTGTCTCTCAGTCTGGAGTTTAAACCACGATGCACGAATCAGAATAATGGGCAAAAATAAATTCGTTCACATAAGCAAGAATATACATTATTTGATATCAAAACAATAATTTATTTTTAATGATCTCGGATACCGAAAAATCTCTTAAATATCTTTGTAGAATGTTTGCTTTATTGTCCTGGAGTTCTAGTAAATACCAATACAACAAATCCACAATTTACAGTAGGGCGATTTCAAAGCCTTAGTTTTTTATTTATCTTTAGCGGTAAAAGCTCAACATAAAATGAAATGATATTGGTTTTACTTACTACAGATGAATTTAAAGCTCTAATTATAATCTAGGTAATGTTTATTGAACAAAAAGTTATTCATTTATTTCTCCAGTAAAAAAATCTTCGAACAAACCTAATATCGATTTTTTTATTCTTATTAAATACGCAAAATAAAGTACGCAAGTGATTCATAAAAATATCCCGACCTTACTTAAAAATGGATTGCGCATTTTGTATTTATTAATCAAACAATTTTTCACAACTGTATTCAGTCATTTTGTTAAAATCCCTATAACTTTTTTAAAACTATTCCTCGAATTTCGTAACGCTCGCTAGCATGCAAAAATGCATGAAAATTAAATAGGGATATATTTTTTGCATACACTTGGGTATCATATGGAAAATATTCACATTTTAAATCGTTGAATATTTTTTTTCTATTTATTTTCGATTTTGTATTCGTTCTCTAAACTTTGACTATTAAGGAGATTTAGTCGATTTACCAAGCGGAAATATTATTTCTGACATGTGATTTTTATTTTTCGCGATAAAATAAAAATGAACTGTGAAGTTTCTTCTTATTAACTGATGTATTATTATATTATTTAATTTATTTGCTTTGAAACAGTGATTGTATTCTTGGTACTTTGGCTATTAAAAGTATGCTTCAAAACGCTTACATCTTTATCTATTCAAACAAGAAAGCATTTTATCAAATTTTAATGACAAACATAGTAATATATTATATTAAGAATACATCTTTCGTGGGTCCAATCAATCAAAAAAGTTAAATAGTACGTTACAGCTAAATCTATCGAATAAATTAATTCTGTTTTTTTTCAAATCTAGAAAACTATCTAATATCAAAATGATTAGAATTTAGGCAAAACGCGAAAATTTTTGATATTTTTTATTTTAGTTTAATATTTTAAACTTAAGACAATCAAAAATATACCATATACTAAATACTATGTATGTGCGTGATTTTATCTCGATCTAAGGGCAAAACAAGATGCTTAAACGTAACATATTTTCTGCAAATTAGTCTGTCAACGAAAAATTCATTTTATAACGGGTGTGAAATATTTACATACAAAATAATAACATCACTATCGCGAAATTCCGCACGGGAATATTTTCGTACTTTATGGCTTGTTACGTGTCACTGGCATGTAAGCTTGCCTCTTATAAAATACATGATGCTTACAAAATTATTATGTATCACTTTGTATCATTTTTGTTTCAAAACGCGCATTTTGTCTTCTTTATTATAAAATTCCTCAAGGAGATGTATATTATATACTTTCATTAAATGGCATATTATTACATTACAATTAAGTCAAAACATATTAATTTGTCAGCCCAAAAAATGAGCTTATATTGGCTATGAAATAAATGTTTTTTCTATTATGTTGTAAAATGAATCATAACTTATTTATTTCTTTCGCTTTTGAAAGTTTGATGAATCACAAAAAGGTTTAAAAACAAAGCTGAATTAAACTTATGTCAAAAAAAATATTGACAGTTTTAATTTAATAATTCGATCTTGATTTTAGAGTGGAAAAGCAAGGAATAATTATGTTTTAGCTGTTTGAATCTTTACCATATAAAAGTATCATTTTCAAACTTTGTACTTGGAAGGTCATCTTTTATATGTGAAAAATGGCAGTGTTTCACTAAGGATGTTTAAAACTTCTTCATTAAGCTTATGTTAGAAAATCACTGGTCTTATTCTCCTATTTGTTTTTATTGATTTAATTATACTTGACGTGGCTTTTTACAATATTACTGAAGAGAGTGTAACGATGTATACTACACTATATTGATACTTCAATTAGGCCAGAATTAGTTATTTTGATTCAAGTCGGCACAACATTTTTCACAAATAATACATTTGATTGTTAAGAATTTTACTGAGAAAATGTTGTCAAACCAGATAGCACAATATTATTTATAAAATAAACACAGAAAAGTATTTCTAAATCGGAATCTATGATTCCTACAAGAGCACACAATTGCAATATGTTGAATATTATATTATGTTATACTTTGAAAAAAAACACAAAAATGTATGGTTTTGCTTTGGTCACATAAGAATATTATCAAAAATAAGTCTGTTTAAATGGGTTTTTTAAGAACTTTTGTATGCCGTTCACCAAATTGGAGCATTTATATGTACATCGTAAAAGAGTACTTTTTAATATTATATAGTAAACCTACATATATTGATACACACATCATAGTAATTAAAAAATGCAATATTAGTTCAATGGCATGATTTTTTATAGCTCGTCAACAGCTTTGCTGATTATACTACAATATTTTATTTTAATTTTATATTTTTGCGCATTTATCGTGAAATAATAGATGAATCATGTTTATACAATTCGAGATCCGAGAACGGCAAAGTTTTAATAGCAGATTTGTAGCGAAACAAAAGTAGCAATGAGGTAGTCTTCCAAGTAGCATTAATAAAATTCATTGTTTTGTTACTTATGATTCGTCAATAATCGACACTTCGATCCTTGTAGTTTTCGAGATAATTCATTAGTTATTTTTCTTATTAATTTAAACACAGAGCACATAACGTAATGCCACAAAATCTTTAAATTATCATGTTTAATTAATTTTTTTGAAATGTTTAAAAATCTAAAAGATTGAGTTTGTTTCTGAGCCCCATATATATACAATATTCGGTGATATAATAATATCGAATTTTTCGTTTTTAAGATCGCGAGCTCATTTCTGCTCGAGCGATTCCTCGCAAACGTCTTGTAAACAAAATTTCCGAAGGCTTTCGACGAATAAAAAACCTCCCCTTACACAGTGGGAACGCAGGCCCTGCGGCAACAATCAAGGGGTGAATAAACATGTTTGAGATACATCCTTAAAGTTTCACACGCCTCCTGAATGCGGGAGTGGCGATAATTTCGAGAGATTTGGAATTTAATGCGGCGTTTACTTTCGTGTCGTACTGTATGAGTATGTATTATTTCATGTTGAAAATAAAACGAGCGTGACTTTTTTAATAACATATTTATTTTTTCAATGTTTAAACTTAATTCGTCTCCACTTAAAGATTGAACCAAAAACAAAATATCAAAGCAAAAGGATACCACGATTCATTAATACATCAATTAGAAAAGTTTTATGCAAAATTATACGAACATTTTTTCACAAAACCTCATTTTGCTTTAATATTCGTATAACTTACGTGGTTTTATGATATTTTGGATATCACATTAAGAGAGCTTAAGTCATAGAACGCGTCAAAGCAATGTTATTGTTTCTTTAATCGCTGATTTGTATTCCTTTTCAATCTTTGCCGAAGAAAGGGCGTAATCGTTTCAGAAGTGGGCAGTCCATGGTAAAGCCAGTTCACGTGGGTACCATATGCGTTCACATGCAAATTATATCATATTTACCTCTCCATTAAGTATATACATACACATGCGCATACAGAATTACATGTATACAATACATCAAGAAATAGATTGAAGAGAGTCATTTTCTTGATGTTCGTGGTAGTATTTCATTTTTTTCATGACATTTGGACATGTAAGTGATTTTTTGTATGTATACTTACTATGCCAGCTGGGTGGTTTTTCAACCGATTTAAGAATTTCTGTTTGAAAGCATTTATGTATGTGATCTAATAAATGTCCACCTCCCACCGAGTCTATCTTAGAAATGAGGCGTAGCGATAGCGATTAGCTAACCACTGGTCCTGTTTTAGCATATCCTTATCTTCTTACTCTCCATGGAAAATCCGGGAGGTTAAACAACTTAGTAACAAGCAGTTCGCATAGACACTCTTCTGTTGAGATATACTTCATTATAAGTCCATATAATTTACGTTGCGAGCGGACATGGTAAAAAAACAACTATCTTTAATGCTTAAAATTCAGGCAGCAAAAGCAATTATCAAAAAACTTTTTGTGATCCGAATTGAACAGTAATTTTCGAAAAGTAATACAATTCTTTTTTGTTTAAGTCTGAATGATATATTTTTTCAATATATGTATGTTACAAAAATATACGAAAAATCAAATGTTCGAATATCAAAAGCATGTTTTATTTGAATATATTCGAATAATAAAATGTACAAATTCTATTCTATAAAATGTATTTATATCTTTGGCAAGACATATGATTTTTTTTAAATCTATTAGTTTGCGACACGTATCTTGAATGAGTATTTTAATCTTTAAATAAACAAAATACATTTATTAAAGACATATTTCAACGTTGAATAACATTTATTGTTCACTTTGAGGGTGTTCACTGACAAGTGACAATACTTGGTGGAAAGGCATTATATTAATAAAAACACAATATTCCTTTGTACTTCATTCCACTTTGTTGTCAACTGATACCTTTTATTTCAATTTAAATTTGTATAAATAGCACTGTTTATATTTTTTTCTTATCAGTTGACAATGCTCGCAATGAGCGAAACCGGTCCTGACCTAATTAAAAAAGTGGAATAAAGTACAAAAGAATATTTTGTTTTTATTAACATTTATTGTTAATGGATTTTAATTCATAAATACTAATTACGATTAATATTTGAATAAGTTTGCAAATATTGAATATTGGATTGCAATCCTCAATTGCAAATCACAGTTAGCTCATAAAGATGTTAAGTGCATTAATATCAGTAAATTTAATATTTTTATTGAGATTTCATGAAATTTTTTAAACGATCATAAAAGTACACAGTGTTCAAAACTTTTACGGCTGGTTTCATCTTATAGTAGTCAAAGAATTCATAGCTTCCATTCGTGATAGTTTGTAAACTGAATAAATTCCTTCTTGCCCAACTAATGGACTGAAACCAAAGATGGGAATTCTTAAGATAATAGACGATAAAGACTGACTTTCACGTATCCTAAAATAACGACCTGAAATAAAAAATGAATATTAGTAAAAGGTTTAAAAAAGTTATCTTTTCGAACGATAAATTATTTTACAAGTTACTAACGCTAGATGGGTTTATTTAAACTTTCCGTTGTGAATTTTTCTGAGTATGAAGCACACAAAATCGTCTAGATTTGCTCCCTAATTGCCTATTACGTACAAATGCAAATAATCAGTCTGACATTCAAGCTGGCTGAATGACATTTTTTTTATATAGAAGATTATTTTATTTCACATAATAATTTGCCATTTTTATTGCGATAAGTCATTGCTTCTAGACTTATAAACATTAAAAACTACTTGATTAAAAATTACTTAACTAAATAATAAATTTATAGTAGTAAAATACTTTTATTGTTTGACAATATTTGTGAAAATAAGTCTAAGATGTAATTGATCAGATTAATAAAAATATGAGACTTTGTCGCCTGCTGTGGCCCAGTTGGTTAGAGCTTGCTCTATCGATCACGCAGGTCTGGGTTCGATTCCCGGTTAGATCACAGTGAATTTGAGAATTATTAAATTCAAATTTGTAATCGAAGACTGGGTGTTTGTGATGTATATTCACATCATTTCCTCCCTTCCCATTCTTCTAATCCTTTAATAACTGGGTGTAGCAATAGCGATTAGCCAACCACTAGTCTTGTTCTAGCCTAATCCTTCTGTCCTTACTACTCACTTTGAAAAAAGTGAGGTTGAGTGACTGAGTAACAAACAGTTTTCGTAGAAAAATTTATGTTGAGACACCTCCATTAAGAGGCCGTATGCTCCACATTGGGAACGGAAATGCATTAAAAGAAAAAAATAATAAAAATATTGATTCGTCAAATTTGTTTTTTGATGATTGCTAAAAATTATTTAAATTTCTATTTAAATTTTAATAAATAATAAACGCGATAGAAGCCTAAATTAAATGTCTGTTAATGATTTATTTACAAAATGTGTTTAACTTGTATATTTTATTTCCCATTTAAAATATATTTTATTTAAGGAAATAACCGAATCTATTCAAATTTGTTGTGACACAAAAAATGCCGTCTTATTACCCTTTAAGCAGTAAAAAAATGAAATATATTTAGTAAACTGTTATATATTTTAGATAAAGTTATATCAGTATGACTTTTTTTTATTTGAATCATCACGATAATTTAAAAAAAAAACAACGTTAACTTTTTATTAGTAACATTAAAATAATTCAAATAATCTTTGTCGTTTTAAAGCAATCCGGTAATGGCACATAATAAATGAATTGTAAATTCTTTTAAAACTTCCCCTGCGGTGCTAAAAAATACTTTCTAAATGTTTTAACACTTACCGCACTTTGAAGGACGGTAAAAACTCAAGAGGACGTATTTAAAAAAAATAATTCACTGGGTTCCTAAAGGGCCAGCAACACATTGGAAGTATTTTTTAACACCGTAAAGGAAAGTTTTAAGCTGTCGGAGAGTCCATGTCACAGTAATCAACATCGTCGGCTTTCACGCAGGACTTCGTGAGCTCAAATCCCAGTACCAAAAGCATTTTTGGAATCGATTTATAAATTTCTATTCGAAAGCTGGCATGTCTAAAGTTTACCCTCCAATTCCAATCCTAAAAAAACGGGGTGTAGCGAGATAATTAGACAATCACTAGTCCTGTCCTGTCCTAAACTTTCACCCTACTACTCTCTTTTTTTTTAATTGAGCGACTTCAGTAAAAAACAGTTCCCGTAAAAAAAAAATTGTTTACTTGATTTTTCAATCGATTTGTGATGTCCTAATTTCTTTCTCTCACCCATTCTATCCTAAAAACGAAGAGAAGCGAGAGCAATTAGCTAACCACTAGTTCTATCCTTTTCTTTCTACTCTCAAAAATCAGAGAGGTTGAGCAACTTACTAACAAGCAGTTCTTGTAGAAATACTTATGTTGAGATACCTCCATTAGGAGGCCAAGCGCTTCACATGGGGAGCGGACATTGATTTGAAAAAATACATTCTCTCTAACAAAAGGTAAGTCAACACATATTACGTTGATAAAACTGTAAATTATTACGTTCACGATTGAAATAATGTTTCTTTTAATTGGAAAATCTGATAGTGTGTCTTATATCAGTATAAAATTACAGTCATTTATTTAGTAAGGAAATAAATACGTTCAGTGAATAGTAAATCATTCCATTTAAAAAGAAAGGTCTCCGTATAGAATCCTTTAAGTAACAGAGACTTAGCGTTTCGCAAATGTATCCGAGCAACTTCCTTTAAGTTTGAGTCTAACTTGTTAATCTATCTCTAGCCCAAGGCAAATAGTAACGAAGCATTTGAGCGATGTACGTGCCACGGCACCGGGGCTTTATTGCATGCCTCGGCCCGCTGGCTCGCCGCATCAGATTGATCGACGAAAATTATTCCACATTACAGTGGAACGATTGCTAATAATTCAGCCGATTCCGCTTAATTGGAGCACACAGATAATTTCGTCTCAATTAAGTGAATCTCACATTGAATTATAAAATATACATATGTGAGAAGCAAACATTCAAAAAATGATTTGTCATAAATTTTGAAAAATGCCATTAAATATCAGTTCTATCAAAATATATGAATGAAAATCACAACTAGTGTTCTAAAAATATTTTTCCTATAAAAATTAAATCAAAATAATAACTAACAATTTTAAAAAATCCGTTAAAAATAAACGGAAATAAAAAAATCGCATGTGATTTCGGTAGTTGTTTCCGTCCCCGCAGCTTATGATTAGCTGAAGTCTGTATCCTTTTTAGCCAACATTGTGTGATGGCAACGATATTCTGGTAGAAAATGGTTGATATTTAAAAAAAAAGATTAAAAAACTATTGAATCATCACAGTTTTCATCTTTGTGGTATGGTAAATAATTATTCAATTTTTCGTTGAATATTCAAAAGTTCTATTATAACTCTCCAATATCCAATATATGTAGTTCATAGATTTGTTAATAAAATAACCCAATCTTCCCGATTTCGTTACATTCACATTAAAATATTTACCATTTCGACTGTGAGAGAAAAAAGGACGTAACCGACAACTTTTTTCGATATTCACAAATTATACAGCTTGATAACGTTCTATCAATAGGATGTAAGTTGAAATGCCGAATTAGTATTTAAATTTAGCTTTTAAGTTTGAAAAATGAAGGGACTGTGTAAATTGCGATCAGGGACAACAATTTATAAATAGTTTTTTTAAATATTACATTTATATCGGATAAAGACAATTGAAAACTAAGTTATTAGTCTCCATGCACTTCAAGGTTATGTATATTCAATAATTTTCATTTGGTCCAAAATCATTAATTAACGTTTTTGTGTCTTCTGTAAAACTTGTTATGTGTGGGTAACGTCATTTTTCCTTTCCACAGTCGATATATTTATATAAGTCATCGAAAAAGTCATAATTCTTTACTTAACAGGTCAATTAATAAGAATGCTATTTTACAGGAGAATCTTTCTCTTCAATTCGTATATGTTGTAATGCATGTGGCATGTAAATTTTTATAAATTTGTTTACAGGCTTATTCCAAATTCTATAAGGAATCGAAAAAATTGTTGTTTTTACTCAACAGTATGAGTAAAATGAAAATTGTTTTTTTACTACATTTTGAATGTCATTAAATAGTTTCTTTTTTTATTTAATATAACAAAGACTGTTAAAAGAGTTGTGAATTAAAATTTGTTCCTGTAATGAGTCGTGTATGAATATTTTTATTGTTATTGTAGACTTTCGCTGTAAAATAAAAACGACATATTTATGGTAATTTTACTTGATGTTGTTAACCGTATACAATAGTAATAATCTTAACAAGTTTAGGATTAAATACTTGTGAATAATAGCCATTAAAATACGTTATGCTCGCAAAGCTTTCAAATTACCGAGACAATAGGTCGATAGTTATGATTCTAACAACACGCATGGAAAATAATAACGATATTAAATTCTACTATTTTATTACAATATTTCTCTTCTCAGTATGAGAGCTCATTAATAAGGAACAATACAGAATATAATCGAGCTTTCTAGTGTGTGTACAGATAGTTACATAAATGATTTTTCGTTTTCTTTAACCTAAGTAGGAAAATATTAGAGGTTTTTTTTTACTTTTGTTTCGGTCAGAAAATAGAACGTAGTGCAGTCACTTTAAGATTGTTTTCTTAACCACTTGAATACCAAGCGGACACCGGTGTCCGGAGCATTTGCAAACGAACACGGATGTCTAAGACATTTAAAAAATCAAATACTTGGTATTCTAATAGAATATAAGCAATATTTTTATGACTATGTGTAGTGATATCTATACTCAGTCAATAATGGTTTTTAAAAAATCGGATTCGAGTGTATATTCGGTAAAATTCATTTTCTCAGAAGCACGCATTATCTCTGGGACATAATAATGATTTATTTGCGCGGTATTCAAACGGTTAAATACATTTAAAATTAATAAAACGTTTATTTACTATTATATTTCGCTACTAGTAGTACTTTTATTAACTTTTTTACGTAATTTTATTTATTACGTCGGGTTCTATGGCGCAGCGGTTAGCGATGTTGTCTTCCGTGCCGGATTTCGCGGGTTCAAGTCCCAGTATGTACAGCATTTTTCATTCGATTTATTGATTTCTGTTTAAAGACATGTGTGTTTGTGATGTATAAAAATTCCTCCCCTCCCACCCTTCTGATCCTTAAATAACTGAGCGTCGCGAGAATGATTGGTTAACCACTAGTCCTGTCCTAGCTTTATTCTTCTTTTTTTTGGAAAAAGAAAAGTTGAGCGACTGAGTTACAAACAGTTCTCGTAAAAAACTTTTTTTGACATACCTCCATTAGCAGGCCATATGCTCTTCACTGGGAGTGGACAAGGATAAAAAATGGTTGAGACCTTCTGCTCTTAGAATGGAGCACATGTATTTTTTTTCTACTCTAAAACATCTCAAAACTTGAAGTTGAAAGAGAATAAGTTTAAATTATTAATTTTTGATATTTTTATTTTAATCACCAATGTTTCATGTTTATTGTAGATTCTGTTCTATACACGTTTTATAAAATCGACATAGAAATGAACGGTTAAACAGCTTAGTTAAACAGTTAGCTTTTAAGGTGTTCACTGTCAAGTATTGATGGCATTTTATAAAAAAAAATGTAACATAATAAAATAACAACAATGTTTGTGATACGCGAAACCGGTTCTGGTCTTTAAAAAAAGTGTGGAGTTAATATAAAAAAATGTTTTATTTTTTAGACATTTTATTTCTATACACATTTTTACCTTACCATGATAGTAGCATTTTATGAAAAAAAATATACTGTTTTTATCAATTGTCAAATTGAGCCTGAGAAAAATAAATATTTTGTTTATTTTGAGTTCAACAAGAAAATACAAGTTCCCAGTAAAAGGAAACCTCCTTGCTCTAAAAACGAAGTCGGAAATAAAAAAAAATACATTCGAAATATTATTATGTGTGCAAAAATTTCGTACAAGCTCTTCTGCAAGCGTACAAAAATTTTCAGATGAAAATATGTAAAACATTATTTTTTATCAGTGACTGCGCCCCGTCGTTACGTATAACGCTATAACGGCCCGCTAGCCGTTATGCCGTTACGGCGTCGCCGAGTCTGGCCAACAGCCCACTGGATTCGCCGCCCGACGCCAGATCACCCACACCCCCTCAACCGCTTGAAGCTGAATCCACGTCGAAATACGAACTTAGTATTTCGCTGTTGTACAAACGTATAGAATTTCAAGGAGAGTATGATTTGCTTTCATCTCATCAATAAATTTAAAAAATATTCATGAACGATTTAATCACTTTCAAGGTGTTCACTGTCAACACTTGGTGAAAAAGCATCATGTTATTTAAAAAATACTTAACTACTTTTACTACTCATACTTTTAACTTACTTAACATTTATTTATTAGTATTAAGACTGATTTCACTTATCACAAGCATTTTCAATTGACAACAATATAGGTCTATTAATCATATTATTTGTAATAAAAATAGTAAAATATTTTTAGTACTTTTTCCACATAAATATTATTTGATCAGAACCGGTTTCGCTCATCACGAGCATTATCAACTGAGTATCAACTGAGCATTATAAAAATCTTTATTATTTTTATTACAATGCCATTCCACCAAGTATTGACAGTGAACACCAAAAAAACAAAGAAGCACATTTTTTGGTAATCGTGAAAAAATGTGCTCACCATTAGCGAAACCGGTCCTGATCCAATAAATTTTATGTGGAAAAATTACTAAAAACGTTTTATTGTTTTTTATAAATGACGAAGTTTACCTTGCTAAAGAAAAGATTTTTTAACCCATACAAAAACAACACAAAAACGTTCACAATCCGAAATTCGAAAATCGTAAATAAATGAGTTTTTTTTCATTCTGTCAAACAAGTAATCAAAATGTTTGAAAAAGTCAGCTGAGCTCTAAAAAATCAACACTGTGGCAGACGGAATCGACAGCTTCATCTAACACCAGTATTGTCAACGAGGCATTTTTTAAAAGTTACCTTTGTTACGTAATTTGAAGAGATACTAAATGCTTTATTTTTCGCTATAGTTTGTTTGCAAGCCAAGAAATTCCGGACAAGAAACGAGAATAATTTTACATTACTGATGTCTATCTAAGACAGATTTTTTCTTTCATTTGATTTGTTATTTCGATATATTAAATAACTATTGAAGATACTGACCGCCTTTGCTATGTCTGCTTTTTTATACCCAAACATGTAAAAACATATAATCACAGGAAAGAAAACAGATGAAAGGCATCAATTTTAACCACAGCAGAAATTTGTTATTATTCTGCCTTTGTCATCTTTTCTGGCTTATGTATCAACGAAAATTATCAATTTTGAATAATTTTCACTTATGAAATTGTAACACAGCAAAGTTTAAGTTTAAGTTTAAGATTCAGCAATCTATGGTAACAAACATTGAGTTTGAATTTAATTGTAATCATTTGAAGGAAAATCAAAACGTATTAATAAATCGGTGTGATTCTTGGAACGACAACAAAATCCTTTTCATTTGGTCCAATCAAGATAGTTGAATTGGTGATGAAATCATTGCTTACTAAATCTGAAACCGTTGTTTTACTTGGAAGGTTCTGAATGTTGGTATAGCATTATTGAATACTGGAATATCCATCTCGTGAAATCCCAAAAAAAATTGATTGAAAACAAAAAAAACTAAGTGGCTAAATGCTTTCAGACTTTTGTCAGTTGATAAGAATATTTTCAAAGCAGTTTGAACCATTTTTTTAATTGGAAAGTTAAACAATCGTAATCTAAATTTGTATTCGACACGGTACCTGTGTTGAAAAAAAACCTAAGCTTATCTAACAACATTGTAGAATATAACATTTAAATTATATAAAACAATCCCTAACCCTACTTAACTTAACGACATTTTTTTTCTTTTTTGGTATACGACAGAGAGAATTAGATTAGTTTAATTGTTAAATTAGACTGAGGCAGGAGAAAAATATAAATGAAAGTATTTATAAATGTTATTTTAATATAATTAAAATGATGTGTCTATATTACAAGAAATAACTTTCAAACCATATTTTCAAAGATAATGCATATATGTATTTCATAAAAACTTTTAATGTTTAATTGCATTAATTAAACAATGTTTTGTTTATGTCAAGTATACAACATATATTGGAATATTTGTGTGTGTAGATTTTTTCACAATGCATCCTTATTTTTTGCCAGAATTACTACAAAATGCTGTACATTGAGAACGGAAGAAACTTAAAAAGTATTTTCTATCAATAGACATAATGTGATCCCTCATGAAGTGAAATGAGCCAAGTAGTAAATTGGTCAAATTTTTTGGACTTACAATCAAGTACAATCACGTTATTAGTTGGTGTTTTGGAGGATTGAATATTTTTATTTTAGGAATTTAACACTATTACGGTATGTATTTATTGAATCCATTTAATTTTTACGATGCTTTTAGACTTGTAGAATATTAAAATACATTTAACTCTTCATTTCCTAAAATAGCACTTGGCACACCTCTCAGGGGATCATATTATTTAATGTTAATTTAATTTTTATTAAATGCAGTACTGCATGCTGTGTTGATAAAAAAAATGATTTTATATATAAGCAGAATCAATCGAATCATATTATGGCGGTGCATGTGTATAATATATGAGCCTTCGAGAGATGAAGTAAGCCAACTAATAAAACGGTAAAACTTTTTTAATGGTGTGTTTACTATATGTTTTGGTGGATTGCGTATTTTTATTTTAAAGAGAAAGCACCATTTAACGATACTTAAAGACGTGTAGAATATTACAACGCATCTATCTTATTTTTTCTAAAATACCACGTGACTTTCTTCACCTCTAATGGGTCCATATAATGTATCAAACGCTGTAAGTTATCATAGTTACTGCTTATATTATTTTGTTTCGAATCATTCAAATCAAAAATCAATTCAGAATTCCATCGTAACACCTTTACAAAACAGATAGATAGAATAAAATCCATTGAAACAGAAAATACCGTAAATAACGAATCAATAAGACGGATGTTACAAGAGATAAAAACTCTAAAGCTTGCGAGACTAAAATGGGTGAAAATAAATCCACAATTTCCGGGAAATAGCGGATTCAGATATTTTCAGTATAAAAGTACTCGAAAGCATCCTGACTTATTAACCAAATTATTATTTCATGTTTAAAGCAGGCCATTCTGACAACTTGATTTATTTTATCCGCCCCTATTCAAAACAAATAAAAAATCCTTTAACTGGAAATGTTTGGTGTTAATAATAAACATTTTCGGCCACTTGATATATGTGTTAAAAAAAAGAAAAGCTTTTAGCATTTTATTTTTATTTTGTTTAACGAAGTTTTTCATTCTCTCGTGTGTTTTTCAAACGAAACATTGAAAAATTTAATAAAACGGAAAACAAATGTAGGTTCTTTTTATCATTGTATAATTTCTGATTCATTGTAAAGCATTTAATGAGTTATTGTCAGCTCCTTATTTGAACCATAAACACATCTTACGGTTCCTTTATGAGTGTCCAATGTTAATCATTCTTTCCTTCTTTCCAGGAGAAGCAGGATAAATATGTTCTATATAATATAGAATATCTAACAGATGATCATTCCATGACGACACATTCCTGTTACATCTTGTTTACTTACGTTTCATATTTATATATTTTTATAAAAGAAGTTCCTTTATATTAATTTCTGACAAATTCCAAAAGAAAGACTTTTCATTACAAACTTGTTTTTGTAATTTAGTACAAATACGATAACGGTGAATCGTTTGCGAAGTATTTTATTTACACTTATTGACGTTGGTTTGAATTTAACGTATTTTTTTAAATTTTGATTTGTAATATCATTGTTTTGTATATTAAATTATTAAAGGATTTTTAACGTCAAAGTTCTACAAATCTTGTTCATCGCTGATGTTTTGGTTATTTGCAATCACTTTTGACCGTTGCCGGGTCATGTTATATTTATACAATTCATCATATAAGTTTTATTATATATAACTATTAACTATACCCGTACATATACATACATAAATACACAAAGAAGTCAACTGAAGACAGTTATTTTAATGATGCTAATAGTTGTGTATTCATTTTTAAAAGAGCAATAAAATATGTATATTGAAGGTTGTCAAGCAGTACTGTTGTTGACCTGTAACAATTGTAAGGTAATGTCTCGTCATAATAATAAAGGTAATATATTATTTGGTTATATTTTTGCCTACGTCGCTGTAAAACTTTTAATATATTTCATGAACGAGCTTGCAGATGCTAAGTATTTTCATGATTAAATGAAGCAGCGAGTTGTTGAAAATTTTATATGCAAAATCGTCGTGCAGCGTTTATTTTGAATAACATAAAATGCAATGAATTTCATTTCAAAAATAAAATATACATTTGTACTAGTTCCCACGTTTATTTATTGAAATCAGAACCGGTTTCGCTCATGACGATGATTGTCAACTGATCAGTTAATACTGAACCTGATTTTATTAGAAAAAAGTGGGAATTCCATCAAGTATTTACAGTAAACACCCTAAAAGTGAGAAATATATTACATTGTTTTCTTTTGTGAAATGATTTTTTAAATACGATTATCACAAATATAAAATCAAACTCTTAAGTTAATCGACGGCACAAAATTGCATATTTGTTGATATTAAAATAAAATTATTTTTTTATATTATATTGACATTATTTTTAATTGAAATATGTTCTAAAAATGTATAAATTAAATGAATGAATGTTTTAGAATAAAATATCGCCTAGGAAGACAAAACATCACAGGTTCCAGAAATTTTCTACAGTCCTACTGATGTATTATAGTTATACGAGCAATTCTGTGTTTATTTAAGAATGGATACATTTAATATTAATACCATGATGTTACGTTATTATACTTTTAGGCATCATGCAATAACAGTATGAGAGTTTTAGTTTATTTCGACGTAGACACTACGAAACAATTGTCAGCCGCAACTCGGAGTGTACATCAACGTACGGCGTATGTATGATAGTATAATGTACACTGCAAGTATGTTTTAATGTACACTGCAATGTGTATTGAATTAGCATACATTGAATTATTCGAAACAAGACGAGAATATGTGCAAACTCCGCGGATACGTGAGGGTCATCCGGGAACCCGCGGGATATATGTGTATTGTTTTACCTCGTTTCATGCACCGGATCAGCGAATTAATTGAAAACAATTCTACGATAAATCTACATATTTTGAAGAGTCATCAATAAATGCGGTTTTAAAAATTTTCTACTGATTGTTTGGTAATGTTGTGAAATTAGTAAAAAAGCTGTGTTATATTCTTATAAATACGATTCGCTTTTTATTAATAACATTTTTACTGTTTGCTAAATTTCAAAAGTGAATTACTCTTTTGTTATTTGAGAATGGATTTACAAAGCGTTGAGTAGATTCAGCTGAAATATAGATTTTTAAAATTTCCATCAAAAATTATGTGTGAAAATTGAATTCAGTGAGTTTGTACATTTTGTAAGTTGATAGAAAAACTGGTTAGCAAAAGTATTAAGCCCGCTGTTAGACAAAGATAATCCCCACATAATTCCCCACCTCTGTACTACATTTGTCAAAGAATATGTAGTTGGGTATTAAAATTAACTTTGAACACTGTTAAGACCACGGCCAAAGATTACTATCTGTGTCATAGCACACATTTTTAAATGAATAATATGATATGATTAGAAATAACTAATTGGCGATCAGTATTTTTCATAGTGTTAGTAGTAGTATATTTTGCATCTTAGGAAAGTGTTACTATTCACTTGCGATGAATATTCAAGCTAATTTATTAATCTTTTTTATAATTAACAACAACTGTGCACCCGTAGCTTTTGCGTTTTTCTCAAAACTAGGCTTTTGGAAATTATGAGCTATGATACTAAATACCTCATTTATCTTTTGCGATTTTAAACGGTAACAAAAACGAAAAACATATATATTTAATAATTTCTCGGAAACCGCCTTTTGGTTGATTGATAAAAATAGTCCCATAATATTTTTTAAATATTGTTATAATAGAAAAAAATCATTTACAAATGTAATATAATATAATGATAAGCAATGATATAATTTTTATTGACATTTTAAATGTTTCAATCTTTCTCATTAAATAATAAATAGAGAAGGAATAAATTTACAAATGGTAAAAATATGAAATGATCCAACAGGCGTCCTGTTCTTACTGAAATAAAGTTGATTGTCCATCGCTCAGCGTTTCGTGCGGAACGCAATGCTTTTGTGTACTTTAGCTTTTCACTAATTGATTTAACAAAACTAACCAGAGTTTGTATTCAAACTTTCGCAAACGAGTAGCGAAAGCTTTTGCTTTGTTATATCATAATAAAGACTGAAATTTGTGAAAATATTCATAATCCTTTAATTCAATTTTCATTTTTTTTTTAAATTGACTGTCTAGTAACACTAAGATTATATGTGTAAATAAATTAAGTTGTCGGTCCGCTCTGTGCGTTGTGGGGTATTAAGTTCATTTTTATTATTATTTATTAACTTTATGGGTATTAAAGATTTATGAAACAATACGTTTTAAAATAAAGGTCCCCAAGAAACCCGTACACTTGATAGAGAGACGGACAGAGTTCTAAGAAATGATATGCTAAACAAATGGATTAATAATGGAGAGAAAATGTTGTATTAATTCACTCAGCAGTAGTTATTAATTTAAAAAAATATTTTTCATATTAAAGACTTTAAAAAAAACATGTTTGCTTATGTCCAGAGCTTTGGGGAGTCTGAGTAAAAATTCGGAAAACTACTTTCCCTTTTTGTTATAATAAAAAATCAAAATTTATAAATTTTATTAAATATTCAAAAATACGCAATAACTACATATCTTATATATGAAAAAGGAATGTTTGTTCGTTCGTATTTTATGCGTTGCCACACTGCTCATCTGATTGCAATACAAATGTTTGCTTGCACTTCCGGGAAGGTTATAGACATAGTAAAATTAACTTACAGTAGGTCTTATGTATACAAATTATTTTTTTGTATGTATGTCATTTTGAAAACGTATGCTTGCACTTGCGCAAAGTTTATAGTATAATTAACTTACAGTAGGTGGCGCGTGTGTCGTACCATAGACAATCAGCAGCAAACGTCACACGTCAAACAGACAGAAAAAAGAAAACATACACTGCAATAAACACAATTAAAACACAAACAAATTCTTTCTTTGAGTGTCATTGCAACACTTGCAGCAAACCGGCTAGTTTTATATAAAAATCTAGTAACTTTTAATAATCGAAGTTGGAGTTGGGCAATTTGTAAATACCGGAGGACTTCACATGCTTACTTATCAGAGAATCTTAACAAAAAAATATTCAAGAACTTCTCGTCAGTTAGTCTTTTTGTGTGAGGTAATAAATAGCAGTTAGTTCATCATTCCCTTTCACTAAGTCCTGTTATCAGCATAAGACAGAAGTGGGATATAAATATATAAGTCAATGTTTTTTGTTACTAATCTGTAATTTATTGTCAAATTGATGTAAGGGAATTTTTATTATATGATTAAAACCCTGAGTCAACAACCGAGTATGATGTAAAAGAGCTTTGATCACTGATTAAATAAAATAAATTCAAGTAGAACTAGTTTAACACCACTATATTTGTAAAGCTATATTTTTATGATAATAAAGATAAAACTGCGACGTTTTATATTATAAATCTTTTAATATTGATCACACAACAACTCATTATTATGTATATTGTAAAACAAACAAAAATTTAATTCTCTGAGAGATTTATCTTACTGAATATATTTCTATAGAATGATGTTTTAATGTGTATTTTAAAATTTACGAATAATTTTGTTTTTTTTTATTTATGGCTTTAAAAGGCAGTGTTAGCCAAAAACAACAAAGACATACTTCTGTGAGTGAGTGCAAGAGCGCATTCAATTATTGCTTCATGAATATGCATAAATTCGGGGAGGCAATAACCAGTGTGTGTGCATACATGAGAATATTTTCACTGTTTGTTACTAATTGGTAAACAACAATTCGTAGTAATTTTCCAGCTTATTTTTTAATTAATTATCAAATATATTGTATGTTGGATCCTATGGCGCAGGGGGTAGCGTATCGCTTCCGTGCTGGATCTCACAGCTCGAGTCCCAGTGCGAACACTATTTTTTTGATCGATATATCGAGCCCTGTCCTAGTCTAATCCTTCTATCATTACTGCTCACTTTGGAAAAGAGAGGTTGAGCGACTGAGAACAGTTCTGTTGAGATACTTCTATTACGAAGCCATATGCTCCACATTGGAAGCAGGCATGGATAAAAAGAATGTCGGTGACAATATTTTTTATTGTTAAAACTGTTTAAATGAATATGCATTGTAATAATAAGGCAGTGAGCTCAAACATAAAGTGTTAATTGACAATTTTGTCTAAAAACTTTTTGTTATTGCTTCATAGATAATTTTTAAAGCTCGTATTTCTTTGGTCAGAATTTCTATTAAATGGTCAGAATATATCGGTTAGAATAAATAGTCATAATTTAAATGAAATTAAAAAAAACCTAACCTACCCAAAATGGTTATGAAATATTGAGATCGTTTAATGTTTAAATTCTGACCATTTAATTTGTTTCCATTTTTAAAGCCTTAATTGACAATTTTTTAATGATAATACAGCCCCCTGCCAACTAAAAACACAGTAATAAAATCAAAATTGAATGAAGTATAAAGTATGATAAAGTAAAGAAAATTGTAATATTTTACGTAAGACAAAACACAATAAAACTTAAATAATGTAATAAAGAAAGGTCAAAAATGTTTTTGTTCTTAGAAAAATTAGCTAGACATTTTAAGTAAAAGCACAGCTTTATTATATTTGTAAATAAATTTGCCTTTGTGAGTAAAATTATATTCGGCTATACCTTGCAATAGCAACAACACCTTTGTATATTATTTCAAAAAATCAATTTACAAATATAAATAATACTATAATAAAGGATAAATAAAAGATTGATGCCTAAATTTTCACAAACTGTTAATTTAACTTGTTATACTGTATTTTTACCTTAAATGGGCATAATACTTTTCCATCTAAGTGAAGTTTTTCTATATTATTCTAACGTATACAAAATGAAAAAATGAGTATTTCTTATTGAAATAGATATTTCTCGGTTATGTGAAGGTATCAATAACTACACATTATGCTGGCGAATACAGCTAGTAAAAAAAATACTTATCTATACTTAAAATATTTACGATGCTATCGATAAATCTGCTTGTTACATTCTTATGACAAGTTTTATTTTTGCTTATTGATTTTGTTATTATCTATTATTCGTTAATTTTTATATATTAGTGAAGATATTTTTAATAAAAATTATGAAGTTCAAGAATTATATGTTTTATCTTCCCAACTTCTTTGCCATCAACTGCACTGCACTTGATACTTATACACTCAACGGTATATCCTGTGGCATGACGTCATATCCGACGGAACCGGAAACTAATAGGCCTCCACACCCTCTATCCATTGTCGGCAGAAGTTTGTCTTACGACCAAATCCACTCATGACTGTAATGATAATTATTATTGTAATTTAAGGCTTTGCATTAAATTCAATTTATTCAGAGTTGTTATAAATTCGCTATGAATAGAAAATTACTTCGGAGGGTGCAGTGATTACATATTTAAATTTATTTTATATACAAGCTTTTTAACGTCGGTACTTGATTTAAATGAGTATACTTTTTTTGATGTTGAACGCTATACAGTTTGCATATAAAATATTGAATAAAAATGTGATGTAACATTAATTTTAACACTGAAAAGTCGTCTATAGCTCAAGCTCATTCTAGCTATAATTCAATGTTTAAGACTGCTTAATCATTCAGATTAACAACAGACGAACTAGTTATTTATTCGGGCATGTAATGATTTTTGTAGGACTCTGACCATTGTAGGGCAGATCATCGGAAAGATCGACAGCTTATATTGCTCGTTATACATTTCCCAGAAGACGATCGTACTAAAGATGAGCTCCAACTATTCACTTAGGAATAGCTGAAGTCACATATTATTCAATGAGGACTGTCAAGAATATGCATTTGTAGAAGATTTAAAAAAGAGAGAATTCGTTAATTGCTTATATTCTACCAGCGCTGTTTTATGGTGGCAAATTATAGCAGCTGACAACGAAAAAAAACCGTATATGTGCATTAAGAATAGATACTTCCATCGGGTATTGATGGTGAAGTGCTTTCATTTTGTGGTACATTAAGTATCGGACCAAGCAGCGCCCAGTTACGATATTGATCATAAAGAACGTTAAAACTGTTTTGTGAAGATTTCAGCGTCCTGGATAGTCGGATATTTTTTATAAGTACTTGGTTTAACTGAAAGATGTTGGTGTTTATAGGAGAAAGCAAAAAAAATGTCGGGATACATGAAATCATGGAAGCACTTTGACTTTACATAGGTAGTAAATATGATCAAAGAAGAATAAAAATCATTATTTTACACGTGAAAAAAAGTAAAACCTGCAAATGCTTATTACCTATAGTCAACTCTTGGTGGTAAAGCGTTTCATTTTTATATTAATACAAATGATGACATTAGGGTTCTCTTGGTATACGAAACTGGTTCTGGTATTTTTATAAAACCATTCATTCACACTGTCGCAAAGTTTCAATCTGAATGAGGCAGTCAAATTTTCGAGTAAAAAACTCAAAATTCTTTCTCGAAAAGTTTGATTTATATTTATTAAAATAGTGGTTTGAAACCACTTCTAAAAAAATTCTTTTCGTTGCTAAGTGTCAATCTTCGATAGAAAGACAATATTTTTCTTTGGCAAATAAGCATTTTTTATCAAATAATTAGGACTGATTTTGTTTTAACTAATGTGGTTTCAGAAAACAAAAACAATTTTTAGTTTCAATTAAATGTTCATTAATATATTTTCAAATTAGGAAAGGTGAACGAGTAATTAAATTTATATTATTTGTTTTAATACTTTTAATTTATTTTTAATGGTGATATATCTCCCTGCATGAATTTAAAGGACTCTATTTTGACATAATGGTTTATTGCATTAATCATCATAAATTAATCAAGAAAACTTCATTAGGCTCATTTTTGTTGGATTTTTAAACAGTGAAATTTATTACACAAAACATCTTTAATTGCGAATAACAATACATATTTTTCTGTGCTGAAAAATCTTTTATATTAATATTAATAAATCAGCTTTGTAAAAAAGCATACTTTACGTAAATATTTACTCTTAAATAGGGGTAATTATTTACGTAAAAGTTGTTCTTTATAATAAACGTAAAATTTGTTTGTCTCTATATTTCACTAAATACATAATATTATCAGTGTCGTTAAGGGAATTTAAAAAAAAAGTAATGTCTTCCTGAGAGCTCCTTAATTTTGAAAGTGGATAAAATTATGTTACAAATGGCCAAATTAAATAAAAACTTGGAAAATCTTTTTCAGCGAAGGCTGTATGAAAGATCCGAATTAAAATTAAGTACATAAGCCTTAAAACGGTTTTCTCTATCTACACTCTCGCTTCGTTTGACATTTTTTAGCTTTCATTTGAAAATTTAATCAGAGATCAAAGAACCAAATACATAAAATACTAATAGGCCTTGAAACGAAATAAAGCTTTTAAGCAATCTATTATGGATACCGGCTGATTAATTAGTTAATAACATGGGTAGCTCGTGGAAGATTACTTACTTACTTTACGCTAAATATTCTGTAATAGATATCTTTCCAGTGAAAAAAAACTAAGATTTCTTCTTCTAAGAGTCGAGCTATTTATTAAAATAACAATGAGCGATTTATATAATGTATTGTGTGGTAAAAGCTTATATAATATAATATATTTAATACATATCAGGAATGAATTTAATTAACAATCATTTAATGTTTTTATTGGAGA
>CM062833.1:18867888-18888665 GCA_031772345.1 Himalopsyche anomala | reverse complement strand
TATTTGTCATTTTTTTGTCAAACAAAAAAAAAATAATACATTTGTCTAGTGCATGGCGAATTATCGTCAGCTGTAATGCCATGTAATCTCCTGCTATTTTAAACAATAACAATGATATTATGTTGAAAGATCAATGCCGGTAATTGAAAGATCGTGAACCCCAAAATCCCGGGACAACAAAAAAGGTCTGGGACTCGATGTCTTAGTATAAATCAATTAATGATCGAAGAAAAAAGCATATACATATATAAGGATTTATGTACATACAGATAATACGTACACAGATACTCGAGTGATTACTGTATTGTTTTATTCCAGTAAAACCAATTTCCATCTAGTCAATGCCGATTCAACTATAATAAACTCTCACTTGACAAATATAATTTAATAAATATACAACAAAGTAAATACTAAATTTGAAACATTTTCTGTGGCAATAGCACGATCTAATTTAAACGACAGAGTTATGAACTAAATTCAACATTATTTTATAAGGTAAGTCACAGACTCTTTGTGTTTATAGTTTAGTTTGCTAGACTCGTACGGAATAGCAATTGCGAAAAGATGTATAAACTTTAACCCAGTAGCTCACAGAAATTCTAATTTGTGTTGCGAGGAACAGTGATGGTTAGAAACCTCAATAAAGCATTATTATGTATCTTATTTGACGAAACAACAAAGTAAAAGCAAGTAAGCGCTGTTGCTGGATTTTATATAAAACTATTATGCATGCTTGAAATATAATAAAAATATATTTATTAATAAAAACACAATAATCCTTTGTACTTCATTCCACTTTATTTAATATGTCAGGACCGGTTTCGCTCATTACGAGCATCGTCAACTGATAAGAAATATAATTTAACAATGCTTCTATATTTCTTATCAGTTGACGATGCTCGTAATGAGCGAAACCGGTCCTGACATATTAAATAAAGTGGAATGAAGTACAAAGGATTATTGTGTTTTTATTAATATAATGCCTTTCCACCAAGTATTGACAGTGAACACCCTAAAAGTGAAAATATATTTACTTCTACAGTATCACTAGCAAGTATTGCGAATAATGAAAAATATCTTGGAAATACTTGCATCTAAATCAGGGTTTCTCAACGGTGGGCCATAGCGTGTTCTAAGGGGGCCACAGAGATTTATTTTTGTTTTGGGGAGCCACAGCACAGCTTAGGGGGGCCACGGGTATTAATAAAATAATACAGGGAAAAGCATAATGGCGGACGTGGCGCATTTATTTTTTGGCATTCTAGATTCGAAAATCTCGGAAGAGCTATAAAAAAAGGTGGGTTTTTGAAATTATAATGTTCATGGGAAGACAAAACAATGGTATGGGGGCCACAGAAAAATAAAGACACTCAAAAGGGGCCACGCTCACAAAAAGGTTGAGAGACACTGATCTTAATGACAGACAATATTTGATCTGAAGACGACATTAAAAAATAAATACTAATATTATTTTTGAAGTATTAATTAGTAATCTGAAACCATTTTCTGCATTTCTTTTATTTTTTTATCCATGACCGCTCCTAATATGGAGGGTGCATATGGTCTCCAAATGGAGGTATCGCAACATAAGTTTTTTCTACGAGAACTGTTTGTTACTCAGTCACTCAGCCTCATTTTATTTTCAAAGTGAGTATTAGAGATTTGTGACAAAGTGAGTAGAAGGATGGGAGGAGAGGAAATAATGTGAATTTACATCACAAACACCCAGTTTTCGATCACAACTTTGAATTGAATAATTCTCAAATTCACTGTGATCTTACTGGGAATTGAACCTAGACTAGATTGGAAGGAGCAAGCTCTGACTAACTGGACCACAGCAGGCGACAGGCATTTGTTTTTTTAAATAGAAATAAGCTTATATGTATGTGATGTTAATGAGTCACTGGAAAATCTGTATTATAATATGAGAATCGTTACGACTTTTTTGTTTAAAATACTGGTTTGTTAATAGCAAGTAGAGTGAGAAAAAAATCATCATAATTTAACCGTAAATATTTCATCATTTTAAATTGTAAACTAACGTCTAGAATATATTTATAGATTATGCAAATATTTTATATAGTTCTCAGTTCATATATTTTCATATTTTTCAGTAGTAAAACTTTATAAACAAATATGACAATCTATTCAAAGTGTTTCATTTTCCTTTGAGTGACAAATTCCATTCATTCTATAGACTCGTCTTATAATAAATTAATAATGCATTATTTTACACCAGTGGTTCTTAACCTGGGATGCGCGCACGGTAATGTAATCTTTTTAAACAAGCTGTAGCCATACTTATACCAGCTTTAGTAGAATCACGTAAAAACTAAAAATTACATCGTCTACTGAGAAGAAGAATGATATAAAATCATATGAAAGCAGTCCGGTGCACTGAATTGTGTTTTATTTATTCTGATATTTACCGGGTGACTTAGGTTAACAAAAAAGTAAAACTTAAAATAACAACGTAAATAAATGACGATTGAAAATCCTTTTTAAAATTAAACGTTATTAGTCATGACAATTACTTTAGCAACTCGCGATCCGAGTAATACAAGGTTCTATGTGATTTATTTTTTTATGCAACAAAAATAGCAATGTATGCCAATAAGTGTACTTGGAAGACTACCGCATTGTTACTTCAGCGTTGTTCGGGTCGCGAACAGTAAAAGCAAATTAAATATGTTGATTTTATTTATAAAAAAAATCGAAAACCAAGTAAATTGAACTTTACAAATAATAAGTTACAAAGTACATAGCATTTTTGGCTATTTTATATAATTTTAATACAATTAACTTATTCAATTATACATTAATAAATCCTCGATTTCCTGGATGATAAACTTCGATGTTGGGAACTGCTACAGCAGTGAAATAGGTCAGAAAATGAATTCTACTCACTGTGTCAGTAATGAGGATTTCAAGTCATCCCTTAAAATTGTATACTATTGAGATAAAACATTTTCTCTCAAGATATTGCACAATTTAAATCAGAATTTCTTTTAACAATTATTTGTTTTTATTTCCCTTCAAACTTCTTGTGCATTCATTCACGGTTGACGATCGTCAATGACTGTGTTCCAATTATACTACAACAGTGAGATTAAATGAAAAAGTCAATCAAGATTAGTAAGTAGCTTAGAATTACAAATCACATTCTAAAATCATGTCATGAGAAAATTGAAAAATAAACAGAGTACTATTTTCGTAATTAAAAAAAATAATAATTCATATTATTTATATTTTTGCTAAGTAAATAGTAAGACTTTTTGAAAATGCAAAATATACTATTAAACTATGAGAAATACAGAGCACCGATCAGTTAATTTTAACATTTCATTTTATTTGTTTTAAAATGTGAGGATACCAATGGTGATCTTTGGCAGTGGGCTTAACATTCTTTTAAGTATTTTTTAGAGTCCAACTATTTTTGTATACAATATGTATTGAATGCCGCCTGTGTGGTCGAGTGGTCAACGTCGTTGGCTACCGCTACGGAGGTCACGAGTTCGAATCCCAGTACGGACAGTTTTATAAATTGATTTTTCAATCGATTTATGAATTTCTGTTCGAAGGCATGGATGTATGTGATGTCTTGAATTCCCCCCTCCCTCCCATCCTATCCCATGAACGGGGCGTATCGAGAGCGATTAGCTTACCACTAGTCCTGTCCTAGCCGTATCCTTATATTCCTACTCTCTTTGGAAAAAGAGAGGTTGAGCAACTGAGTAACAAGCAGTTATCGTTTCTACGATTCGTTTCTACACACATCCATGCCTTCGAACAGAAATTCATAAATCGATTGAAAAATCAATTTATAAAACTGTCCGTACTGGGATTCGAACTCGTGACCTCCGTAGCGGTAGCCAACGACGTTGACCACTCGACCACACAGGCAGAATTCAATACATATTGTATACAAAAATAGTTGGGCTCTAAAAAATACTTAAAAGAATGTTAAGCCCACTGCCAAAGATCACCATTGGTATCCTCACATTTTAAAACAAATAAAATGAAAGAGTAGCGGGCCTCACACGGCAAACTACCGTGGATGCCCAAAATTTCCAAGAAAATCACCTAATTCTAGGCCGCCGACACACCAACCTAACGAGCGGCCCTTGCCAACTCTTGCCAATAACAGTAGATTATCGACAGCTGAAACTCAAAATATGGCGAAACAATTAAAACCTGTTCCCCGTATTGATCAGAGTGAGGCTAACTCTGTCCGCTCAGAATTGCCACACGCGCATGTTGCTCTGGATTATAAATCCATGCTCAATGAATGGCGCGAAATTGTGAACATCGGAAACCAATTTCTGGTTAAATATCCCGCCCAAGAGGCGCCCATTGATACAAACAATGGCGAATAAAATCCGACCGGCATCCTTACAGGTTCTTCACTGGAACAGTGGAGGTACCCTAAGACATGACAAACTGGAGATAGTTGACGTTTTATCAAGGTATAAAATTGACATCCTCCTGGTGAATGAGACTTTTCTCAAACCTTCACACCGTCCCACAATACCAAACTATTCTTTGTACCGCTTTGATCGCACCCGTACCTCAGGAGGAGGGACCGCAATATACATAAAAAAACACATAGACCATTGTGCAGTTCCATTACCAGCACTTGAAGGCAAACTAGAAGCAAACGCGATAGTTGTAAACACGAAGTATTCAGGCCTCATTAGATTCGTTTCTATCTATAGCCCTCCTGATGGGCAAATATTGACTAGGGACCTAGAAGTAGTTATTCCTATCGGTGTACCTACAATTGCCGCTGGTGATTTCAACGCGAAGCATCAAGACTGGTACAGTAGACTAACAAACTCACGCGGACGACAGTTAAAATCTTATATTAGTAATATTGAAGCAATTGTAGCTGCACCCTCCGATCCAACAACTCTACCAAGAAATGGAGGATTACCGGATGTTATAGACATTGCTATTCTGAGTGGAGTCAACCTTCCTTATGAAACTCATATAGTACACGAGCTTAATTCGGATCACCATCCTGTCATATTGAGGTTAGGTGATCCAACATATTTTAGTCATAATAACTTAAGTCAAACGCAAAAAATAGTCCAATGGGACGTATTTGAGACTTTTATTGACGATATGATAATTCCTCAGTGTGATCTTAAAGATAACCAAAGCATTGACTTTGAGATTCTTAATCTCAATACAAACATTAACTTAGCTGCCGCGTATGCTACAACAACTTTACAAAATACACCTTACAGTAAACCCCTGCCGATAGACATTAAAATCCTTATTAATGACAGACGGCGTGTAAGAAAAGAATGGAAAAAATTCTGTAACCCCTTAGTTAAGCAGCGCGTTAACCGTCTGTCTGCTGAAATCCGACTCGCTATGAAAACTTACCGCGAAAAAACTTCTGACGACAGATTAAGTGATCTTGTTAAAGGAAGTGACCCATATTGGGCCCTCTCCAAAGCCCTCCGCGCAGAAAAACACCCGCTGATGCCGCTTTACGGACCAAAGGGACCTGTTTTCACCATCAGTGATAAAGTTGAAGAGTTTGCAGATAGCCTTGAAAGCCAATTTACACCTAACTCAATTGACCCAAGCAACTTAGTCATGAATAAAAATGCGTTTGATATAGAAATCGCTGCAAAGTTAATTCTAGATCAATCTCAAGATGCAGACGGCGAAATTATCTATCCCACCTCATTTGCCGAAGTGGAAAGTCTCATCAAAAACCTACCTGACAGGAAAGCGTTGGGCAATGACAAAATTGGTAATAAGGCTCTCAAGCAGCTTCCGGAAAAGGGCATTAATTCGCTAGTAAACATTATCAATGCGTGCTTGAGATTACAATATTTTCCGGCACGATGGAAAGAAGCTGATATTATTCTCATTCCAAAACCTGGAAAAGATCATACTCTCCCAGTAAATCACCGGCCAATAAGTCTGCTCCCCGCAATGAGCAAAGTCTTAGAGCGTGTAATTAAGATTAGGTTACAAGAAGTAGTTACGGTGAAAAAAATCATCCCAGACACTCAACACGGCTTTCGTGCTAGCCACTCGACAAGCCACCAACTCCTCCGAGTAACGGAGTTTATCACAAGTGGATTCATTCTTAAAGAAGTCACGGCTGGCCTCTTTTTAGATATCGCAAAAGCCTTCGACAGAGTATGGACCGAAGGGCTTGTATTCAAAATGTCGAAGGCTGGTATAGGGTCACCGCTGGTAAAAATTCTCAACTCATTCATGACAGGCAGATGTTTCAACGTTAAAATGGATGGAATTCGATCCTCATCAAGGCCAACTCGGGCGGGAGTTCCGCAAGGCTCTGTTTTGGGACCCATACTATACAATATATACACCTATGACATTCCTTCCGGCGGAGATAACGACGCAATTATAGCACAATATGCAGATGATACGGCTATTTTAGCTAAATCTCGAAATCGACAAGGCGCTGTCACGCAGGTTCAATCAGCTGCCGATACAATAGCAGACTGGTGCGACAAATGGCGAATCAAAATTAATACCGAAAAAAGCGCGGCAGTAATGTTTTCAAAGGGCTTTATTAGAAAACCTAATTTTGCTTGCATACGCATGCACAACGCAGAGATCAACTGGTCCAATTCGGTTAAGTATCTTGGACTCACGCTAGATAGTCGACTTAAATTTAATGAACACGTCGCGATTAAAAAACGTCAAGCTAATGCTACAAAGGCAAGGTTGTACTTTATGCTTAACGCGAGAAGCAAACTTACTCTCAAAAGCAAGCTGCTCCTCTACACAGCAATTACTCGACCAATCATGGTGTACGCTGCTCCAATATGGACGTATGCTCACCGTAAACATATGAAGACTCTCCAGATTGTCCAAAATAAATCACTGAGACAGATATGTAACGCCCCGTGGTACGTGCGTAACTCGCTGCTTCACAGAGACTTGAAAATACCTACCATCCGCGAGTTTGTTCGTGAAATATCACAAAAGTTTCACAGCGAGGTAGGAAAACATTCTAACCCAACGATCTCTGATCTCCACAACTATGACGAGACACTGCCTGAGAATCGTTTTAGACCCAGAGCAGTCCTGCTCGACGACCCTCCATAGATCTTATGTCGTATAAAATTGTCAATTTTAGAACGAACTTAGCATCACGAAAATGACTCTCTTTGTTTAAAAACAATTTGTATACTGTATGTGTGTATGTATGTATCCGCATGTGTGTGTACATGTACGGATATAGTATGGAGGAAGCATATGGAATGTGATTTGCAAAATAATGCATATGAAGTTCCCGTGAACTTCTTATCTCTGTAGTGATCGCGCCCTTCCGTCTGCGAACGACGGTAAGGGGATGCAATTTACAATTTTTCAAAATCTTTATCGATGAAGGAGACTGGAAGAACCTTGACGCTGGCGCGTCCTGGTACTTGAAGCTCCATAAATTTGATATCCAAAAAAAAAATCGTAGAAACACTTCTGTTGAGATAAACTTCATAAGAAGTCCATATGCTCCACAGTGGGAGCGGACATGGTTAAAAAAAATGTATTGATGCATTTAGATTCATTTGGCATAATTATGATTTTTAAAATTTGAAATATCAATTTTTTAAACCTTATAGTATTCCAGTGATATAATGAATCGATTTCATGATGTCTAGTCATAGACAAAGACATATTATTAAATTAGTAATTTATACTTGTTCCTACCAATTACCCTGCATATTTTAAATAGATTTTTTACAGTATTTGTTTTTTTATTATTTTATTATTTTTAGCTATATATTTAATATGACAGAAATAATATCGGTATTGATTTTTTTGTCTGGTATCTTAATCCTTAGTGGCGAAAAAATAAACAATCGATAGGCAAGTTTTTAACACAGAACTTATAAATAAAAAAAGTTCAAATAAGCGAGAATGTGCCTCCTCTAACTGGATGGCTACCACAGACAAGATATCTCGTCTATAATTAATTAAATTAATAATTGCAAATTATAGTTGGTGTGCTAGTTACAAACGTATTTTTTTCTACGGCAGCCAAAACGTTAATTTTATTTTGTTTACGTATCAGTATTATTATCATGTAGATATTTAAAAAAAAACAAAGTGATTTTATACGAAACGATGGCAACAAACAGCTCACCACCCTGAACCTAAATCCATACTAGCCAAATCCCTCCGAACATCGATGGTCACTCTTTATGGTCGATTGCAAACCGGCGCAACTTCAAAGGAACAAGTTTACACACACACATATTATTATAAGTAGTAAAACTCTCTCGTCGGGCCGGGCTAAAGTTATGACAGTTTACTTCGAAGCTGCTAAACTTGCCGGCGGCACCAGTGACGTCACAGTCCCACTCTTGCGCCCAGAAGATTTGTTTCAAAAGTTACCTGTGACGTCATCCTGATTTATTGCCCCGGGCGTTAACTCTGACAGCATGTAAATATGCTTTTTTTATTCATATTTTTATTCGTACAGTGTTTTTCTGATTTTTTTTTCTAACTCAAGTTAGTCAACCTCAGTGTAACTGAAATTAATCAGATAATCTCGAAAGCAATATATGTTACTGTTATCTTAATAGGCAGAATTTTCACAAAAATACTTCTAACAACCGTTGGTAATATGTAGGATATTTATTAGCTATCAAAAAGACAATAATTGCAGTTTTCTCATATAAAGTTCACCAATACACATTCCTTGTTTCCTACGAATTTTGTGTATTTTCTAAGGTATCCGCATGCAGTTTTTTATGAAAATTTGAAAAAACACAACATGGCATTTCTATTATATCTTGACGGGCTCATTTTTTTAAATTCAAAATGAACTGTTGAAAAGATTAAAAAACAAAATCACATTGAATGTGATTTGTCAGTCGGTATGTATTTAAAAGTATTGTTTTATTTAATATTTAACCACTCTAAAGCCAACGACCCACCGGTGTGTCGCATACCTACTAACCACACACGCTACCCACCAGTGTGTTCTCATTATTACGACGTCAATAAATATCATCATTGAAAAAGGGTCTGACATCTCTTAAGGACTCACAAACTGAATATTAAGTTTTCCTTTATTAGTTTTTAGAAAATTGCTAGCTTACAGGACAAAAAACGTTTTTTTTTCTAGCTGTTAACGGGTTAATACTTACAATTAGTTATGAAGATACGATAATTTTCTTGTATGAATATAACATTAGCAATCACAATACAGTAAAACCACCATTTACACTAAAGACAGGACAGTGTAATTCGGAGTAGTGTAATTGGGGATGTGAATCTCATACAAAATTAGGGATTTGCCACTTTCCGCAAAAAATGCAAAACTAAGATTTCCTTTGTTTTGCAAAAAAGCTTAGTTACCAAGTGATACAATGCAAAGGGCGCCAAAATCTCACACATAGACAGTCGTACGCTATACGTGTATAGCCTGGCACGTGTTGAATACACAGACGCTAGCCAACATTTGACTTTATGCGCGGCACAGACGACCGTCTCGTTATAACGACAATGGAATGAGACCGTGGAATTGGGGGGTTTGCGGCATTTTTTTCAAGCCAGCGCGTAATTCAGGGTAGCGTAATTCAGGTTAGTGTAATTGGGGGTTTCACTATATTAACCGTGTACAACTACTTCGCATTTAAATATATTATTTTGACTCAATTTAAATTTGTTTTATTTTGCTTGAACAAAAAAAAATATGATATATTTCTATATAATATAAAGGTCTGCTGATGTGTGATCAACATCGTTGGCTTCAGTAACGGTGCTCACGGGCTTGAATCCGATAACAGACATTTAAAAAAATCAATATTTAAATCGGTTCTATAGATTTCTGTTAAAATGCATGCATTTCTGTGATGTGTATGTTTTATAGATAGAACTGATAAATGTTGGTTCCGAAGCCTAGTGAACAAAGTTATATGCTTTGGTTGGGGTGCTAACGGGTTTAAACCCAGTACAGATTGTTTTAAAAGTTGTATTATGGACATATATTTGATGGTATGTATTAGGGCTTGTCGATTTTCAATCCCATCATTCCCATTTTAAAATTGATCTAAATGAGAGTGATAAACTAATCCTGTCTTAATCTTAACTCAATATCTCTACATTATTTTAAAAAGAGAGATTGAGTACCTTAGTATATGTTTAAATAAACTCTGTTAGGTTTCCATATTCTCTGCATTGGGAGTGGACATGGTTTTAAAAAAAAATAATACCATTCGTTTATTAAAGTTAATAACAAACTGCTGAGCATCCACTTAGACTAAGGGGTACATTGCTTGAGGGTTGAAATCTAAATCACCTCTTCTAAAAGTTTCTCCCGTGAAAAGTGCCCTATTTCATATTTTTATAGCGTCTGTTACAGAATGTAAGTAGATATTGTAATAGATTTGAAACTAAAACTTCGCTTCGTATACTTTAAAAAACTTGAAGTAGAGTTTAAATGTTTGTTTTATTGGATTATTTTAAAGTTAGTTTGTTTGAATATAATGTTACATCGTAAATATAATACAATAAAATTATCCTAAGTGATGATATTGAATTTATCACGAAGATTATTTAAATATACTTATTATTTTTTTATTGCTGTTATTCCAGTATGTTAAAGAACTTTTAAAAAATGAATTCAAGTAATTAAAATAAACAAAAAAGTGTCAGCTTTTTCAGTAAAATTAGTTTTAAAAATTCCAAAAATACTAACTATGCCTATCGAATTGAAAATGTTGATATTGCATGTTTCAAATAACAGAAACAAAGAATCATATGAGCACATAGCATTAAATCTACTTTTGATAGATAATTTGAATAAATTTCACCCAATGTTATGTAGTATATAATAATTATTGTAAAGAAAAAGGGGTTATATCTGCTAACGAGCAAAGAAAAGGGTGAGCTAACAGGAATCGCGAGTCAAAAGGAATAAATCTTCATACATCAGAAGCTTTCGGAAGCTCAGAGTAGCAACGGAAGTACAGCCTTAATTTGCCAAGGACGAAAATGATTAATTGACGAGAGCTTACGGTCCCAATAGAAGAAAGTCGCAGATGTTTTGAGCAAAGCACTGTACTTTAATTATTGTTTTGTATTGGATTCTCCGTTTTATCCTATCCTGGGGGTGAGTATTATTTAAAAGCTTTTTAAGGGTAGCCTTTAGGGAAGGTTTTGGACAGAAGTTGACGTGTATTTATGGATTAATTTGTATGTTGGGTTTGTCAAATGTTCTGAAAGCTTTCGGTATTGATTTGTTTAGTTTTCTATTAGAGCTTTGTAAGTGGTATCATATTGACAAAGTGACATCTTGACGATGGTATTTAAATTTCTATTAGGTCGTAATCAATAAATTTCACAGAAATACTTAAAGAGAAGAGTAATTATTAATCCGGAAATTCGTGGGATTACGATTTTAAAAACTATAGAACATTGAAAAAGATCAAAGATTATTTTATTTTAAGAATTGATAATAGTTTATAATCAACATTATTATTTGAAGTCAAATCATTCATAAATTGATTCTAAAAAGCGTACTTTTTAATTTCCGATGTAAAATATTTAAAAAAATCACGTTGAGAAATATTTTTGATACACATATAAGTTGCTTTGAGATAATTCAGAAAACCATATAATTAAGATTTTTCAGTAGTTCTAATACATATATTTTCTGTTTATTTGATTTTTTATGTAGTAGAACTTTTTATACTGTGAACAGTTATTATCAACTGTCACGGTATTGTGTTTTAATACATGTCAGCTCCTAAATTTAGAGCATATGGCTTCCTGATGGATGTATCTGAACAGAAGTTTTTCTACTATACCTACTTGATACTTAGTTGCTCAACCTCTCATTTTTTAAGAGAGTATAGATAAAAGGGTTGATCTAGGACTGGACTAGTAGTTAGCTAATCGCTCTCGCTACGCCTTTATTTTTGGTTTGAAACAATATTCATATCTTCAATATCTGTGATACATAGATTGAAAAAAACGATTTTGTTTCCGTCACGAAAGCCAACAACGTTTGCCAATACACCTCGGACCCAAAATTTAAAAAAAATATATACTCATATTAAAATGGAAAACTAATTATATATCTATTATTATTAAAATCAATACACATTCATTATTATTTCTTAAATCATTTTGAATTTTCAACCAAATAACAAAAAATGTAAAATAAATATTTATTAGCATAAAAAGTTTGAAAATTACATTTAAAGCATTTTTACAGTCTGAAGATGTTTTGACAAAAACAAAACAGTATTTATTTATTATAAATATTTAAAAGCAAATTTTATTAAATACTTTTCCCGTAGAATTTTCAATATTTTCTTGAAAAACGTTACTTTGTTAGCAATTCAAGGTTAAAAATAAATAATCATGTTCATCTAAATATCATCATATACAATTTTAATAAATAAATTGTGTAGTACCATTTTTTTCACTTTTAAGGTGTTTACTATTAATAATTAATGGAATATTATAGTGAAAGACAAAACAATACTATGTATACAACATTTTTTTTTTTAAATAACATTTATTTGGCCGATAATCGGTTATATTCGTTAAAACAAGGTAAAATAATACAAATACTTAATGAAGTATTCGACGCTCTAAATTTTGTTTATAACACGAAGTATGTTATACCATTTCGTCTGTGGACTTAATTAACTTGACTGCTATAACTAATTGTTGAAATACTTTCGAGTTTCGCTGTAAATTAGCTAAATTATAGTTGTGTTAGTTCTCGCGAGAGTGACTAGTGACTTAACTACTTTCTGTTGTAGTTGTATGCAAATTAGTCACGGGACAGAACTTGATAGGTACGATGGACTGAACACGACAACTTTCATCATTGCGCTGTATGGTGTAATGATCAAATACATGGCGTCCAGTGATAGGAGTAATAATGTTTTTTTTTCAGTAAACTTAACGCAATGAATAATATTCATCGTAATAGGAAAAAAGTACTATCGGCTAAAGTTAAGCAAAAACGTATCATATAAATACTGAGAAACGCAAAAGATATTTTTTCATTCAGTGTTTAGTTTATATATTTTTTATATTTCAATGTTTTTTTTAAATTTCATTAATTTATATTTTTTTCATTGATTTTTTTAAACCATGTCCGCTCCCAATGTGGAGCATATGGACTCCTAATGGAGTTAATCTCAACAGAAGTGTTTCTACGAGAACTGCTTGTTACTCAGTTGCTCAACCATTATTTTTTCCAAAGAGAGTAGGGATAGAAGGATAGGGCTAGGACAGGACTAGTGGTAAGCTAACCGCTCTCGATACGCCTGTTCATATAATAGGATAGGTGGGGTGGGAGGGGTAAATTCAAGACATCACATACATCCATGCCTTTGAACAGGAATTCATAAATCGATTGAAAAATAAATTTATAAAACTGTCCGCCTGTGTGGTCGAGTGGTCAACGTCATTGGCTTCGGTTACGAAGGGCACGGGTTCATTGATTTATAGAATGTTTTTTTAATTTTTTCTTTTGAATTATTCATATCTTTTTCAGCGACAGCCAATTTGACAGTTGATTTGTGTTCAGTTTGGTTTGTCATTTCACCACGAATAAATTTACGCCAGAACAACGCTAGCAAATTGTGCAAGTTAATTTCTTTGATAGATGTCAGCCAGAACGTAACAGTGAATGAAGAGCGCAAAAGATCCATACCACTAATGTGGGAGAGCTGTGGTTTTAAAAAGACGGTGTAACATGCGACACGACGCGCGCCACAAGTTGACTGTTGATAATTCAAAAAATAAAAAATAAATATCTGTGTAACATTTTACTATGTCGATATTTTTTTTAATCCAATGACTGCTAAAAAACGAAGCTTAATCACATTTTTTTTTAATTCAATCAAGCCACTAATATATACCGAATATATTTATCAATTCATTGAAATTTACAATTCAAATTTATTTTAACGTAATGTATGTAAGTAAGTCTTAATGTACAAAGGGTCATATTATTTTAAAAAACCTTTGTTAAAATTTTCAAATTTTACCATTAATTTATAAAAATATATTAGTGTGATGATTATTATGACTGACACAGACCTAAGCCCACGGCAGCTTCGGTTTTTTGAAATAAAAAGAATATTTAGTTAATCCCTTATCTGACAATATTTTTTAGGGAAAATGGGTATATAACACTCTTAATCAGGTGTAGAGCAGACTTTTTTATATGTAAAATCACACTTGAAATTACTTACATTGTCGATTATTTGATTTAGCAACTCACTGAAAAAAAAAACTTTTTCTGACCGTATTGCGTAATGTTCAATACAAATTCTGTTAACTCTTTTTTCTAACCTATATTCTTTTTTAATAATATAAAAAACAAGAAAATGTATAAATAAGTATTATATAGGTCTAAGTATTCAATTTTGAATTGTTAAAATTATGTACATTCACACAAGTTTTGTCATTAATAACCCGAGTTTCGCCTTTCCGCATTTTCAGGCATTCAAGTGCATGGATGAACTTGAACTGACGCTTAGTAAATGTATAGGTTTGGCATATTTGGTATATCGTTAGTGACAAAACTTGTGTGAATGTACATAATTTGAAAGATTCAAATTTAATATTGAAATTCCACTAAGCACTTTCATTCGAAATTTTAAAGTGTTTAAATGTTTATTAAACACATTTTATTAACTCGTGTAGCTTTGATATTTTTCATCAAAAGTAAATGTTTATTTAAATGTAAATCCATGATTTAAAAAGAACATTTTGTGCTGGTGGTTGTTAAAAATAATGTTAATGAATCAACACTCAGTGTTAGTAAAGTGCATTTAGCTATAAATACTCTCATTTAATATTAGCTATTTTCAGCAAAACTTAACAAAAATAGCTGCAACCAGACTATGCTCACCGATTTATTGTAAGAATTAATTTTGTATATAATCATCATTGTTTGGATATCTAGTATGATCGCAAATATAATAGCTGATTCAAACGAACCAGTTTAACCCCCCCACGCGTTGGATGGCACTGTCAGACATGGCATGTCGCCTGACAATTTGGCCCAAGTGTTTACGACCCCACAGAGAAAACACAGTTTACAACAATCGACTATGATAATAACACTACGTCCAATATCATTCTACGCTTTGTTTACTGGCATATATTATGCTGACATCTGCTATAAAAGCACCACGTATTTGTGTAATAGAGGAAAAACAAAATGCATATGGATATGTTCTACATATGGATCGTCAAGTCAGTGAGATAGAATGCTTCATAAAATCAAAAATCAAAAATGGAAATTACGTTTTTTATTTAATCCAATATTCAGGTAATTAAAAAATTACTCTGAAATATGCTAATTTTTATAAACTGTTGAGACAAATCCATTAGAAGGCCATATGATATACATTGAGAGCGGACATGGATGTAAAAAATACTTTTATTCGAAAAAAAAATATTTTTAAAGAGTTTTTTTCATGAATAATATTTGAAGTTGTCATTGATTATAAATTAGCTCTATACGTTCAAATGAAATAAATAATTATATTCAAGGAAAATAAATTAAATTATTGTTTATTTTTATGAGAAATTTAAAAAAAAATAAGTCAAATACTCGATAATATAGAAATGTTTTATTCGACAAACTTTTTTAATAAGGCAAAGCCGTGATGTTGTTTTTTAAAAAATAGAATAATTAATTAAACATGGAATTATATCAGACAGCTTTTCAGTTCAGTGATTTTGAAATGTTTGAATCATTTTTTTTCCGTACGAAATAAAATGGAGTTTGTTTCTGAATTTGAAATTATTTTTGAAAAATACTATCATATGTACGGTTTAAATATAAATTATTAGAATTAGATATTTCTATGTTATATGTACGATATTCAACATTAAATAATTTCCAATAAGCTGATCGGAGTGCTAAAAATAATAATAACCAGTTAACAGTATACAAACTTCTGCACTTCAAATTTATAGCTAAAATAAATATGATATTAATTAATAAACATTCCAACGTCGTTAAAAAACAAAAGTTAAGAAATTCTCTTTCATAAATAAATATCAGTAAATGTTTTTATTACGATTCAATTCCGTGTTACATAAAATGTTTCGTGTTACATCATCTTCAACATAATCATCAAGAAATTCATTTAGAAAACAAATAACAGTTATTCTCTGCAAATCGATGTTTTGATCGCTTATTTAAGGGATACCATCCTTTTGGACAAAAGTAAACCTATATAGGTAATTCATAATCGAATAAAATAATGCACTTTTTTACAAAATTAAAATACATACAAATAACAGTTTTCGAATATCTTTTGTATTTGGAGCCTTTTTTGTAAAAAATCTAATAAATTATTTTTTACAATTACTTCTTTAGGGAACATCATTTCAAATATTCGTGAAAAATCGATAATAGTAGTACTTTTCACAATCATTCATGACAAAGCTATTAAGTCGAATACGTCGGCCAGATAGCAAGAGGATTAAGAATATGAATGATTGATTCTTAAAATGAGCATTTTTATTATGATGAATAATGTGTTGTTAAGGAGGATTAGTTCTGACGATGGCGAAAGCCGAAATAGCTATCAACGTATAACATATATAAAAAAAACTGTAGAACTGAAATACCTTGATATTTTTACCCTATTAGGATTAAAAAACTATTTTTAAAATAATAGTTTGATTTTCATACAATCATAAATAAATTATAAGCCTTTCCTCTCACCAGACCAGAGGTAAATTTACCCCTTAATCTATACATTTGCAGATATAATTTTAAGAATTTAAGGCTTGGACTATTTACTATAGTAATAATATTAAAGATGTGACTCAAAGAAGTATGTAACATTTGTTTTAAGAATTTAAATGTAAGTAAAGTATAAAGCCGCTTGCCGCCTGTGTGGTCGAGTGGTCAACGTCGTTGGCTACCGCTACGGAGGTCACGGGTTCGAATCCCAGTACGGGCAGATTTATAAATTGATTTTTCAATCGATATATGAATTTCTGTTCAAAGGCATGGATGTATGTGATATCTTGAATTCCTCTCTCCCACCCATCGTATCCTATGAACGGGGCCCTTAATCTAACAATTTCCTTTTATTCCTACTCTCTGGAAAAAGAGAGGTTGAGAAACTGATTAACAAGCAGTCCTCGTAGAAACACTTCTGTTGAGATAAACTCCATTAGGAGTCCATATGCTCCACATTGGGAGCGGATATAAAAAAAAATATAAAAAAAGTATAAAGAAAAAAATAAGGCCAATTGGAGTCGCAATACCGGAAGAGTAAATCAAAATCAGTGCTTCGATATCTATATATATAAAACAAAGTGGGGTTATTTACACCACGTATATCTCGAGAATTACTGTAAGGATTTCAATGATATTTGATTTATAAAATTCCTTTTTGCCTAGAATAGCAGAATAAGCATTAAAACATCGGAAAAATATCACGGAAAAGAAGTTATAAAGAAAATAAAAATCTTCATACAGAATAAAATTTTCAAATGACGAACTAGCTTCAAACGATAAAATGTCGTAAGCTGGTTTCAGAAAAATCCACCAGATCGCACTGTTTTCTATATTTGTTTGTTTTTGCTTATTTTGCGTACTACTGACTTATAAAAAATTTTAAATTTAGAATATGGATTAGAATAAAAGAAATCGATGATATGAAATTAAAACGAAAGAAAATCGGATAATATTGAAGTAAGGTTATATTTAAATAAATATAACCTTATATTTAGTTAAATTTTTGACAACAATATTTTGCACGAACGTTGTTTTACTCTGAGATGACACGTTATTACACTTGGAACGCTATATCGAAGAAATTTTAACGTCAAAAGCAAAGCGTTGTGGTTCCTGATCACCCGAATGACTATTGATGCTCTTGGTCGCATTTACACAGTTCATCCGAAAAATGACGAATGTTTCTACTTGCATGTCAAGAGCTCAATTTGCTTGAAATATATACTTATTGGGACATGCCAATCACTGAAAAAATTGTTTCTGAATCTCCATGTCAGATACGCACATTATTTTCTATCATTATTTTGACATGCTTCACATCGAATCCATGTGAGCTCTGGAACAAGTTCAAGGATGACATTTTACATCGAATTCGTGTCAGTTCAAGGAATCCCGATCTCGAGGTGAATGAAGAGATAAATAACCAGGCTTTGATTTAGATCGAAGACATGTGTTACCTCATGTGAGGCATTTTGTTAATCAAGTTAGGAATGCCAACTTTAAACTAAATCGAAACTAAATCTTCAATATCCATTTAAAAAAAAAACTTTTAGGAATTTATGTCTCATGTTCATCACCGTCGCTAAAATATATACTGAAATGTGAAAAGACGAATGAAAGTACATAAAATCAGAAGGTATGTAAAAAAAAATCAGTATACTTTTCATGTATATTATATTGTTATAGAATACTATCAAATCATTATTTTATTTTTGATCCCCATATACAGTCAATCCTGTTTTTATGTGGTTTTTTTATGCGATTTCAAAGTAATGCGGTTTTTTAGGAATGCATTTTTTTAGATGTACCATATTTTACGATATAACTTGGCGAAGAAAGGTTTGATACCTTTAGCGAAAATTATATCGACGAATTACTTACAGATAAAGCTATAAGTGACGAAGATGTCAATAATTTAAATTTAATTATTGACAAAAAACCAGAAAACAATGACGAACTAAAAGAAATTCCAGTTCCTTCACTGCGAAAATAATTGAAGAAGGTATCCAACTTTTCAGTAAATTAGAAGATCATTTCTTTCTAAATGATTCAAATTCTGATCGCGCATTCAAGTTTCAACGATAACTTTAAAATATATATATATGGGTATAACAAACTGCATAACCAATTAATTATCGAAAAAGAAAATCTGAACAAACTCTGATCACTAATTTCATTGTTAGAAAACAGTCATAGTTTTATGAAATTGATGCGCATACTATTTCTTCCGAAAAAGAGTGATTTAGAACCACATGCTTTAAAACACACAGAATTTTCATACAGTGATTATTTTTTAATATTTTTACGCCGTGGTTTTCCCCTTATTTTCATATACTTTGCGATTTAGTGTATATTTTAACTCGCTGTTTAAAAGTTATGCGGATTTTACAATTTAAGTAACGCACCCCAATTTTTGTATGGAAGTCAAGTTTTTTTATGCGATTTTTTTTTTTGCGATATTTCGTGGAACGCATCTACCGCATAAAAACAGGATTGACTGTATAACTGTTGGTATGTGTGGAACATTAAACAAAAAAATAATATTTTTTTTTCTAATGAAAGATAATCTCATAAATATAATATTGAAGATTTAGAAACTATTGCGTTCTTTGTTATAATGAGAATTTATATCATTTGGTAATATAAAAAATATGAAAATTTAGAATGAACTTTCGTAAAATTATAAAAAAGTATTATTTGAATAATTTTGAAAAGATTCCTGTCATTATGTTGGTGACATGCATAGAGAACAAATTTATCCTGCCTAAATTTAATAGTCTTTGTTTGACAGTTACTGTCAAACAAAAGTAGTCGTTTGTCAACATTGTGAAGATGTAATTTTATTATTTAAAATACAGTGAAATAAAAAGGTATTAGCTATGCCAAGTATTTCTAAACCAATCAGTAAGAGTGCTCGGAATGGTTTTCTAAGAGTCTTTCAGTTCTGTGAACATGAAAAATCTGAAAAAAAACAATAATTCCCTTCGGGTCGACATTTCGAATCATTTCGAACTGTCAATGGCGTCGTATGCCAAACATTTCGTGCCGCATGTCAATAGCTCAATTTGCTTGAAAACTAAACTCATTGGGACATGACAATCGCTGAAGCAATTGTTTTTGCGTCTCCAAGTCAGATACGCACATTATTAGCTATCATTTTTTTGACACGCTTCCCATCGAATCCACGTGAATTGTGGAAAAAGTACAAGGATGACATGTCCGAAGACACTTTACACCGAATTCGCGTCCGTTCAGGGAATCCCGATCTCGAGGTGAATGAGGAAATACATAACCAGGCGTTGCTTTTGATCGAAGATATGTGTTACCTCATGCGCTGCATGATGCGCTGCATGATGCGTCGCCAGATCGAGGAATGAACGACGCTTTCAATCGAGAATCGGAACGTAAACGTGAATATGATCGAGATGCATTGAACCAATCACTTCGAACGAATGTACCACTGTTGAACCCCCAACAGAAAGTGTACGATACTTTAATGAAGGCAATTGATGAGGGAAATGGTGGCTTATTTTTCCTCCGCATTGGAAGCACTCAACCGAACTATGAAAGATCAGCGCAATGACTCAAAATGTTTTGGAGGCGCAATGATTCTACTATCTGGCGATTTTCGCCAAACATTACCAGTTATTCCAAGATCGACCGCTGCCGATGAAATAAACGCTTGACCTAAAGCATCGACTCTGTGGCGCTATGTTAAGAAACTTCAGCTAACGACAAACATGCGAGTTGCATTTCTAAACGACCATCTGCCGCAGATTTCTCGGCCGTGTTCCTGTCGACGAATCGAATGGATTGATTTCGTTTTTCCCGAATTTTTGAAATTTCGTCTCATCATTGCTAATCACAAACATCATAATTGGTTGAGCGAACGAGCAATTCTTGCAGCAAATAACAAAGATGTGGATCATTTCAACTTCACAATTCAAAATCAAATCGTTGGTCCACTGCATTCCTTTAAATCTATCGACTGTGCCACGTGAATAACATCATTTCAATGTTATTAAAATACTTT